>CM071942.1:32297500-32695000 GCA_036784905.1 Acrossocheilus fasciatus | reverse complement strand
TAATCACACGAAATATAGAAGCAAAATAGACTGTGGACTGTGTGCACATATAAATCATTCAAACATGTTCCTGTTTGAGTCAAAAAGAAAAGGTTTGTAACCGGACTTACCTGTCAATGATGACAGGGTCAGATGGTGTCTCATTACGATTGCCGCAGCTTTTTTTCTCACAGCAGCGACTTTGTATGAAAAAGAGAAGATAATGAAAGATTAAAACTTGCTCCATAAGACCACTACAATTAAGACAGTCAAGCAATCTGTCACATTGATTGTGAATGATCAAGCTCAGTCGCCACTTCTAAAGCACACACACACAAACACGACCCTGCACAGAGCAGACAACCCATACACACACACACGCACCATCAGTGGACCTCCTGTCTGTTCACGGGCACGTCCCCCTCCTACGCACCCCCCCCCCCCCCCCCCCCACCCCACCTCATGCACCACGCCACCAGCATAACAAAAGTGCCCCCCACCCCTGGCCATCTGCCTATATGCTTTCTCCTTTCCCCCACCCCATAGCCCCCCCGTCAGACAGAGTCACTCCCCAGCTGTGTAGCCTGCCCTCTGCACCCCCTTCCCCATCAGCTCTGTTATTAACCAGCTGTGAGCGCCCACTCGGGCATCTGCTGGCTACACAATGGGGGCAGAGCCAATTCTGACTCCCCCTCTGCCCTCCCTAATGCTGTCCTCAAGCCTGAGGTCACTGCACACCCCCGTCTCTTCTGTCTCCTGTGACACTTGCTGTTCCTCTTTCTCTTAGCCCAGCTACCATGTACTCTTTATAGACATTAACTTGTGCTTATTCTGTATAGATAATGTGCATTATCAATAATTTTGTTCATGATTATCATTTAGCATCGTCTGTGAACATCACTGCAGGCTTGCAGTTCGCTTTTATTGTTGCTGGGCGAATTTTTCGTCTAAAAATTCAATCATTTCAAAAGGTAACCACAACTGGGAATTTTGAGTAAAGTCAAAATATTCCCCCATGCAGATTTTGTTTGTGGTTGGTCACACAAATTTGACCAACAGAAAGCTGCTTGGTTTAAAAGTGACTTCCCTAATTTCTCTAATGTGACTGAGCCTTTAGAGTGAAACTGACTGAGAAATACAATTTTGGTTGGTTGAACATACAGCAAATTTCCTGAAGATGTATATATTTTATGTAAACTTCTGGGGATTCAAACACAGAAGCTCCTACTGCAATTATTAACATGTTACCTAAGACAAGACAGCATTTATTATACCTACATTTTAGTGGATTAATACGGGGATGTTCTGAGCAAATGTCTTCTGCAGGTTCTGTAGTCAGTCATAAATCAATGCAACTCAATATTTTGTAGAGTAATGTACATCTGTACATTTCCAATATTTGTGTACCTTCCCTTAATTATGAGAGGTCGTGGCCTTGTCCTATGATAGCAAATCATGTTAGCATTACTTATGCTATAGAAGAGCAAGAACCTTTCAGTGAACAGTTTCCAAAATACTTTTTTTTTCTTTCTCAGTATGATGAAGACTTTAATAATCTGAACAACCGTTTACCACTATAAAGAACCTTTTGCACATTGGTTCCAAGGATGTTCTTCATGGTTCTTCATAGAACTATTAATGCCAATAAAGAACCTTCATTATTAAGAATGTAGGTAGACTAATGTAAAGTATGGGTCGTTGTAGAGAAAACTGAATTTGCTGCAAGTTCAAAAAAGCTCAAATGCTCAAAAAAGTCATCCCTCTTAAATGGCACCTAGTAGATCAACGGATTTGATTGTTTGTTGGGGGGTTTTTCTCACCTGCACATGACCTCATGAGTTAGCAGAACACGGCACATTTCTGGATTCTTGTTCTGTCCCTCATATGATATAGGCTGAACCATGAAAAACAGTTAAAAAGAGGTCATAAACACATTATAAAGCAAAACTAAGAAAGTGTTTCTTACGGTTAAAAGGATTTTACCTCAGAAAAAGAAGATGATGCTTTACCTGTTTAGTGACAGAATCAATAAGACGTGCATAAAGGTCTTGTTCTGTGCGAACACCTGTGAACAAAAACAACAAACAAACCTTGTTGATGCCGTACAGGTTTTGATACAGAAACGACTTTGGAACCACATTGCCATTGGATGAAATAGGACGAACGAGTAGAATAGGTTCTTTCTTTGATAAGAAAAAAAAACAAGAATTTTAAATGTCCATTTAACACATAATATGATCACATAATTACTGCTTTTTGCTCTGCAAAAACTAAATGTTGAATGCTATATGTCCCAACAGACAGAATGATTATCTATGTGGACAAGAAGGTGTGATGAGAAATGTTGAGCATACCATTACTATAGAGGAGCTGGAGCTTGTAGTGAGTTCCATTATTGGTCTTTTCCCCTGTCTGCTCCTTAGAAGAACAGCAAGGACAAACATGGAAAGAACAAAGAATTTTGATTACGCAAAGTTAACATTTAATCAAGCGTACAGAGTTCATGATTGAGTAATGTCTACAAATCACAACTATACTAAAGGTACGGCAATATACAGTTTTTAATGACTTTAGTGCATTTACCACTCAGAAGCAAGTGGTATCACTGGCAGATATTTCATTTGCAACTCTTCTCTTCTCATTCACCTTAACCATCGGGGATGCAGGTAACTGTACTGTAATGTAAAATGCAACTACATGCATTTTATATTACAGTACGTGACGTGATACTGTAAACTGAGGCCTTACTGTGGAGACTGCCAAATTACTGTAAGTGTCATTTTGTAATTTTTGATAACACACTTAATAAATTACAAACATTAAATTTACCACTTACTTGTGAAAATAGTATTAAAGTGAACAAACAAACAAAAATTGTATTACGTACTTTTTTAGAGTTTGAGAACCTACATTAGGTTAGGACAGCGCAGAGGAGGGATGAAAAATAAGGAAAAATGGGCATACATAGACAAGACTTGCGCGGAGGAAGTTGATGTTGTAAAAGATGTGTCAGAGCGCAAGAATATGTTCTGTAAGTTTTATAAAGTTTTCTCTCACCAAGCTCAAGCTTTAAATCTGTAGGAAACATAATCAGAAATCCAATAATGTTTAATCATGTGAATCATTTTATAGAATATACCTTATCCTGCTCCACAAAGTCAACAAACGCTGTCCTCTCCACTTCCACAGGCTGTCCATTGCGGTCATAGAGTGCCAGAACAAAATGGAAGAAGTTGGACTTTCTGAGATTGGAGGGAGGCTGCTTTTCAAAGTGAGCACGGGATAAGGCCAGTCCACTATGAATGTAGGGTTTTGCAGAATAAAAACAGATGATTTATTTATTCATATTTCTCACAGTTCATATAACTGACAATGATATAATATCATCCACTAAATTCAACATAAGTTCAATACAATTCTTAATGCATGTCTCTGACAAGATAAAAATGAAAAACATGTTTATTTGGAGCCATATTTCTGCTGATTTAATAAAAATGTTTACTTGCTTCTGAATCTTTAAAACTTTGTCTTGCTGAAGACAATAACTATTTAAGCCTAAAAAGTTCATTTTCAGCACATTTCATGATAAAATTATTAGAAATAGCCTATAATTTAGCAATTGTCTTTTTTGTATTTAATTAGTTTGATTACAAGTTCTTACATTTTTTTAAATATTAAAGGCCAAATATTTGAAGAAGAAACAAATCTGATCAAACGTTTGTGTTTGCAGCAATAAAAGGACACTTTTAGAAAGCACAATGTGCAATTTTTTAACCACCCCAACATAGTAATTTGTTGTAATTGTTTCATTAACAGCCTAGACTCATGACAATTCTCAAAAATGTGTAAATTGACAGCTAATTAAGAAATTACTCCTATAGATTCATATGCAACAACTAACAGCTGTCTATGGCTGAGTTTTCCAAAGGCAACGGTGGTATATTTTGGGGAAATACAGCTCTGGGCCATTAAAATCGATTCATTTATGGAATAATAATAATAAACAACAACAACAACAACAACAACAACAACTGATAGATAGTAGATTTGTGTGTTTTCATTAATATTAAAACTTATAACGATTATTTGTAGTGTTATTATCACCACTATAGTCTACTTTTAATTTTCTGGATTTTGAAGTCCTCAGAATAAGACTATTCACTTGGCTATATTAATCCTTTGATACTGGATAAAACATAGCCTAAAGAAAATCATGCTACACTTCAAGTGAGCCAGTAATGAAAAGGAAAGAAGAACGACACAAACAATCGCCGTTCAAGTGACGTGCTCAAGCGTTTTAAGTAATATCATCATGACACGAAACGGGTTTCTTTGTATTGTCTTGTTTGCCTCTTTCACTCGGCTCGTGACTCTGTCACCTCAAGCTATTGACAAGAGCACTGAAGGCTGAGCTCCGAAGCTACTAATCTCCGGTGTCATTTTACGTTCCCCGCCACAGAAGAGCCTGACCTGTTGCTAGATATTTTTGCAATGTTATAGAAAATAAAACACACTCTTAAAGTTAACAAGCAATAGCAAGTAGTTGAATACTACAAGTAGCCTACTACTTCTTCTACGAATAGAAGAATTAATGCTTATAAATATAAAAAATAACAATAAACGCGCAATTTACATTTGGTAGATACATATTTTGATAGGCTACTTATTTCAATTCTAATTCACGTTCTGTTCTTTTGGATGGTAAATAAATAGGCTACTTTAACATTTCTGTTGTGTTATTTCTGCTAAGGACTGGACAGTTTATAAAAAAATAAAAAAAATAAAAAAACATTTTCAGTCTTTAGGTGGTGTTTTTACATGTAAAGACTTCAGCTAATTAAAAGAATTTAGTTTAGCATACATCAGTGCAGAACAGCCTACCTCTGTGCCGCTATGTTTGCATCAATAACGCCGACATTCCGCACCCAAGAACGAACAGGATCCATTTCTTCTTCAAAAGTTCCCACTTTCAACCCACTGATGTTTCTTGTCGGGTGATCGTGACTCCCAAACATTTAAAACAAAATTGGAATGACAACGCAACTTGTGCAAAAGCACTAGCCTATAACAAAGTCGAAATATTCTGGAAATTCTGCGTATCACTCAGTAGATTTAATGATTTCCCCAATTTTTAGATGACCGGTATTCTCTGAAATAGTCCGTGAAATACTCCGTGCTTCTCTTTGTAAATGTTTTGGAAACTTGCTTTCTTGGTGTAGATTTGCCCTTCTTCGAGACCCATTCAAACTGTATATGCGTAGTCCGCTCGCTCACCTGTTCTACGGGAGCAACATTCACTTTCACAAACAAAGTCTGCAGATAAACTGCTACAAATAAAGCCACTCCGGATAGGAATTAAAACATCCACAAGGTGCTCTGAAGATGCTATGTGCTCTGCCGATTACCCTGTAACTGCTGAGGATGCTTATTGTACCCGTTTAAAACCATGAGAACGTGATGATGCTGAGAGAGTCTACTGGGACCCATGCTATCTGCCAGAGCTAGAAAAAGAGGAGGGGCGAATCCGTATTTGGAATGATGAAAAGTCCCCCTTTTTGACGTTCTTGCAGTAACCTGTTATATTCAAATGGCATCGCTTAGCAAATGAATAAGGTTTATTTTGTTTATTTATTTATTTATTTGACGTAGGCTATTTCAGTTTAATTTTCATTAAATGTCTGTAAGTTGGACTAGCCTATTTAAAGCACATCACTTGCCAAATTACTATCAGGACACATCTTTGAAAACGAAATTATAAATTAGAGTAAAAAAAAAATTTAATTGTTGTAATGGATTTACAACAGTTACATATAGGCTATAATCTTATAAATAGCTATAAGATTTTAAAACAATTAGGCTATTATTTGTTTTATTTGCTGGGGTTAGGCATTTTTCTGAATTATTTGGATTATTTATTTGAATAAAAATGTAAGTAAATGCATGTATTACAAAGAAAAACGAATATTAAATGAGTCTGAACGGCTGACATCTGCGGGTAGAAAGCAGCAGACGGCCAAAACAATGAGATTTTTCTGAACTTTTTTTAGACCATTTCCTCTCTGTAAGAAGAAGCTTTTCCATCTTTTCTTGCTACTGGATGGGGTTATTGTCTGTGCGTGGGGCTCAAATAACTAAACAATGAATGTGAGTCCCCCACCAAACACACACCACCACCACCACCCGGCTTACCAACCATCTGCCAGCACGCCTCGGAGTCAGCTGTTCACCCTATTATGTGACCTGTTGCGGAATCCATGCACGCTCTGCAACGTACTCACTAGCCACACCACTACTACATTTGTAGCTTATTTCATATGAAAAAAAAAATGTTGTTTCGTAATCGATAATAAATATTTCTTAACTTTGATTTTTCGATAAGCTGGCGCCGCACCGGAGAGCTGATGTTTTATCCGTTAATTTGATTAACCTGATCTCACGAGAAAACGTAGGCCTAGCTGTTTTACGAGTGTGCAATTTCGTACACATTCTGATTTGTATAAAATTGTAGCCTACGATTACGATTTGCTGAGGCTCCATCCATAAACGCACCCCAAACCTGTCTCGTGGGGCAAGCAAAGGAAAAGCAACTGGAAGCAGACGAACTGTTTTACGCGCATCCATTCACTATACAATTGTCAATATTTCTCCAAAATGAGCTCCCTTCATTTACTTGGCCAACATTAAAGCACGCTAGCCTACGACGAGAGCATTTTAGGCGATCTATATTTCCTTCTAAGCTTTAAAAGACGTGACTTCTTCAACACTTTTCCACCTTATAATAATTTATTATTAGCTGCTTATTACTTTATCATTATAAATTTGGCATATCAATTTATATATACCTGTTTCTATATTCAGATGGTCTTTCCAGAGATACATTATAATGTTTTGCCAGCAGGTGTTGAAAGTTATATACATGCAAGAACAGCATTTGTAGAGCTCCATGTAGCTGGGTCTATTACATTTAATTTAATTGAAACTTGTTTTAAGAATAATAAGTACAATAGCTGATAGGTCTTCGTGATGTGGCGTCGTTTTCTGACAAATAAACGAGAAACGTTCAGCCCATGCCTCTGTCCTAAAGGGGAATGGAGCACAAGCAAATAGTGAGATCAATTAAAATAACATTTTTAAAGTGTCTCTGTTGTGGAGTATAATAATGTACCAATATATTAATGTTTTGTATGTTTATATCTTCCAAGCACGTAAATAGGCTCCCCAATGAGGCTGTCAAATTTCCTGGTAATTTCCTAAGAGAATGTTTGTGCAATTAAGCTGAGGTGGTGCTATTTGTTAGCAAATGTCATGTCTTAAAGAGAGCAACAGCCAGACTCTAAGCGGAATTAGGCTATTTAATAATAATAATAATAATAATAATAATAATAATAATAATAATAATGATGATAATAATAATAATAATAATAATAATAATAAAGTAGCCTATATAATACCAGGAAACAGGCAGCAAAGCTAAGAGTTATATTATCCACCCATTCAGAAATGTTTTTCTTAATTCATGAGGTTAGGCACTGCATGCATAATTTTAAAGAGTTTAATTATTTTTACTCCAATGACCTAAGTTAGCCTAACATATATCTAAACATTTAGCAAATTATCTTATGTTTCAAAACAGGTACGGCTCTGTACCTTTGCATTTTTAAGACATTGCTTGTCGTTTTTTTTTTCCATTAGCAATAATGGGGAATTTTAATAATTTTAAAAGAAGAATGCTCATTTACACGCACATTTTCTTAAACCTCTTCAAAGGGCTAAACATCATGCACTCATTTTCCCTTAATAAGCTAAGTTTTTCCAATACATTTTTCACTTAGGCTACACGTTTATTTGTGTTGCGCTTTTTACGATATACACACTGTTTCAAGGTAGTTTCACATACATAGCTTACACAATGTAATGTTTTGTTAATATTACATAACACCCATTTAGAAGTTTAGAAGAAGGCGACATGTCAGTTTACATTTGGCAACGACATAAACGATCAAACGGTTTTTTTTATTTTATATATCGCTCTATGTTTTTTTTTTTTTTTTTTTGTAGATACATGTGGGATAACACATGTTGGAAATTGAGCTCTTCTCGATGCCTCGTTTCTCGGCCGCCATAGAGGGTTCATTAAAAGTAGGACCTAACGAAATAGGCTATTTATGAACAATGAATTGTAGCCTATTTCGAAAGAGAACTACCTAGTTTGAATTGTCCTTATGTCCACAATTTGTACTTAAGTTCATGTATTAAACTATTGAACTCGGAAAATGCACAATATGTATGTATGTATGTATATATATATATATATATATATATATGTCATAGTGCCAGAACTGTCACTGGTGCCCCTTAAAAATTACGCCCTGCATCACTGCCCTTGTTAAACAGCCACGTGCTCAGCACCCTCCTACCTCCACTCATTCTTATGTGTCTACATCTCCTCCGAGAGCCTGCGATCGGTGATTGAGCGGCGCCTCGTGGTACCGTCGCAGAGGCACAAACAGCCGAATCCCTGACACTATTTAAGAAACTGCAGCAAACTTCCATGATCTTAAGTCTGATGACATACAGTAACTGCATCCTGCTAAATCTTTAAAAATATTCTTCTATGCTTTCATTATATATTAAAAAACAATGTTTCAAGTATCTAGAACAGGGGATGTCCCCTAAAGAACAATATACATTTACTTTGAAATTGAAACATTTAGATCAAAGTTTATCATGTGCAGGTTGGTGATGCATCAGCCAATGTGTTATTAAGGGGAATAAATAAAAACATTTGGTGGCTTAGTATTGCACAAACCGCAAATGTATTCAAAGGCAAAAGATGCTCATACACAGGTATGAATATATGCCTATTTAACTGCCCATCTGTTAATCAAAGATATATCTTAAGAGCAACACTGTGAAATCATAGTAAATTATCCCCCGAGGGCATCTGACCTCATCTTACCCTACAAGAACAGCTTGTAAAATTTTAGACAATATCTGAAACTTTGTATTGCTTGAGAGTGCTTTTCCAAAAGATATCTTTAAAACCTGTTAAGTTACCGGCACGCAATCTTTGGAAAAATGATATTTATGGCACTCAGACAGGTATATTCAATGTAGTTGTTTTGGTAGAAGGAAACAAGATACATTTCTAGTTTAAACATTATTTGTTCTTCAGACGTTCCTCTTTAAAAGAAAATAAGTACCATCTGTTTGCAAAGTGACCCATATTTGACCACTGAAAATATGTACAATTTACTCCTGGTGCCATACTGAAATTTCAATACCTCTGGAACTGAACCGTACAGGGACTTAAAAATGAAGATGTCGAAGATGAAGATTCGGATAACGAGAAGGCTTTAATAATCCATGCAGGTATAATCCAGACAGGGCAGGTTAGAGGCACACAAGGTGTGGACGTTTAAGACCCGACAAACACACACTGAACAGACAGGAACTTAAGTACACAGACAAATGAGGACAACTGACAAGACACAGGTGAACTAAAGTAATCAAAGGGGAGACAGAAACTAGGACAAAGAACAAGACAGGCAACCAAAGTCATGTGATGTGACAGATCGCCCCCTCCCAGAAGGCGTGACCTCATACCGCAGAGAAGAAAAGGGTCAGGAGACAGAGGGAGGAGCCAGGGTGGAACAGATGGAGGAAGGAACCAAGGAAGAACCTGGAGCAGGAGGAGATGGGAGATGCTCCAGAGTCCACCCAGGAAGACGACCCACGATGGAGCTGATGGAGGGAGGAGCCATGGTGGAGGAAGGGCTAACAACACCAGGAGGCTGACTGACAGAGGTGGAGCATGGGAAAGAAGCCCAGGGAGGAGACGGAGAGCCGCAGAGCCAGGGCAACGGGGAGGATCCGGAAGGCCAAGGCGGAGCAGATGGCTCTGGCAACCAAGGCAAAGGCAGAAATCTGGAAGGTGCGATGGAGCTGGAGCAACAGAGGACCAAGGTGGAGCTGGAGGGAGGGAGGACCCCAACCAGGGACTCATTTTCAGCCCTGGAGTTTCATGCTGTAGACCGGCCCACTTTAGTTCATGCCAATATTAAAATAATTAATTAAAACCTCAAGTCTGCAATAGTACACTATTCTCCACAGCTTTAAAATTCATTGAATTTTTCTGGAGATTTTATTTTTACTTAAAGGGGTCCTATTATGCTTTTTCACTTTTTGAATTTTAGTCAGTGTGTAGTGTGTATATTTGGGCATAAAACGACAGAGTTACAAATCTCAAAGTCCACATCAAAGGGAGATATTTCGTTTTTTGTTTTTTAAATCCCTTTTCAAGAACTACAACGTTTGGACTACAAAGTTGTTTTCCTGTATTTGTGACATCACCAATTGTAAATCCCGCCTACAGAGATTCGAATGGTTGGCGGATGGGGAGAAGCCTGGTTGAGCTGCACGTTTCAAAATCGAAACCCAGTGCGGGTGTTTTTATATCACTGTATTTCTGATGGAAACCAATTGTTTTCAGAAAATTTTGGATGTCATTTTCATCTCATCTTGCATATAATGTCTGATAAAGCAGCATTTGTGAGGTGAGCTCTGTTTTGTGTACAGTGTTACCGGGGAAACCTCGAGCTCTCCCGCTCCTACAGCGCCTCCCGCTGGCAGAGAATTAATTTGCATATATATGCGGCCACAAATAGTGTAAATCTGTGGGACTATGGTATAAATAAATTCAGCTGTACAGTTTCAGTGCAATTCATGTTATAACGTTAGAATTAAAGAACAATAAACATAATACATATTACCTTTGCACTTATCTGTACATAGTAAATGCAGTTATTTTAAGCTGTTGTTGACATCCTAACTAAACAGTGATTTAGCCAAAAACCAACAACAACAACAACAACAACAACAACAATAACGTTACTTTAATATGTCTTGCCATATCCGTGCGTGCAAAGGTTCTGCGCGATCCTCTTGTTCAATTTTCTCGGGGTCTGAATTGATATGGCAATATATTGACGAACTTGCTGTTTTGGCAAGGGGCGGGGCAGTACTGAAACACCGTCTAAGCTGTTCGCCAATCACAACGTACTGGGACAGCTAACCAATCACAACACACTTCGTTTTTCGGAAGGCGGGCCTTCATCAAACCCGGAACTAATCGAGCCGTTTGTGTCAGGCTGGGGAGAAAGGTATTGTAATAATGTAAATTATGTGAAAAATAATGCGAATTTCGAACCACCAAGCATGAGAGCATGTTCTAGTACACCCCGAAAACAATATCAAGACTTTTTGAAAGAGCATAGGACCCCTTTAAGAAATGGAAAATAAGGGACAATTGTAATTTTTAAAAAAAAAGAAATAAGGGACAGAATAAGGGACACTCAAAATATTTGTACAGTACCATAATGTATGTCTACCTGAAGTTACAAAGTTCCCAGAAATAATCACATTTGTTTTGCTTAACCTATTTATGTACAATTATTCAAAAACAAATTTTAATGTCATACAAAAAAAATGTAATCGGCCTGAGTAAATTATAGAATTGTAGAATATAGAACCATTATAGAATTGTAGTGTAATTTAGGAGGTGAAAATACTGTGAAATTACTGATACTGTGACATGAAATTTGAAAGCATATAAACTGAACATGTATGATGGCACTTACCTTTTTTAACTAAGATTTTATTGTAACCATATAGCCTATGAATGAATGAAAATGTATATTTTTCAATTAAAGAAAACTTAGAGAGTGTGGGCTGTTTCTGCTGCTTGAATTTGGCCAACTTCAATAATGAGGTCCAAGTTTAAGAATACACTAGAAGTTAATTTTTTTTAATTATTATTTTTTTCTTTCTCTCTATTTAACAGCATTAACTTACAATAGTGAAAGACGTCTTCCCTCAGGTAGACTGAATATTTTCCTGCATTACTGGCTCAAGATCAATAAGTTGTTTGCATTCGCCCAAAGTGATCAGGCAGAACAAAACCCGGCCATTAGCAACTGTAGTCTGTAGCATGAGTCCCACTCGCTGTGAAGCAGGAGCAGCCGGCAGAGAATTTCGCTTGGTCTTAAAGCCTTACTCAAACGGCTACATTCACAAATAAAAAAAAATGATTTGCGCAAAAAGAATGATTAGTTATCAGTTGAGAATTTCATATGGTCTGGTGGTCACGGCGTATGCCTGCGAATACGGGACACGCTGCATTCCGTAGTAGGCTATAGCTTTCATATGGGACGCTTCTTTGATGCTTTAAATATGGGACGGTTCTGTATTGTACTTTATTATACATCATTAACCTACACTGCCGTGCAAAGGCAAAAGACCTTAACTTCAATTTTGGTCAAAATGAGTTATTGCCTTTTTTGGAACAATGGACATCAGTTTTATCATGTGGAAAAATATCTTAAGTCAATTTTGTTATTTTCTGTTGAAAATAGGATGCTGTTTTTGCCATAACTTCCAAAATCAGAGGGAAAGCAAAGGCAGACAGCCTTAACATCAGTTACAGTCTTTTAGCTTTGTTCCGCTGCACTCTAGAACGCTGGAATTCAGTTACGCTGGAGTTAAGGCACTCTGCCTTTGTTTTACCAACGTTAAGATTTTTGCCGCGCTGAAGTTACGGTGTTATGCACAAATGTATTGAAGCACTTTTGACACACCCATTAACTTAAATAAAGTGATATGGTGTGCCAGTTGTAAAACAAAATAAATCAAAGCCTGGATACTATCCAGCCAATCTGACAGAAAACAGCGCGAGTGGGTTGGGGACGTCTCACGACACACCTCCCCTGGCGAGGAGAAAACATTACACACAGACCAACCCAGCAGATATAACTTAGATCGCAGCTTACCTTTTTTTATTAAACATGGTCAAAATCCATTGAAAACAACATCCACTGAGAAGACAAATCCATTGTTTAAATCCATCATATGCCGGCGGGCTAGCCTAATCTATCAAAGTGCAAAGTTGTCCGGAGTTTGACATTCAATTTTAAGTGTCGCTGTGGGTGGGCTATTAGTAGGGTGACGTCCGGTTTATACCAACCACTATGAAATTGCCCCGGTTAAACAGATAAAATGCTGACAGCTAAACTGTGTAAAAGTGTGACTGTATTGTAGAGGATTCCAACAGCGGGACGTACAACTGCCGCTAAAGCTACTGTATGAGCTAAAAGACACAAACTAGCTAGCACTTGGTCACTCACTGCTGTTGTCGATAAAACAACACAGACGTGTCACATGAATAAAGGTTGCGTTTACTCAAAACTGGTAAAACTCGTGGTGCATTTATAGTTGTAGTAAAATACCCCTTTTACATATTTATTTTATCGTATTTAACATATGTCAAACGACAAAATATTTTTTTAAATAAAATAAATAATAATTAAAATAATAAAAATTAAATTAATTAAAATAATTCTCACTATTTTTAAAGCTATGATATATCACAGCTTTAAAAAAAAATTGTGAGAATTATTCCATATAAATTATTTTGAATAATTAATGTTTTATAAGTCAAACTAACCTCTTAACATTCTTTCATTTCATTTTCTTGTTAATTTAATAAATTTCTTGAAATCAGTTTGTTGTTAGACTCCCTTCTTTGTAAACTGTCATAAACTGACTATATCAAGACAATCAATCCTAATCACATCAAATGTGTGAGCAAGAACTGTAGTCTGTACATGCATGTGGTACTAAATACATTTTCCATTCTGTCCAGGAAAATGTATTAATATAGAGATTTTCATTAATTCTGGAAAACATACACACAATGTCATCAGATAGCATATTCCTATACATTTTGTCAGAAAAGGGTGAATGGTATTGAGAAAGGGCGTCTACATATTACTGGCATAGCCAAATCAAACCTTTCAAATGTAAGAAATATTTGTGGAAGGTTACTTTATTAACCTCTTAAAGTGTTATTTTACTTAAATTAAGTACAATGATAAAGGTTTAAAATGATCCAGTAGAGTTGTAGCCTTCTCATCACTTTTTATTTTGTAATATTCTATTGATGTAATATTAAGCCTTACTATACAGAACTCACTAAATGTTATTTTAAGGCTTTCATTGTCATCATATAAATGTTTGTATAGAGTGATAAAAGTCAAAATGATCAATAAATGATAAATTACGGTATTTTGCCTTGGTATGACCCATTATTGTTTTGCAGATAATGCAAAGGCAGAATACATTAACTTCCGAATAAGGGTCAAAGGTCAAGTTTGAGCTCAATTTTTTTTTTTATGTAGATAAATATATTAATTATGACAACTACTTGGCAAATTTTCAGTGTCCTACCTGTCATACAATTGGCTGGACAACAAAAAAACTTTAAAGTCATTTTTCTCAGTTTCACACTCTGGTGAGTTAAGGTCTTTTGCCTTTGTAGGGCAGTACAGGCTGCACTCTGCGAGTGGGGCTGCGAGAAAATAATAGCCTAAATAAAAAGAGTGGGGCTGCTGTGAGTGCAGGCAGTCTATATGGACAGCATATTTCAACCTCAGTGGCATGACAACACCGCAACTGTCGCGGCCCAAAAAAAAGACCGGCCCACTGGGAATCCTCCCGGTGCTCCTAATTAGCCAATCTGGGCCTGAGCCCAACAGAGCCAAAGGCACGGAGGGATGAGGCAAAGCTGGAGGAGTGTACTCCCGAAGCAAGGACAGGTCGATGCCCGACCAAGGCGGAGCTTGAGGGATGAGGGAGCCTTGTAGAATTGGTGGACTGACAGGCCATGGCAGAGAAGAGGGAGCTAGGAGCTATGGTGGAGCTGCTGGGTCGATGGTCCAAGGCAGAGTCCGGGACACAGAGGCTGGAGGCAGATACAAAGGATCCTCCTGCCATGACACCGATGTAGACTGGCAGACCCGTCCATGGTTGTGACAGAGGTAACAGACAGTTCAGAGTGGACAAACAGTTCAAAACCAACCTCCATGGTTGTGACGGGACAAACAGACGGTTCCAAATAGACAAACAGTTCAAAACCTACCTCCATGGTAGTGATGACACAGACAGGCAATTCAAGATGGGTAGATAGTTCAGGACAGACAGTTCGGGGCAGACCGATGGTTCAGATGGGAAGAGAATGGGCATGTCTGCATCTAAAACCTCTGAGTCCTGCCTCAGCTCATCTCCAGCATCTCCATTTCAGTGTGCTCCATTTCAGGATACTTCAGCCATCACAGATCCAGCATCAAGTCAGTGTTAATCAGCTTTAGCTCCATGGGCATTTGGATTCTTCCCACAGCTACAAAGAAGCAGTGGATGGCAGGAGTTCAGGCATTGGCTGCACTGCGCCAACAGGGGTTGGGAGTAAGAGGCTTGACTCAAATGTTTTGGAACATGGCAGTGGGGCTGGAACTTAGCACTATGAATGAATGAATGAATGAATGAATGAATGAATGAAGCATTTATATAGCGCTTTATTGTGTATTGCTGTACACCCAAAGCGCTTTACAATCATATGGGGGGGTCTCTTCTCAACCACCACCAGTGTGCAGCATCCACTTGGATGATGCGACAGCAGCCACAGCACAATGGTGCCAGTGCGCTCACCACACACCAGCTACAGGTGGAGAGGAGAGAGAGATAGAGCCACTATGGGGATTATTAGGAGGCCATGATAGACAAGGGTCAGTGGAGGTAATTTTGGCCAGGACACTGGGGTTACACCCCTACTCTTTACGATGAGTGTCATAGGATTTTTAATGACCACAGAGAGTCAGGACCTCAGTTTAACGTCTCATCCAAAAGACAGTGCTTTTTTTGACAGTATAGTGTCCCCGTCACTATACTGGGCCGTTAGGACCCACACAGACCACAGGGTGAGCACCCCCTGCTGGCCTCACTAACGCCTCTTCCAACAGCAACCTAGTTTTCCCAGGAGGTCTTCTTTCCAGGTACTGATCCGGCTCAGCCTTGCTTAGCTTCAAATCGTGGGCAACCGTTCTTGGGCTGCAGGGTGATATCGCTGTGACGAGCTTATGAACATCTTGCCTCTATGGGAGATGGACGGACTTAAAACTCAGAATTATCTCCAGTACTGTAGCTAAACAGTAACACCAGGTCAGTCTGTGCCCATTGCAGTGCACCTGGAGATGCTCTAGTCTGTTACAACACCTCCAGAGAATATTGAGGATTCACTATCTTTGACTCATGAGAAAAGGTCAAGAAGGAAAAGGGCAGCTATGTCCATTCCAGTAGCTCCAGAGTCCGCTCTAGAGGAGGCTGTTCCAGAGCCCCTTCTCAAGATGGCTGCCATGCCAGAGCCTCCAGCCATCATGGATGTATAAAAGGCTCCTGGAGAAAGCTGGACTTTTACTGAGGGATTTCTATTTTGATAGTTTAAAGATTGCTGTTCCCAAAGCATCCAGTAAGAGGCATTATCATTAATAGTTTTGCTGCCTGCTGCGTCATTATATTACTGCGTGATCAGCAGCTGTACATCTAGAAGTTTCTTCCTGCCTGTGATTTGGATGTTCGTTGGTGTTTTGGTGTTCAAAGTGTTAGTACATGACCATGAAATAAGTTATGTTTGAAGTGCATTATTTAACTTTGTACATGTGTATGGGCATGCATGGACATGTAACGATTCACGTGTGATTGCTTGATAGATAAGCAAGATAGGTGACACAATTTATGCTAAATACAGAGTGGTTTACATTGTAATTTGGCAGATCCACCGCTGATTTTTGCCAGAGCAGCTGGAATCTCAAGAGCCTCAGCACTGGTTTTCACAGAGGCTGTTCCATTCCATGAGTCCACTCTGGAATTGGCTCCAGCCCAGGACCCTTTAGAATCTAATCCAGAGCCCACCTCAGTCTTGGAGCCTTCTGGGTCCACTCAAGAGCCCACTTCAGCCCGAGAGCCCTCAAAGTCCACTCCAGAGTCTGCTCCAGTCCGGGAGCCCTCAGATTCCACTTTCAAACCCGCTCCAGCCCTCAGAGTCCACTCCAGAGCCTGCTCCTGCCCGGGAGCCCTCATGGACTCTCAAACCCACTCCAGCCCTCAGAGTCCACTCCAGAGCCTGCTCCAGTCTGGGAGCCCTCAGAGTCCACTCATGAACCCCCTCCGGTCTGGGAGCCCTCAGAGTCCACTCCAGAGCCTGCTTCAGTCTATTAATCCGCACCTAAGCCCACTCAAGTTTACAAGTTCATTAGAGAGTTCACTCCCATTCATGAGTCTGCTCCAGAGCCCACTCAAGTCTACGAGTTCACTCCAGAGCTTTCTCCAGTTTATGAGTCTGCTCCAGAATCAGTTCTGGTCTATGAGTTCACTCCAGTGGCAACTCCAGTCCAAGAGACCACTCCAGAGTCCACCCAAGTCCAGAGTCAGAGCTTCTGCTGCAGAACCTCCAGAGGCGATGGCATCCACTTCAGCTCCTCTCTGGGCGATGGCACCCACTCCTGAACTCTCTGCCTGTCCTGTCATGGCCAAGGAGGCCGTTCCTGAACTTTCTGTTTGTCCTGTTATTGCCACAGAGGCCGCTGTTATCCTCTGTGCTCTCTATTACACCCCAGTCTGAGCCATCTTTGTGGTCTCCTGCACCTTCAGCTCCACTGAAGTGGTCCTCAGCTCCACCTTGGTGGTCATTTGCTCCATCGAGGGGATCTTCATTCCCATCTACTGTACTGTGGTGGTCGTCTGCTCTACCGTGGGGATCTTCAGTCCCGTCTACTCTACCCCGGCCTGGCCCACCATCCCTCCCCCTGATCCTACTCCATGCCACCTCCCTCCTGGACTTCTTTGACATTTGTTGGAGCATCTGGAATCCTCTCCTTAAAGGGGGAGTTGTGTCACAGCCATCTGCTGGTGCGCCCATGTCAGCCACCAGAGGGCTCTCTTCCCAGATCATTATCTGTCTGTTCTGGACTCCCGCCAGATTAGCATATTCCATGTTTAATTAGCTTTTGTTGCTGAAGTATTGCCTTGCTACTCTGTGTTTTTGCTGGGTCCTGTTCTCTGGATTATCTTGTGCTGGTGTTTCTTGCCTTTTGCCTTGTGTGTATTATTGTGTTTATTATTATTATTATTATTATTATTATTATTATTATTATAAGATTCACTTGGATCATCTTCTACAAAGTTTTAGTGTGTTTCCAATGACAGCATGGGGATAGACACTCTGGCTCATGCATGGCTGATGGCCCACATGTATTCCTTCCCACCAAAACGTCTATAGTGACGGTTCTCACTATAGTTAAAAAAAAAAAAAAAACTCAGAACTAATCAAAGACAAAGTTCTTTGATCAGTTCTGATTTAACAGACATTTCAGAAACTTTTTAAAAATGCAACAGCACTATGAGGCGTGTGGACAAATGAAAGGAAATGTTTGGTTACATATATAACCCCGGTTCTCTGAGTAGGTCGATGCACAATAAAAAAAAGAAAAGAAAAAAAAACACTTTAAAAGCATACTCAAATTTTCCAATTGGTTTATTATTTCTCTAAAAAATATAATTGTGATTTTTTTCAAGAGCTTAATGACCTAGATGCAGAAAGAACCTATGGGCAGTATTTCAGATATTTGTATTTAAAATACAAGATAATTTTTTTACTACAGTATTTGTAAAAAAGTTTTAATTGTATTTAAATACATAACCCTTTACAACTTCCCAGGCATCAAAAACTAGAGCACAGTCACTTTTAAGTCACTAAAGATACCCCTTGGTTTTACTATATTGGTGAAGTAGGCACAGTAATTTATTGCAGGAACTGACTAAAAAAAAACATTTTAAAAGACATTCAACCCTCTTTGTTGTGCTTTTGTCTTAAGGTATATACTGACATTTATGTTAGAAAAGTAAAACTTACATTTACATTTATTTGTTTAGCAAATGCTGTAATCCAAAGTGACATGCAAATGAGCAGTACAACAAATGATTCATCATAAAGAACAAATACTCATTTGCATTATGAACAAATGCTCATAATGCAAAGTTTCAGAGATTTAGAAAGGTACACACTAGAACAGGGAGAAATTAAAGTGAAAGCACAGAGGATTTTTTTTTTCTCAGTAGGATGCAACAAGTGCTCACAGAATAGTTTTCAGCTGTCTCTTGAATGTTGTCAGGAATTCCGGATGGGCTTAAGAAGATCATTTTCACAGCAAGGAAGAGTGAATGAGAACATTCTGGAAAGTGATTGAAAAAAAGTGTTCTGTGTGCAAGCATCAATGTATTGAATTTGATGCAAGCTGCAACTGGTAACCAGAGCACAGAGATAAAGAGAGGTGTGAAGTGGTCTTTCTTGGGCTCATTGAAGACTGGTCATGCTGCTGCATTCTGAATAATTTGTAGAGGTTTGATTGCACATGATGGAAGTCCAGCCAGAAGAGCATTGCAGTAGTCCAGGCTAGAAATGACAAAGGCCTGACCAAGAAGTTATGCAGCATAAAAAGAAGGGCCTGATCTTCCTGATATTGTCTCAAGCTTGTGGCGGCGCTGGAGCTGACCCAGATCCGATGTGATGACGTTGAACACATGCGCCATGCCTTGTGCCTTGTGTTCAATGTCATCACGCCAGATCTGGGTCAGGGTCGGTGCCGCCACACGCTTGAGTCATGGTACTGTCGTGAACGCCCATCCACAAGTGACACAGTAGAGGCGAAAACAGAAGAACAGCTGTTTACACACATGCATGCTCAAGCATTTGACTCAAAGCTGTCAGTAGTCATGTCTACTGATGCATCTGATTACAAATTCGGTGTCATCTTCTCAAAAATACATGCTGATGGTCAAGAATGTACTGTCGCTTTGGCATCCATAACGCTTACTCCAGCCATAAAAAATACTCCACTGTTGAAAAAGGGACACTGGCATGCCTTTCAGCAGTAAAAAGGTGGAGGACATGTGTAGGCTACTTATGAGATTGCAGATTTATGTTGCAGACTAACCATCAAGCATTAACTACTGATGACAACAAAAGGGACTTGTTGCATGTGCATAGCACAGTAAGCTGCTTGTTTGTTTTCTGTTTTTTGTTTTCTGACTGCATGTTCCAAAAAGGTGCTGGATCTGAAAACTCCACTGTGGATTGATTTACCCATCTGGCCCTGCCTTTTACTTCTACTGAATCCCATACCGAGCCTGAATTTGTTGATTGTTTACATGCATTAAGTCCTGTAGCCTGTGTTTTCTGCTGTCCACTGTTCTGAATACCATCAAGGAGTTGCAAGAACAAAAAAAAAAAAAAAAAAATTGAGCACCAAATCAACTGGTGCCCTAATATAATATAAGACAAATTTGGAAACCGGCACCTTGGGGAAAATTGGTTATATGACACTGCAACCGGAGAACTCGGCAGTAACAGTTAAGTTGGGCCTCAGTTCACTTCACCTGAGATTGATGCATTCCTTAAAGAAAAAGACATCAACGGTCATTAAGTCAGCCATTCTACGATCAGCACCATGGAAAGCAACAGTGACTGATTCTCATATCTACAACGCTATTCTACATGCTATGAGAAACGTTTCCTCATTTGAATAACTTCATGGTAGGAAAGTGCACCCCCGGCTCAATTTTCTTTGCACCCCACCTTCTGGTCACAAGCCTATGCATAAATGTATTTCAGCATGAGAAACTTGAGACATGAGCCCATTTGGCCAAAGGAGTAAGTACATTCGACTCTCGAATTGACAGGGATAACACAAACATTCTGTTATAATGTTCATATTGTCATTATTAAGTGTTTTCTCGTTCATTAAATATGCAGCATAGTGTATTATTCACATAATTGTGAAACTATTGGTTTATGGCAAATTGTGATGCACTTTATTTTTCACGCAATGTTATTGACTACAGAAAGAATTCATTTAACTAAGTGTGATGACATTGCATTAATTTACCACTAGATGGCACACAAGTTTCTTAGTTGTAGTTAACTGTGACAAAAGAGAAGTGAAGTGGTAATGCTGAACATTCTAACTTCAAAAAACACATTTAGATTTATACATGTAGATTGGGGTATTTTGTTGTTTGTGTGTGTGTGTGTGTGTGTGTGTGTGTGTGTGTGTGTGTGTGTGTGTGTGTGTGTGTGTGTGCCTTTGTGATTTAATAGAATCTCCAATTGGCACTTTTCTAATAAACTGTTTTTACAAACTACTTTTAATTGTATTTCTATGTTTTATTTTTATCTATGAGTATATGTTTCAACTTACAGGACACCATAAACTAAAAGAAAAAAGTGCACCACCAGTCTACCTGTTAAACAACATTAATTATGAGATTCCTTTAAAAATGGGTAAGGAACAATTGGCTGCTGCACAAAAATCAGACCCCTCATTGGTGAGATGCAACATGATTTCCAGAAGTGATACCCTTGCACTCGATCAAAGATCAATCAGAGAATTGGTGAAGTTCTGTACTACATTTGGTTTGCCCTGTGTCATGCAAACTGACAAAGGAATAAACTTCACGTCAAAGACATTCACACCAACTCTCACTGAGTTGTGGGCAAAACACTAGGTGTCCAGTGCAGTGGTTACCTACTAAAATGGTGCTGGAAAGGACCAGTGAATCTGTATCAGGGTCATGGGCACCTAAGGCTCATTGTGGGGAGCAAATAAGTCTAGCTTGTGTGGTTCAGTTACACAGAAGAGCTACTGTAGCTCAAACTGCTGAAAAACCTAATGCATTATGCAGAATGACTGCTGAAAAACAAACAGCATTATGCAGGAGGATGAGCAATCTATTTTATCTGGCCTTCAAAAGATGCAGCCTTGGGACAGCGAATGCCTGCATCTGATGGAAATGGGAATGCCTGCATTGGATAGGAAGAACTCTCTAATGACTGAGGGCCTGACCTGGGTCTGACCCATGTCATGAATGCAGTAACAATATATAGTGTCATGGCTGAACTCGCTTTGCTGGAAGATTCAGCAAACCATGCGCTGTGCAGAAAACACATTTTCAAAGACCGCGCTGATCTGTTTAGTGAGAGCCCAGAATGGCTTCTCAGTTGGTACCTACTTTGCCATGGTTTTGGTGAGCACATATGCATTCATGTTATTTATAAAGGGAGGTTTTGTCCCCATATATGATTAATTGGCGGCATTTCTGAATGCAAATGACCATGAACGTGAACGAGCATGGTGCTTAAGAACATGTGGGATTTATCAACAGTGATTACTTACTGGTGTGTGTAAGAACTGTGTATGCACATTTGATAAACACAGATTTTTTAGTACTTACATTCTAAATGTCATTTGTAGGACAAAATATTGAACCTTTTCTACGCATTGTTGATAAATAAGGGCTCTGGTCTTCACTGAGCATATGGGTTTCTTAATGGGGTATAACTGTGTTCCCCTACAACTGGGACATGAGATCCTACTGTCACACTTGAATAAGATGGGGCTGTTGGATAAATTTTTAAAGCCAAGGCCAACCACATCCCCCAGCCATGGCTATCATCATGTGGCAACTTCCCTAAGGCACCCATTAAGACTTGGATTAGACAGAAGTCCACTTTGAGGTCCTGTTCACTATTAAAGTATCATAGCACTGGCATAGTACAGGGTTTTTCCAGCATAGAAAATGATGAGGCGGTCACCTCTGACAAATTTTGTGCCGCCTCTAACTTTCGACAAAACTCAGATAGTCTCATGCACAGCTAGACCCCAAGAGGTGCTCAAGCACCCATCCTTCCTCTTTTACTTGACTGAAAAGTGAGCTTTGTATTGATGCAACGCTTATGTATTAATGCAAAGCTGATGTTTATGTGATTTAAATGTCACTTTTTATCACAGGTTCTCTCAAAAACACAGAGCCAGTGATTTTGACCCGCAGTGACTTAACAACTGGCTCTGATATAATGAGGAGGGCATGACATGTTATCTATATCAAAAGCACTATGCCCCCATGATGTAGCTTGCAACTGACTTTTCTAAGACAGCCATCAATACAGGCTGGAAAACGTCATGAGATGACAGCCATCCATAAAATGGCAGAAGAAAAGGAAAAATGCATCAAAGATACAGTAAATTTAAAATCACAAAAAAGGAAAAAACAAACAAAAACAAAAAAACATAGTAGCATAAAGTAATAGTAAAATGTACATCATAATAGTCTTTTTTTTTTTTAAATAATTAGGCTACTTTGTGTTTTTAGGAAGAACACTGCAGATTGAATTGCTGCTTGTGCAAAACTTGGGTTGGGATGATTTTACCAAATAGGACACATTTCTGGAAATTATTTGAACATTTAGGGAGGACATTTTTAAATTTCTCTTTACAATATGTTGAATATTGTTGGTGCATAACTCACTTCAGGCTTAGTGTGAACCATAAAATGTATTTTTATGGTTTATTTGGGTAATTGTTAGCTAAAATGTGGCTGTGCAGTGGCCTGCTTGTGGACCACTGCCAAAATGCCACCATTCCATGCAACATGTGGGCCACATGAAGAATGTGGGGAAAACCAGGATTAGAATAAAAATCAACTGTAGCCCACATAGGGCCAGTTTTGCTTTATTTGGTAGGCTTACATGTGGCAATGCTAAGACTTACTTGAGGCCCAGATCTGGCAAACAGGAGCCGTCCACACAAATGCCATCTACACAGTATGTGGGCAAGGTGTTGGATCTGGGCCAGAATTAAAATAAATGTGGCCCAGATTTAGACCAGTTCTGGATCATATTATTTATCCTCATGGCTGACATGCGGCCTTCCTTTGGCTTGCTTGAGTGTACACGTGGCATGTGGGCCAGATCTGGGCCTCAGGATTTTTGCTATCTGGGTGGAGAGCTTTTGGATGAGCAGTTAGTGACCGAGTTGTCCAAATACTCAGTGTGGGGATTATTGGTTGATGAGACCACATCAGTCACCAAACAACTGGGTTTTGTAGTGAGGTGAAATTACTTCAAATTAAATATAATTGTAGATTCTGATTAAACTTAGATTGAATATAGGTACTTTTATTAGTTTTTTGGGATCTGACAAAGTGGGGAGAACTGTAGTGAAAAACAAAGTTCTGCATTTGGGTGAAGTGTCTGCTGGGGATGCTGCAGTTTTGTAAGACACCATACTGAGTGTCAGAGATGACAAGGCACTACCAACCAACAAGCTGGCTTCCTTTGCCAGTGATGGAGCCTCAGTAATGATTGGTGAGTTGTCTTTTTCTCTTTCAACTTTAATTTTGGTGTTTGATTAATCATAGGGTTCATTCTGAATTTTTTTAGGGAGAAAAAATGGAGTTGGAAAGAGACTCCAGGAGTCATTCCCTGGCCTGATAATGGTGCACTGTGGCATTGCCTTAAACTGGCCATGTCAGACTACATTAAGGCAGAAGGGTGTACCATATTTCATGAAATATACCAGGACTGTTGGAACCATTTCCTGCTTTTACCAGACCTCCAGCAACAGGACCACCAGTCTAAAGGAAATGGAGAGGTTTTTTGAAATTCCCCAAATCAAACTGCAGGTTAGCAGTGTTCAGTGATGTATTATTCCCAGATTTGTTTTTGTTTGTTGTTTATTAAGCTCATCAGTGAATTTTGTAGGGAAGAAACTCTACCAGGTGAGAGTCAAACAAGGAGGCTACAGATGTGATATGCTGGATTCTCCGTGCTCTCATTACAGACCTCTCACTCCATGCACAGAATGAACCAACAGCTCAAGCACTGCATTTCTTTGTAAACTAGTGCATGAAAAGATTTACAGACAGTTTTGGTTTTCCAAAAGAGAAGCCTTTTTTTACTCCCAGGTGGATCAGGAGGAATGATCTAAATACTACAGTCAAACACATAGTTTTCATGGCAATTTCGCAAAGCTTCGACGTTGGACATTACATCACAGTGCTTAAGACATACTGGCCACATACACATTGCAGCTAAATTTGGCTGTCAGTTCACCTTTTACTCCTTAGTCGCATTCTGTACACACATGCAGTGCGGGAAAAAATTATTGGATCCTCTGCTGATTTTGTATGTTTGCCCACTGACAAAGAAATGATCAATATAATTTTAATGGTAGGTTTATTTGAATAGTGAGAGACAGAGTAACAACAAAAAAATCCAGAAAAACGCATTTCAAAAACGTTATAAATTGATTTGCATTTTAATTAATCAAATAAATATTTGATCCCCTATCAATTAGCAAGATTTCTGGCTCCCAGGTGTCTTTCATACAGATAAGGAGCTGACATTAGGAGCACTCTCTCAAAGGTAGTGCTCCTAATCTCAGCTTGTTACCTGTATAAAAGTCCACAGAAGCCAATCAGATCAGTCAATCAGATTCCAAGCTGTCCACCATGGCCAAGACCAAAGAGCTGTCCAAGGATGTCAGGGACAAGATTGTAGACCTACACAAGGCTGGAATGGGCTACAAGACCATCGCCAAGCAGCTTGGTGAGAAGGTGACAACAGTTGGTGCGATTATTCGCAAATGGAAGAAACACAAAATAACTGTCAATCTCCCTCGGACTGGGGCTCCATGCAAGATCTCACCTCGTGGAGTTTCAATGATTATGAGAACGGTGAGGAATCAGCCCAGAACTACACGGGAGGATCTTGTCAATGATCTCAAGGCAGCTGGGACCATAGTCACCAAGAAAACAATTGGTAACACACTACGCCGTGAAGGACTGAAATCCTGCAGCTAGGCTTGGGCCTATAGACGATGCCTCACCCCCTCTTCTGCAATCCGCTGCATCTCAATACTGTGTTCAGAAAGGAAATTAAGTGTACTACGGAACCCCTGAAGGGAATAAATAGCCTATATGAAATGGGAGGATAAAAAAAATATATTTTAATACTTTCTCTTGCAATTAAATCGTTAGGTAATTATACTGTATATAAATTGCGGGCATCAGGGAGCCGCTACTAATATGCAGGACATTGAAACCGCTTTCGAATGCGTGCTCTCATTTCACTTTCACTTTTGAGATTTGCGATCACACAGACTCTATACTATGGAGCGGCAGTACTTGGCTGTTTCTTCAACTAGGGGCACTTTTAGCTTTGTGAAGTTGAATAAAAAAACTTGTTCAAAAGTAACACAATCTCATAAGTTTAAATAATTTGTCTAGTTTTAAGGTCTGTAAGAAGACAAAGTTAGATTACAAGAGAAAGTGTTAATATTTTACATTTTTCCGACCTGCAATGAACATTTCCATCTCAATATACAGCTGTTATTTAAATATAGAATAACTTATGCCATTCAAGAATTGTCTGTTTTTGTAACTAGTTTTACCAGTTTTTCCACAATGTACAATAATTATACATTTTACATTTGTCAATGAGATAAATTATCTAAGGACCAAATGCTGAACTGTCACACTCTGAAATTTAATATTGGTTTGGGTAAGAGCTTATTAGAAAATAAATAACTTGAATTTTTATATTAAGTAGAGAATTATCTCATAAATGTGGATACATTTTAAATGTGTGATGAGAACTTTTTAAATATTTTATAAAAATGTGTGGTGATGGAAATGACAGGGTGTTATGGAAATGACAATGAATTAACGTTAAGGTAGAGAAACAGCAGAGATATTTATTAGAAAAAGTCTTAAACTCATCACACTCATTAAACTCAATTCACAAAGTCATTAAACATATCAATTGTACTTTGGAACCATAAATGTCATTTCCACCACAGAGGCAGTGTGGTGGAAATGACATTTCTGTAGTTTTTTGTGAAAAAAATGGAAGATAGCTTGATTAGCTTTGAATTAATCCTTAGCATTTCATGTATGCAAAATACTCTTATTTAACTTAATTTTTTTAGCTGTTTAAAAACACCCTTGAAGGTACAGCATGTTTGGAAATGAGGTAGAATAAATATATTAACTGATCAAGCAATATTTACCTTGATTTTTCTTCATATGTTGTTGATGAAAATTTAAATTCCCTCCATGTCCAACATGTGCTCTGATGTCACGGAACATTTCCATAGAAACCACCTAAACAATCTTTCACACAAACTTTTTAAAGGGACATTACAGTGTTGTGGTGGAAATGACACCAATACTGTGCGACAGCTATATTTTGTATAAAAAGTAATATTGATAGTGGTCTCACATTAAATACTATAATGTATTTTAATTATTTTACTAGTGCTTAATTCAGGTACATTAATAGTTACCAGATAAGTCATATTTTTAAACTGTATTTTCATTGTTGAAGTTTAAAAGTCTGGGTGTGCGACAAGGAGAAAACAGTGATTTTGACACCTATAAGGAGGTTGAAAAGTATGAAAACATCATAATAGAAAGGTAGTAAAAAGTTTTTAAGGTGGTTTTATTGTTAGTTTGACAAAGAAAGAGGAATTTGTCCAAAATTATATGCATTTTTAAAAATATGACCAAAGAACATAAAAGTGCCCATAGTCTAAGAATCACCCACTTACCAACACATTTTACAAGATTAGATATCTGTCAGTGAGGCTCAGTATCTACAAATCATTCACCATTGTCCTATCAGTCATCTCTCCTTACTCTGTGTATGTGGTAAGTGTGGTAAGTAACTTTCATGTGCTGTAATGTAAGGGGCAACCGCTAGCTGGCGGCTAACATCCCTTTAGTGGCTCTGTAGAACGCGTTATTTGTTTTCCGTGCCTTTCTGCATATGGATTCACACTTCAGGCACACCCCTAACCCCGCCCGCCAATGTCATCGTCCATCACAGCGTTTCACTGTAGACACAGTCCAATGCCAATTTGGTAGATATCCCCTAGTACAGGCCTGTCTGAAGTTTGCCAATGAGCATCTGAATGATTCAGAGGAGAACTGGGTGAAAGTGTTGGGGTCAGATGAGACCAAAATCAAGCTCTTTGGCATCAACTTAACTCGCCGTGTTTGGAGGAGGAGGAATGCTGCCTATGACCCCAAGAACTCCATCCCCACCATCAAACATGGAGGTGGAAACATTATGCTTTGGGGGGGTTTTTCTGCTAATGGGACGGGACAAATGCACCACATCAAAGGGATGATGGACGGGGCCATCTACCACCAGGGCCAGGGCATTGAAAATGGGTCGTGGATGGGTATTCCAGCATGACAATGACCCAAAACACACAGTCAAGGCAACAAAGGAGTGGCTCTGCAAGATAATTCTGCAAATAACAGCAATTACAGGTTTCAAACAGAGATGGCGACAATGAGGCTAACGGACAGCTTTAACTGTGGTGGCTTTGACAAAGAATGTCAGGGAGGGTCAGGGGCTCCTGCAGCCTCTCAGAATTATAACTCAAACATGGAGTAATATTGACAGTTAAAATGTGTGCAGCAGTCAAAATTTTAAAGACATTTGTTTCTCCCACCTCCTCCTCCTCAGATTCATGCTCAAGCAGGTTGCCAGATTGAGGACACGCAATAACGATCGCAATTGACAATGGAAGGCGATGCCTAGCTGTATGTTGAAGAGTTGATTTGTCAGGCAAATTATTTTAATAAAAACTAAAGTAATCCTCAGAAATCAGGTAAATCTCACTGACTTCTGGGGGTGGGGGGGGGGGTCAATAAATAAATAATAATTTATTGTTGTTGTTGTTGTTGTTGTTACAGCTAAAAGGTTGGCTGTACTGCCATCTTGTGCTGTAATAGTAAAATGAATTGGAGTCTGAAAAGGAAAATTAAAATGAAAAGGAGTTATTCAGGATCACCTAACATTGTGTACTGATCAGCCTGTCTATGATTATTATTATATTTCTTGTTTTTGTTCTAACAAAATAAGCATATATTCCTTCAATATCTTCCCCTGGATTAAAGGATGTAGCTACATCGGGAACACACACATACAAGCTGACACACAAACAGAGTATGACTGTAGATTTGACACTCGGATTATGAGAATTTATTATATTTTATTTGAAGATTATTTTGCTGTGGAGATGATTATGATACATAGAGATCAGTGTCCAGTAGGTCAGTGGAAACCTGGGAGGTCCCTGCTATTTTCACCATAATTACTTCGATAGTAATATACTCTTTGGATCTTCAAATCCAAATGTAATCTAAGACCCATAAGCTGATAAAACATGAGCCCTGAGGTTTTTAATTTTTATCTTTCATTTATTGTTTTGTTTTTCCATTTATTGTTTATTCCTAGGTTTTGTTTTTGTTCTGGTGAGGTGGAATTTAGATTTCATTTCTGGATCCTGCTACTGCAACACATTTTAGATTATATGTGATTGTCTTATATTTATATAAAAACCTCAATGCTTTTTATGTTATGAATAAAAGATTAGTTGAAACTGATTTGTGCATTAGTACATTAGTACATTTGTGTATTAGTTAATAGTTTTTTTGTAAACAAATTTATTTATAAATGTTATTTTGTTTTCTTATGAAAAATTAGTATTTTCAGATTCAGACATTTTAGATACAAGTGTAAAGCCACACATGAAGTTTTTTTTATTATTATTATTACAAAGATGCCTTTAATTTGGTAAAGGTGAATGTAAATAAATAGATTAACAAGAGATGAATTTACATAAATATCAATGCACACCATGTGAACATCTTAATTAAAAGAGAATAAAGAGGAAACTTTTCCCATCACACCCACAGAAAGACATACTCTTCAAAACCAAAATTATGGTATTAATTCAAAATAGACAAGGAAACAACTCTCTTTTTTTGCAGTTGGCAGACTGTATAACAATAATAGCAACATTTTCACAATCTTGTTGGACAACCCTCAACTAGAGCTTCACATTTGCGGGTATCAAAATAGCAAAAAAGGGGAGGAAACATGTTTCATTAACACATATTAACAACCTTATAGACACATAAGTCGGTTCCCCAAAGAGAATATTTTACAATAGTGTTTATGTAGGCTACCAATGAATAAAGTGTAGGCTATTAAATACTGTACTAGCATTCTTCCAGATTGGTGACTACAGCTGCTTTATATATGAGGTCAGAGATATCTCCCAATGAGGTCTGAGGGTAATGTGTCAGCGCTTGTCTTTGCAGTGCTTCCTCCAAACTGGTTTGGTGGGTAGGAATCACTTGGTCCACAGACATGGAAGAATATATGGCCTGATTGGCAGTGCAGTAAGATTTCAACTGATGTCCAGAAAAACCTTCAGGGTGAGTTGAAAAGCAATTAATCTGCCAGTGACTGCTTGACTGGTTTTGGAACGAATATTGAGCCAACCTGTCTGATGGGCAATTGGAGAAAGATGAAGCTCCAGGTGTTTCAGAGTGTCTGTTCCCCCACTGTAGAACTCCAGGCAGGTCTGGAGAAATGTCTGGCGGGGGTGGCGTTGGATGCGGAAGATTTTGAGACCAGGGACTCAGAGCTTGTCTAAGGCTTTGCTGATGGTGAGGCAGGCCTCTGTTGACTTGTGGTCTGTCTCTTTGTTCTGGAACGCCAGAATTTTGTTCTGGGTTTAAATCAAGTTGGGTCGGTGGAAAGGCTGCTACAGGTATAGAGTTCGAGTTCACTTCCCTGCCTGGACTTCTCCTAACTGGTGCGGTCAGCTTCTTGCTTTTCATACTGCGAGCTCGTCTGTTTTGGAACCACACCTGCAAAGGAATATTAAAATATAAAATCAAGACAAATTAATATGGTAGTAATAATAATAATAATAATAATAATAATAATAATGATAATAATAATAATAATAATACACATATTTTTTTAGTTTTATTACCTGAATTTTGCTTTCTGGAAGTAGTGTGAGTGCAGCCAGTCGTTCGCGCAGAGTGATGTCTGGATACGGCGTGATCATGAAAGCGCGCTCCAGTTCTGACAATTGAGCACGGCTAAAAATCGTCCTCTTTCTTTTTCTTTGCCCCTCAGCGTGGTAAGTTCTTTCGAGTTCAGGAGAAGACAACGAATGCTTGGTTGCTACATCTAAAGATCAAAGTCAATTGTTTAGAAAAAAAAATGTTGTCAGAAAGCACACACACTGTTTAAGAATAGGAAGAAAAAAAAAGTTTTATAAAAATTATTTGTAAAAGTTCTTATAGCGTTCTTTTTAGATTCGATTTTTAAAATATAGGCTAAATCGGCGAAAATAAGAAGAAGAACGAATGATAATAAGAATAATGATAATTCCATTATCCATCCTAAATCAATCCAACATGCGTATTTTATGCGTTTAAAAGTTACATATTCTCACCTGTAATCTGGACCATGTTTGTGTTGAAGATTAAATCTCTTTCTGTCTCCACGCTTATTTTTTTAACCAAATCGAAGGATTGGTCAAAAAAAAATGCCATAGTCCTTAATTTGCACAATAGAAGTTTAGTGATGCGCGCGCTCTCCCGAATCTCTCAGAGGTTCCAGTTCTGACCCGAGTCCAACGCTGATATGTTTCATAGCGCTTTTAAACCCACCTACTTTATACTCGTCCCTTTTCACACCCACACGCTCCTATCGCCCTTCAAGGTGTCGTCGTTGGCACAGCGACAGCTTAAATCAGAGGAGAATAAAAAAGCTTTCAACTTTGATCCCCCACCCGCAGTAAAGTAATCCCTCTACATGTCTGGCAACTTCGTATAGCCATCTCCTATAGCTGCCGCGTCGACAGGAAAGCAGAGATTCAGATTCTGTCTGATGGGCGTCCTGCAGCTGTCTATCACAGATCTTTTATCAGGCAAATAACCACACACTTCACTTGCCTGTTCCTGTCTCTCTCTCATGAAAGGCTGTCGAAGATATTTTCACAGAAAGTGTTCGAGGCGTTCGATCAAGTTGTTTCAATGCAAATGTCCACAACAAAATGAATATATAAATATTGAAGTGAAAAATTGTAATAATTATGCAATATGAAATAATAAATAGCCTAAGCCTAAACGCTATATAGCCTAATATAAAACAGCGTATAGACCACTCAAATTCTTGAAGATGAACAACTACCTGCAATAAAACGGGAACAATTGTGGAAAAAGTTATTTATGCTGGATTTGTCTAAAAGTTTCGATTATATTCATTAAGAAATAAATTCAAAGTGATCAAAAAAAGTGCTAGATAAAGAATTTATCTATCTATCTATATTACAGTATTTGACTATTCTCTGGATGCGTTTTTGTAATATCCAGGGACATATTATTATCTAAGGATGATATTACTTGTTCGGATTAAGAGCGGTGTAGCCTACGACGAATGAACAGTAATCTAAACCAGAGATTATTTCAGTAATCTGTGCGTTTTTGAACTTTGTCGGCATGAGGCTCCATCACTTTCAGGTCAAAACTCAAAAGACTTTTTTTAACCACCTTATTAAAATAGGCCTGTGCAACCTATTGGGTACAGATGATCTCTTTCCGATAATTAAATTCCAAGGCAGACTTCACAAAAAAATCTGACCCCTTCTACAGCCCAATAGCCTACATGTAGAATACACATAGGCCATTTCAGACGCTTTGATAGCCTATTAAAAGCCTATTGACAGCGACAATAGGCCACTGCTAAGACATGAAACACAAACACTCCAGGCAAATGAACAGGGGGAAGTTGTATTTTCCTGGTTTTAAGCTCTCAGTGATTTCTGGAAGGTATAGTTAAATATTTTTTATTTCATAAAAATTAACCTAACCAATACACGGCGATTCTTGTATCGGATAGGCCTATAGGGTGAAGTCAGCTAAAATGGGCCACGTTTTGGTAAATGACATAGGCTAATCAAATAAGCTATGCATGAGATCTAATGATATTCTTATAAATTAGCATGGGTCTCTTAAATATATTTATATTTTTTAAATGTGAAAAAGTATAAAAATTTTAAAATTATGAGAGTTAGAGTATCAGCAGCTTCTTGAGCCATGGTACAACATTCAGGTAAAATGGGCCAATATAAAAGGAGAACAACACAGGTAATTTCAGCTTAAATCATTTTATTTTTAACAGTAAATGAACACTGTTATCTTTAGTGTGCCATAGCAACACCATAAATGTATTTCATTAAATAGAAAGTTGAATGAATTTTTAATTAAACAATGCAATTAAAAATGAACTGGTCATGTTGTGTTTCTGTGCATTGGTGTCTTTTGTGTGCATGTATGTGTGTATGCTTGCATTTTTTTTAAAGACTGTTAAGATTTTGTGTGGATACATATCTAGGCCTATAAACCTATTTTCATCCTCAATTTCTGTATAAACTTGTGTGTGTGTGTGTGTATGCAGCCCATTTTAGCTGAAAATTGTTGCCCGTTTTAGCTTAACCAGCCATTTCTAAAATGACCTTTTTCACAAAAATCAAAGCTTCTTTTATAAATGAAACTTTTTTATTTGAAAGAGCATGTCACAACATTGTTCATAAACCTTTGCTTTGTTGGTAACCTTACTTATAATTGCTTCAGTACCCTTATAGTGATTAATGAAATTTTCTATGTCAGGCTCAGTTACCTTACAAATTTCTCTGACAAGCTTCATGTAACACTCTGCACTGCCCGCCTAAAAAAAAAATAAGGACAATGAAAAATACAAGTGTTGAAGCAACAATGCAAGATCAGTTGTTGGGATTTTCTGTAAAAATTTAAAGAGGTGCTACAACCTTATTTTGCCCATTTTAGCTGACTTCACCCTACTGAAGGACAATATCATAAAGGACCAGAACTCGGGTCGCGCACGAGGACGTCAGCTCTGATAGAAGCCTTTTTTTTTCAGACGAGAAAACAAAAACAACATACACAGACATGCGAAAGGCATAAAATGTAACCTACTCAAATGCTTCGTTTAGATCTGAATAATTTGGGAGTATTTTTTTAATCATGTTAAGTGGTTAATTTTGGTGTTTGTTTTTGTTTAACACTTCATACATTCAGCATTGCCTTCTGATTATTTCCTCTCTCTTTACTGTTTTTTTATGAGGGTGTATTGTCTGTTTTATGTATTTTTATTATTGTTTTTTCTTTTTTTTTTTCTTTTTTACAGAAGGAAATTATTTAAATCAGAGGTAGGCAACGTCGGTCCTGGAGTGCCGCTGTCCTGTAGAGTTTATCTCCAACCCTGATCAAACTGAACAAGCTAATCAAGGTCTTAGGGTTACAGGAAGGTGAGATTTTTTTCTTTTCAGAGTTGGAGCTAAACTATGCAGGACATCGGCACTCCAGGACCGACGTTGCCCTCTGATTTAAACCATAAACCACACTTGAATTATATAACACACCTGAATTATAAAATAAAATTACAATAGAATATCAAACCAAGTGGCTTGAGTAGGCTATGCTACACATTTTCTTATGACTAGCTTAATTCTTTAACTATTTCTAGTCTTTTATGTTCTAATAACATCTAACAGAAGTGCTAAATAATTTTCATGTCACTTTGAACACTATTTTTGTTTCATTTTAAGTTTATGTGAATAGGCTATTTTTGTTGCTGCAGCCTAACCTTTGTTCAAAGTAAAACATTTTCTCCTGTATGTGCTGCTCAATATGCGGAAAACAATGGGAGCGAACAAGATTTGTTTTGTGTGTGAGGGGAAAAAAAGTGTATGGTACAACTTAAATAGGCCTATGTGTTATTCTGTGGCAGAAATTTGTGTAACCATGCTCAGAATTTGGACAATTATGATCACATTTGAGAAAACAACTGCTGGGAGATGAGAAGAGCATTTGGTTACGGGATTTGCTGGAATGCTTGTTTCACCAGTGACCACACAGGGTCGCTGTGGTTATACTGACATGCCTCTCTTTTACTTTTCTTATCTTCCACGGCGCAATAATGGCCGTTTCTCAAACGGAAGGCTGCATCCTCCGGAGGTCGCATTTGTAGGCTGCATACGTCATAAAGAAGATCTTATTTTAGAATATTAACAGTTATAAATTTGACCATTATTCTTAGTTAAGCGTAAATTGTTGTAATATGCTTTTGACTCGCAAATGTAATGCTCAGTTAACTGAAATAAACCAGGCTTGATGACGTATGCAGCCTACAAACGTGACCTCCGGAGGATGCAGCCTTCCGTTTGAGAAACGGCCGCTATCTCCTCCCGTTTCTTCCTTATCAGTTTATCTCATAGACTCTTTCCCCTCTAGTTGTGCGATTGCCTCTTATCAAATAATTTGTAATCATAATTTTTTAGACTATATTAATAATAGTAGTAGCTACACATAACAAAGTTACAGAAAAAAATAAAAGGTGCAAAAGAATGACATCCATGCATCCTATACAAACTTTTTATTATTATTATTATTTATGCCAAAATACATTCAAGTTCAAATACTTGACTAATAAATAACATTACTATAGGCTACATTTTAAGGAAGTGCACAAATGGGTGTATTTCACATGATTACAATATGAGTGTATAATCAATAGGCTACTGCTCATAAATGTGAGAACAGAAGAAACAACATATATGATTCAACCAATCTGTAGCCTACATATACAACAGCAGTCCGTCAGGTAGCAGCATGACCGTGCACGTTGCGTTCATTCCTTTTTTTTTTATTTAAAATTGAAAAAATAAAAAATAAACATGAGAAAACGGAACCATTTTCGTTTTTTTTAAAAAATAAAAATAAAATAGAAATCGCCTTGATTTGCCGTGTTTACATTCAGGGGTAGAAAATTTGATAAACAGCTTGAATGTTTGATTTCCACGTGTGGGCGGAAATGAAACGCCCCTTTTCACTGATTGGTCAAGCAAGGATCAAATGGCGCCGTCATCATGCCGTCTTCTGTTTTGTGCAGCGGATAAAAGCGTTTATTGCAACTCCTGCGTTCATCTCCCTTTCATCAAACAACCAGACTAACAAATGGCTTGACACAAACCATACTGGGGCAGCGCCTAGACAAGGGCTTACTTCTGTGTAGGCATAGACTGTCTATGGCAAATATTAGGTGCTTATTGCAGAACCTCAGATCTGCAGCCACGTTGCCCTTTTAGTCTATTTCTTTGGCGCACTGCACCATTAAGCTGTCCAGTTATCAAAATCTGTGGCAAAGCTGCGTGACATTTACGTTATAGTGAAGTGCACACCAGTATCGATTTTAGTGTGAATATAAAGCTATCTTACCGTTTTGATTATTATTTTGAGTTTTTTTTTCATAGAGAAGTTTATATGATACATTATCCGACGGCATGTTACACATGTATGTAATGCATGCCATTTTTTTATATAAAAAAGGGCATTTTTCTAACTTTATAAAATATGTCTGTCACCTTTAATATTAAATTCCTGAATTTAGTCAATAGGCTATTTGAAAAATAAGACATTATAGGTGTTACCAATTAAATCAGTACCAACCAAAGCCATCGAAAATGTAATGGTTTTAATGGTTATAATGGGAATTGTATTAGTTTTAATGGAAACTATAATGGTGTCTATTGGTATGTGATGTATTCTATTGGTGGGATGTTAAATCCTATTGGAAAAATACCCAAAACACACTACAAAAATGAATTTTGTAATGGTTTTACTGGGGAAAAGCTAATGGTTTATAATGGTATTTTAATTGAAACCATTGGAATTTCTGTGATGGTTTCTATTGGGCTTCTATTGTTTTTTTTGTTTTTTTTTTAGCAGGGTGCATTAACACAGCAATTTCAATTATAATGTAAATGCATTCGCCCCGTGTTATCCAGTGCGTCATGCAGCTTTGTCTTTACCACTCTCTGGATAGACTTCTTGTCTGCAGCCGTACAACTACTAAACCAGACTGAGGCTGCTGGTCAAAATACTCTCTATTGTGCCTCTGTAAAAGGTTGCAAGGACAGTATAGTATAGTACATTATACTATACCAACATGTAGGCCTACAGAGCAACAGAAATAAATAAATAATACATAAGCCAAAGGCTAGCGAAAAACATTTATATGAGGCTAAACGTAGTTTTTGACATTTTGATATATAGGCTATATAATTTTTTTTTTTTCTTTTTTTTGTGCCCATTGTGGACATATAGTCTATCAAAATAATTGACAGTACATGATTCTCACCTAAAAAATTGGCATTTATACATATTGCAAGAGCAAACTGAATAAAAGAGTTTGTGTTGTAATAAAGAAAAATGATTAAAAGTTTTTATAGCCTACATATTCAGATTTCCCCCCTGAGAGGTACATAACTATTAATGTTTTGACAAACACCTTCACAAAAACATGTTCAATCGTCACAGAACTTTTTTCCCTCCGTATTTAATATAAAGTGTGCTGTCACAAGAGTAACATTTATGTGAAGTTGAATGTAACAACCATTTTCTTGTCACCCTACACAAGTTGAAAATGTTACGCCCTCACGTAATTACGTCACAGACATCTGGCGGGAGTTACAGCAGCTCTTCAAACACTGTCACGCGTTCATACCTAGAGTATTGTTCTTTTAACGTTTGTTTCGTTTAAATAATCACTTTATTTGTGGAAATGATTGGACAGAAAAGTATCACGTCATTTTTTTCGCCAAAGTCCAAAAAAAGAAATCTGGACGAGATACTTTCATGCCCAGGGGATGCAGGAGATCATGTGAGTAAAATACGCTTTATTCCGGCACGATATGCCTACACATTTCGTGGGAATTATGAATGAAAGTGGCTGTGTTTTACTTATCTGTTGAACATGTTGTCATTTATTTAGATATAGAAGGGGCTGTGATTCAAACCTCGCTATTTTATCCTTCCCGCTAAAGTTTACACAATTCCGGAAGTAGTTTTACGTCACTTGCCTAAACAAATGCTAGGGCAGATTATATCAAACAATTTACTGCGAAAATGTGTTGAGTCAGTAAAAACGACACCGTTAACGTAAATTTCACTTCTTCTAGTTTAATTGCATAAGTATTTCATGCCGCGAATGCAAACCCACGTGGTAAATCGCTAAAGGGGTATCGTATCATTTGCTTATATTTCACGCTATAAGTTGGCATCAAAACTCTGATGCATTTTGAGAAAACATCTTATGACATAATAAATAAGCGATGTTTTCCAACATAGCTTGCCTTAGGTTTTTAAATGTACAAATGTCCGGTCTTGCCAAGCGAACGCGGAGTTCAACCAAATATATTAAACTATTGTCTCAGGAGAAAAAACAAAAGTTGGAGCGCGACGATGTTACATCCCCACTGTCCCTGAGTCCTGAGCAACTTGAACGGATATCCAGAAACAAGAAGGCGGCTCTGGAACGGCTCGCTGCACACCAGGCTGTACCGAACGGGATTGGAGAGAGCTGGAAGAAAGCGCTCAACGCAGAACTCGGGAAGCCCTACTTTAAATCAGTAAGTGACTAGCACGTGTTAACCATATAAAATAAAGAGTAATACAATAGTGTTTCTCTTTCACAGTTAATGTCATTTGTTGCTGAGGAGAGGCAAAAACACACCATCTATCCACCTGAAAATGAAGTTTTTACCTGGACACAAACATGTGACCTAAAAGATGTAAGTTGGGTCAAAATATTTTTTTTGTTTTTTTGTTTGTTTCCCTAGCAAAGCTTGAGACAAAAAAAGTGACCACAAAGTCACTGGCCCTTAATTTTTTTTTTTTTTTGACGATTATGTTATAGCCAGATAAAGATGGATGTTCAGGAGAATAGCTTGCACACAGTGCTAATGTTCTTACTTTTGCTTGTAAAGACCCCATGAAGTCAAGTTTTGTAGTTTTTTGTTTATTAGCTTCATGGTCATCCCCTCATTGCACATATAGGCCTATAATTGCAGATATCTATTTTGTTGTTAAATGTTAACATTTTCAGCTTGAAGATGCATTTTTATGTATTCGCTCATCAGCAGTATTTTTCTGAAACATGTCCAGTCAGTTGTTAAACAGACATTTACAAAATTCCAGATGACATTCTTATTAAGGTGATAGTTCAACCAGAAATGGAAATTGACATTATTTACTTACTCTCATATTGTTTCAAACCTGCATGACTGACTGACTTCTGAGAAAGATAAAAGAAGATCTGTTGAAGAAAGAGAGTCTTACAGGTTTGGAACAACTTAATAGCATAGTTTACCCCAAAATGAAAGTTCTGTCATTAATTACTCACCCTCATGTCGTTCAAAACCCATAAGACCTTTGTTCATCTTCAGATCACAGCTCTCTGACCCTGCAGAGACCGCAACGCAACTGCAATTTTCCCAAGTCCAGATATCTTAATTTGTGTTCCGAAGATGAACGAAGGTCTTACGGGTTTAGAACGGCATGAGAGTGAGTAATTAATGACAGAACTTTCATTTTTGGGTGAACTAGGCATATTACTTTAACAGACATCTTGACGGTTTGCTGTCTGGATCTGTATGCTAGTGTAATTCTGAACATTGATAGATCATTATTGGATATCTTTGAAGATATGCATTCAAAAATGACAGTTAGGAACAAATTAAGTTAATCACTAACACTAGCTTTTGTAATCTTTTTGTGTTCTATCTATTTTTTCTTTTTATTTATTATACAATTAACAAAAGCAAAAAAGGCCTCTAACACTAGCTTGCTGTATTCCTTTTCTATTCTGTCTGTTTTCTTTTTATTATATAATAAAAAAACCTTGCTATGTGTACTGCGTTAAGGTAACTGAGACTTGTTATAGCACTTGCATATCATTGCTCTTTTGTTGATTTTGATTGCTTCCATTGTCCTCATTTGTAATTCGCATTGGATAAAAGCGTCTGCTAAATATAAATCAGTTATGAAACATTCAATTCAACGATAAAGCAGCTCTACAGAAGTCAGTGGTTTCTTTATCTAACTCAGTTCAATTCTGATTTTGTTCTCATACGATAGTGTCAGTGTAGTCAAACTGAAATATTCAGAAATAATTTTACACAGTTTCTAAAAAAAAAAATAAAAAAAAATCAGATCACTTTTCTTTCTAAGTATCAGTTGTCCAGTCAAATGATTTCTAGAACAAGAATCATCTTTGCCATAATGTTTATTCTGATACTGCTGGTCAGAAACCACTGTCATGTATGACTGGTTCTGCAGGTGGATATCTCTCCAGATACCACCTGATACCAAATACCGTTGTTATTGTTCCATTCGGGACACTCTAGAGGTGCCTTGAGTAATTTATTTCATTAACCATTTATACAAAATTATGTTCAAAACATGCCAAGGCATTTATTTGCTCTTAAAATACTGCATGGTTTTCTAAGAATATAATAATCATTTCTTGTGATGGTAGGTAAAGGTTGTGATTCTTGGCCAGGATCCTTATCATGGACCTAACCAGGCTCATGGGCTTTGTTTCAGCGTGCAGAGACCTGTGCCGCCTCCACCAAGGTATTGCCCTGCAGTCGTCAAGTCAGGGTTTATTTTTATAGTGCTTTTCACAATACACATAACTTCAAAGCAGCTTTACAGACTGGATTACCTTATTGTAATATGTATCAAATACTATTTTCATGGTATAAGTTATTTTCTTTAGTTCATGGTTGCAAAATTCAGTTCCCTGGAGGGCCATAGCCCACAGTGTTCAATTAGGGTTGAAGCTAAACTATGCAGGGCTGCAGCCCTTCTTTAGTTTCTCGGTCAGCAAGCCAGAAGAAAAAAAAAATCCTTCATTTTTTTTGTTAAATACAGGAAAAAGACTACACTCAGTTCTCCTTTGTCCAGGGGTGTCCAGTCCTGCTTCTGGAAGCCTAGCATCTAAGTTTTGATCCAACACACTTGCCTGAGAAGTTTTAGCAATCCTGAAGACCTTGATTAGCTGGTTCATGTGTGTTTAATTAGGTTTGGAGGAAAACTCTAAAGGAACGTATCCCTGCTGAATCAGGATTGGACGCCCCACCTTTAGCCATACAGTCTAAACATACTGTTAGCATTGACTAGCTATGTTACTGTATTGTTAGGACTAACAATTAAGTGTCTTTGAGTTCCAGATTTACAGATGAGGTGGATGTAGGTTTAGGCTTTATAAAATCCATCAGGAGTAAGGCTGGATCCAGAATGGCCTGGGGTCCTTGGGATAAAACCTCCAGGCTGAGAAAGGCAATCAAAGGCAGATTCCTGTCAAACATAACACTCAGGTTCTTAACTGTAGAAGAAAATGAGACTGAGACAACCACTGAGTGACAAATTATATTCTAGCAGCTTACGTTTACAGGCCTTTGTCCTGCTAATCAAAATCTCTTTTCTTTTAAAACTCACTGAGCATATAAGCACAAGGATGTTGCAAATTATTATAGGGGCTAGATGATCTTTTGTTTTTCGGTACAATGATTTTATCACACTTTTGCTGTTCGCAGCTTGGTGAACATCTTTAAAGAACTGGCTTCAGACATCGAAGGCTTTGAGCACCCTGGTCACGGAGATCTTACAGGATGGGCAAAGCAAGGTGTGCGTCCCGTACTTTCTCCTCTTCATGGAGTACATGTTAAAGGGATAGACCCAAAAATGAAAATTCTGTCATTAATTAGGCCTACTCACCCTCATGATGTTCCTAACCTGTCAGAACTTCATTCATCTTCAGAATAGAGATTAAGATATTTTTGATGAAATCCGAGAGCTTTCTGACCCTCCATCAGGAGCATTGAACCAGAGTATGGTGCCATTCATTTGCATGACCAGTTGTTCTTTTTCCAATTCATCTAGTTCACTTTAATTTATGCATTATCCAGCAGTTAGTCTCTGCCAGTGTTGCCATTTTGTAAGTCAGTGGATAGATATATGTCTGATCCAGACATCATTTTAGTGAGGACACAAAATGGCACCTCTGTCTGGATGAAATGTTATCAGGTGCTGAAACTTTAACAAATCATGTGAAAATGTTGGCCAGTCCCATGAAAATCCATTTGAGTATTAATGTATGCTAATTCTGAAGTCATGTCCTTTTATCTTTTTTTCTCTCATAGGTAAATTTTTTTGTGCATGTAAATGTGCTCAGTGATATTTCTTCATGAATGTCTTTTGCAGGAGTTTTATTGCTGAACGCTGTGCTGACTGTGCGCGCACACCAGGCCAACTCTCACAAAGACAAGGGGTGGGAGACTTTCACTGACGCTGTGATACACTGGCTCAGCACTAACATGCAGGGTCTTGTTTTTATTCTCTGGGGCTCTTATGCGCAAAAGAAGGGGGCTGCCATCGATAAGGTATGTTGTGTGATTCTTTGTTTATAAATGAAATCATTTCCAGCTTAAATGTATGAATGTGTGTCAATAGTTCTAATAATTTTTCCAAACATGCAGTCAGACATTGTTTTCTGATTGTTGACTTGTAGAAACGACACCATGTTCTGCAAACAGTCCATCCCTCGCCACTATCTTCTCACCGTGGCTTCTTTGGGTGTAAACATTTCTCAAAAACCAATGAACTGTTGAAGAAATCAGGAAAGAAGCCCATTGACTGGAAAGCTTTGTGATGGTTTCCATTTGTGGATGTAGATGGAATGCTGTCTGCCCTGTTTCAAAAGTAACCTTTGTTTTTTATGTTCGTTTCCTGCAAAAATGATTCACACCTTGTTCTGAATACACATTTCTTCTTTTTCAAGAGAAGTTTTTGGTTTATTTTACTTTTACTTTCTGTCCATTTTTCATCTACTTTTTTGTGTTTTCCTTTTAGATGTTATTGATGTCGTTTTAAATGTACAACACTAACAGTGCATGTTTTTGTGTTTGTTATGCCTGTTAACACAATAAACTATTTTTCTACAGAATGTTATGTGCACTTTGCTTTGATGTTTTGCTTCTAATTTTAAATAGGACGGGCTCTATTTTACCTAAGTGTTTCAAAACAGCATTATCACTAAAGAAGTATTTCACCGAAGAACACATGTTTTGACTGACTTGCACAGTTGCTGTCCGCATAGTGTTTCCAGAGCTGAATTATTATTGGTGTTTCCCGGTGATAGTGGGTGTGCTCTCGAGACGACCAATCGCGCGCGCTTCTGTCATCTCAACGCAACGACAGTCTCGAGTTCACCAAATCCCTTCAAGTTATGAGTGATAGCATGGCGGCTAATGCTGGGGGCGTGCGGGAAAGTCGGGACATTTAAACAATATCACTAAATCCAGAAGTAATGGACGAAGAACGTGTCATAATGTGAAGTATCAGCACCGCTACAAGTCCAGCAAAAATCGAAGCGCGTACTTTTTAATATGGCTACTCCAGAGACGAGGCAATACCGACGGGCCACGATGATAATCAAACAAGAGCAGGACGACGACTCCGACGCGGAGGAGCCGACTATTTCGTTTAAGAAATCGGACGGACGCGAGTCGCAGATCATCCACAGCGGTCATTTTATGGTGTCTTCTCCTCATACCGATCACCCCCCAAAGAAAGGTTACGACTTCGACACCGTAAATAAACAAACCTGCCAGACTTATCACTTCGGGAAGACTAGCACGTCGCATCTGTCTATTGATGCTTCCCTGACGAAGCTCTTTGAGTGCATGACGCTGGCCTACAGGTGGGTTGAGTAACGTTAGTAAACAAAAGATCGACTTACAATCTGTTTGAGCTCCAGCTGGCCGGACCACAGAAAATATTATCCCGGCATTAATAAATCATTCCTATCAAGATATTAGCGCGCTGCTAGCTGGGCCGAAAGTTTCTAGACGAAGTGGTACGCATTTAATTTCCCAGTCATGAGGTGTAAACATTCATTTGTGATGGTATTGTTGGTGATGCGTAATGAGTTTTTGCAAGCTGTTTAACAGCCGACAGTTGGTGTGTTTTGGTTACTCACAGTTACTAAAGTATCAACAAATGTTATTAAAAACGCACTGACACTAGCGTTAGTAAAGACAAATAATTTAAAAAAGTGACCCTCTCTGATCCACCCTAACATATATTAGACGCCTGTTTTGTCAGGAAGTGTAAAACATTTCCCCTTCCAATCTTGGCAACCAACTACACAAACACAAATACTTAAAACAGCCGTGTAACGTTATTTGAAGAGTGACTAGAAATAACGTGACGCACATTTCTTGTTTCGGGTCTGTTGTTTTAAGAAATATTATTATTGTTATTAATTATTCATAAGTGCAATGACTTGAATACATCATACACATGCATTTAAAATTAAGTATATCTAGAAAATTTAAGTCACATGGACCACTTAAAATATCTTGCGTGAACAAGTCTTGTTTACATTATTATTATTATTTTTCAATGAGAAATTGAACAAAGTGAGAGTGCGTTAATGGTGACATTAATAAGTTTTACAAGGTAAGTGGGATTAAAATTGCATGTTATTTTTTAGTTCTGCCCTGGATAAGCTATTTTTTTATACTAGATACTTATAGTCCACAAGACGTTTTTTTTTTTTCAGGTCCTGCAAGATGTATAAATTCTGACCACTACTGTAAAAATGTAGTTTGTTTGGAGTTCACATAAATAGTCCTGTGGCATGACAAATGTACTAAATGGAGCTATATCATTAAGACCATATATAGCCTAGCAAAATGAATGGTTTAAAACGTTTGTGCTTGCACACTGTCAAAAATCCCCAGAAATGGTTCTGTCCTGAATAGCCCTTTTTTTTATTTTTTTTTTTATTTACCATTTGTCTATGTGGTTGTTTTATTTCAAAGCATGTTGGTCTTAATCCAACAACAAATTCTTATTTTCATTCAGTTATACATTCACTATCATCTATTCAGTTCAAAGTATCATACATTACATTAAGCAGCTAAAATAAAAAGACATAAATTGTGCGGTCATCTCTTTTTGTTTAGATTTCTGTCTTCATGTTAGAATGCAATTCATACCCAAATTTCACAATTTTCTTCTGCCTTCTGGAAAGTGTGTAATCCAATTTAGTCACTACTTTTAGTCAGATTTGGCTCTTGTGTAGTTTTGTCTGAATCAAGTTGCAAAGCTAGTTGCATGGACTACTATGTTTTTTGTTTTTTTTCTTGTTTGTTTGTATAGGAACACAGAGTTTTTGCCAAAAATCATATCAAGAATTAAAATCAAGAAATTTACTAGACACCTTCACATCAGCAACATAGAAAAGAAAATTATTATCCGTGGAAAGAGAACAAAACACTTTTCATGATGATTTGTTTGTGACAGCCCATAACTGTATTTGGTGCAGCTTTGATTTTAGAGTAAAATGTTTAATTCTAAAAGATGGGGTTAATTTATTAATGTTTTTAGCCAAAACAGAACTAATTTTGTTTATTAGGTTTTATGTTTATTAACGTTGCAGTGTGACACATTTTGCCTATACAGCGATATTCCAAAGAAATCTGTTGCTTGAATAAGGAATAATTGAGATAACATATCTCTTGAATAGAATAATTTTAAGTGAGTTCTCCCTGAGGTGGTAATGTGACCAGAATAAAATGTTTTTAAAAAAAAAAAAATATTTTGTGATATTTAAAGACTTATGTCGCACATATTCAGCATACAAGGAATGAAGCAATGCAGTAGACTCAAAAAAAAAAGTCCAACAATAAATATTACTGTAAAATTCAGTTTGACTGAGTAAAGTGGGTAGATGTAAAATGGTAACACTTTACTTGAGTAAAGGAGTGTGCATAAGACTGACATGACACCTTCATAATCATGAATATGAAGGAGGTTTTATGCATGTTTATGACAACTGTCATTAAGTGTCATTCACTCAGTTATGTCATTTTTAATGCAAAGATGACATTATTTGACTTAACCCTACTCCTACCCCTAGCCCATAACAAAGACATCTCAAACAATGTCATCTTTGCATTAACTGAGCGAATGACACTTAATGACAGTTGTCATAAACATGCATAAAAAACCTTCATATTCATGACATGTCTTATGCACACCCCTTCAAGTAAAGTGTAACCAAAAAAATTAAAATAACATTATTTGTGTCGTTCTGTAGGGCTGGGCGATATATCAAATGCGATGATCATGCGCATCTTGTCAGTAAAGCCGGTTCTGTGATTAGCAGTAAATCTCCACCTGCTTTCAAATGGAACGGCATTTAATACACAGAGCCGTAGTTCACTGACAAGCTACACAATATTGCGTTCATTATCAAAGGCAATTCATCTGCAATAATGAACGCAATATTGCGTAGCTTGTCAGAGAACTACGGCTCTGTTTATTAAATGCTGCTCCATTTGAAAACAGGTGATGGAGATTTATTACTAATCACAGAACCGGCTTTACTGACAAGATGCGCATGATCATTGCGTTCAATGTATCACCCAGCCCACAGTGCCTGTGTAATATCTTGGTATCTCTGTACAATGTATGTGTAAGCTAAGTGACATGAACCAAACTATTTGTGGGACAATTAATAACACCCAAAATGTCATGGGCGCACCTGTGTCTTGCTATTCAAAAAAATGTAATATATCTGTTTTGTTTGCATAAGTGGAAGGTTGGTGTCACCAAAATGGAAGAATTTCAAAGGCCTCAAGCTGCTGTGGAGAGACAAGATTCGCCTCAACAACGCTATTTGGAGAGCTTGGTATATACAATGTAAGTTCAGTAATTTAACACACTTACCACTCAGACATGGTAAAACATATGAGATTGTTGATTTCCATCTGCAATGCCTCTCTTTCCTGAAGATGTAGAGAAGCGACAGAACCCTGTTTGCCATTTTGTCACTCCTTTGGATGGCAATATGGACTCAGGAGTGCATCGACCAACAGAGGTTAGTCTGTTTGGGGTGTCATTTGACTATACAAATATTTTTTTCTTTTTTTCATCTGAAGGTCTAAAAACTTACTTTTTTTTTTTTTTTTTTTTTTCTTGGAGATGGTTCATTTCTTGGGATAGATCACTTAGATCACATCTCTTGGTACCTTGTTTTTTTTTGTTACCTAGGCAATAGCAACAGAAGGAAAGTACTGGAAAAGGAGAATTGAAATTGTCATCAGAGAATATCATAAATGGAGAACATATTTCAAGAAAAGAGTAAGTTTATTTGCTCTTTACATTAAATTTTAACATTACTGTGTAACAAAGTTGTTATTTATAAAGTACTTTTCAAATTATATTCATAGTTACAGAAGCACAAAGATGAAGACCTGTCCAGCCTTCTTAAGGTAATTTTAAATTAATTTTTTTTCTTCACTATAAAGTTGAAGTATAGTTAGTAATTTAGCATGTAAGTTCGTGCATGCTTGGTTGTTTTCCAAATAGGATGTTTTCTTTTATTTGTTAGACTAACTCTGCTGTTCATTTGCGGTTTATAATTTATTCCTATAAAGATATTGGCACTGCCTAAGAGAGTTTAGTCAGGATAGATTGATTTAATTTTACACAAATGAAAACAAGACTGTGAAGGAAAGCTATGAACTTATTTTTTTCTTTTACAATTCAACAAACTTAAATATATTTGTGAAAAAAAAAAAAACATTTAACTGATATTAATCAGTTAAAATTTTTACTTTCGGTTAATGGTTAAACGGCCAATATGAGCATCCCTAGTCAGTACGTTATTCTGAACCGATATCGAATCGTCCTCATCTGCATCGCGATGCATTGTAGAAACGATTGATTTCGACACCCCTAATAATTTCCAGCATTTATGTGCATAGAAGATTACAGCATTCGGCCAGTATTCTGCTGAAAATGTGCAAGTATTTAAAGCTTGAGGGTTTGATCAGAGAATGTAAAACATAAATACTGCATTGTACCTTCTAGTGTTAGTTGGAGCCCAAGTGTGAACACCCTTAAAAAGTAACTATTTCCTTTAGGAGTATAGGAGTCTGTTGTTATTTGTGTCTGGATGTCTCAGCAGTAGAAATACGAGACATTTTCATATGAAATAAAAATTTCAAATGAGTTTAAATTGCAGTGCTTGACAAAATATTCACAATATGTATTTTTTGGCCAAGTTGCGCAGCCCTGTTTCATTTTGAAATAAATGTGTGTCATGTGACTAATAATCAAGATCAGAGAACCACAAATGTGTCCTTAATTCTCTTAATATTAATGTAAAATCTCCTCAAGGAATCTCCTCCTTTTATTCGGAAGAAAATTAAAGAAGATTTTTACTTGGGTGATTCATAAAATGTAAATTAGCGGCTACCTGTTTTTGAGAATAAAGAAGCATGTCAAAGAACACGACATTAATGCCCGTGGCTCCTGATGATATATTGAGGTCTTATAAAGTGAAATGATCGGCCTGTGCAAGAAACTGTAGATTATTTACAACATCATTACATAGATGTTTTGCATGTATAAAGTGAATAAATTAGTCTTAATCAACTCCCCTTTTTACATAAACCATGAGAAACCACAAAAACTTTCATCTCGCCCCTTCATTCAAGTGTACACTTGCATGCACATATCAGGATAGATCTTCGGTCCGAGTTGGAACTCTTTCCTCAGTTCAGTGACTATTGGAGGAGCTGGAGCGCTAATTGAGTTCATTCATCATAGGATCATATATGCTGGTATTTTTGGCTCATTTTGAGTCAGACTGACTGTCAGACATCCGAAAGTGAGTTTTGATTGAGTAACTTGTAGATCTGTGCTGCTCAAGCCATGAACTGTTTCAGATGGTTCGGTCCGATTTAGTGAACTGGTTCATTTAGTTCACTTAAAAGAACTGGTTCAAGTAACTTTTGACTGCTAGTGCATATGCTAGTACACATGCTTGATGCTTGCATTTGTCTTTGCATGAACCTTGAGTGTGTCTGTTGACGTGGCCCGCTTGTTGCATTTTGTCCTCCAAAGGGGGCGGAGGAACAGTTTTTACTCTTTGGGGAAGTGTGTCCAGACACTTGCCGTGTCCTCTTGTGCCAGGATGAGGATGTCAGTGTGGGAGGCCGTCGTAGGTCCCGCAAGAGTCTTGATTCACCTGTTCCAATGGAGATGGACTCGCTCTTCGACATGGACGTGCTCATGTCTGAATTCTCAGACACACTCTTTTCCACACTGGCCTCTCATCAACCTGTAGCATGGCCCAATCCGAGGGAGATTGGTGAGAAATGATAATCAAAGTCTGCCTTGTTAACATGTTTATTCAAGAGTAAGATGAACTAACTCTAAGCCTCACTGTCCTCTTAGCCCATGCAGGTAATGCAGATATGATCCAGCCAGGCCTCATCCCACTCCAGCCTAATCTGGACTTCATGGACACTTTTGAGCCGCTGCAAGGTACAAGCACAGTTACTCTTGTTAATTGGCAGATTAAGGATTGATTTGTTGACAAAATAAGTGGTTGGGTAACACTTTCGATTCATTATTCACTAGTAAATAGTTGCTTATTAGCATGCATATTAGTTGCACATTGGCTGTGTGTTTGTACTTACAAAGCACATATTATGCTTTATTCTACTTGACCATATGTTAGATCCCTTAAACCTACCCCATATCTAAATTTAACAACTACCTTACTAGCCATTAATAAGCAGCAAACAAGGAGTTTATTGAGGGAAAAGTCTCTGTTAATAGTGAATGTTTCCTCATCTAAAGTGTTATATAATTAAGAATTTTTTGCAATTTTCTTTGAAAGAAGCCTCTTATGGTTCCGCATTTATTTAAAGAAAAATGCAGTAAAAACAGTAATTTTGTTAAATATTGTTATAGTTTAAAATAACTCTTCTTTTTAAATATATTTTAAAATATAAAATGATGGCAGAGCCAATTCGGCATATTAGAATGATTTCTGAACGATCATGTGACAGTGAAGATTGGAGTAATAATGCTGAAAATTCAGCTTCGCATCACAGGAATTAATTACATTTTAAAATAGAAAAAATATATATATTTTAAATTATGGTAATATTTTACAATGTTACTATTTTTATTTTATTTTTTTGGTGTCTAATTTGTGACTAATTCACTCTTTTAGCTGTTGATTTTGAATTATTGAATCAATCAAACCATTTTGTGGAACATGACAATGTCATAAATTTGTCCAAAATTCAATTCATGTACGACAAATTCACTGAATCTGTCGGAGTAGTTCAAGAGTTAACACACTGTGTCAAACATTTTGTTTTACTTTCTCTCTTTTTTTTTTTTTGTAACTAGATTTGTTTCACACCCTGCGTCAGCCAGCCTTCCCCTCCACTTCCCCCACTGCCCCATCTGTCACTCCCTTAACCAGCAGCAGCTCCCAAACACAGGTAACAATCCTGTCCCTGGATTCATAAATTTGTAGGGATGTAGTTGTTCCTGTTTTTTATGCACTTTCTGTCTTCCTTCACAAATGCACAGTTGCTTTGTGATAATTATAAAATTCAACAATGTGAGTGTAACCCATTAGAATGATTGTATATTATTATGCAATACTGAACATATGTGCATAGTATAATCAGACCCAAGTTGCTCAAAGTTCTCAAATTAGCACCATTTTTAAGTGAAAGAAACAAAGGTCTGTTTGAAGAAAGACGAGTTTAGTATACTTGCTAGGAGAACTGGACAGTAGAGCTGGGTTGTATATGGCAAAAAAAAATTAAAGTAATGTGTGTTTTCCCCAGTTGGAAGAGCCATTGTTAGGTATTACACCAATATAAAGAATTTATTTTTTACTATGAATAAACTAAACTGAATTCACACAAAATACAACTGCGCACTGTCCTTCAAAAAAATCCTCCAAGTCCTGCGCTTTCTTTGTTTTTGCAGCATCTTCTTTCTTATTTGAACCCATTCCAAAACATTTATTGATGCTTAAGAGAGCAACAAGATGTTTAAAGAGCCCGAGTTTAACTGCTTAGGACAAAGAAGGGATTTGTGATTAACTATCACAAAAACATAGCTATTGATCATCCAGGTATTAACACACCGTATTAAGTGTGTAAACTTTGGAACATTGGTGTAAAGCAAGTAATTTTTTTCTATGAATGTTATTGATATAAATTGCTAGAATACTATTGATCAAATAAAGTGCATTAAATTCAACACAGGCTCACTGAAAAAAACATGCATTTCTGCAAAACTCCAAAAGTGTATCGGTACATATACTGCCGTTTCCAGCTGAAAGGTACACTACTAGCAATAAAACACCAACGACTTTTATTAATTTTCATGCAAATCATGAGTGCAGAGATGCATTATAGATCAATAAAGATTTATTTTCACACACTTGCTTGCACAACACTGTTTTGACCTCAAAACACTTTTACCACTTTTGATGTTTGCATCACATAACCAGTTCAATGTGTGGCTTCTCTGACATTGTAAACTTGCTTAGTGGCTCACCTGATAAAGAGTCAGATGAACTCAGACACTTGTGGAAGCAAAGTAAAATGGCATGGTTGCTTCAACAAATATGTTTTTACTAGGGGTGCCCTTGACGTATAGTGCCACTCACCAGACATTTCATATCCAAACTGTCACTATTTACAACAACCAATGAAAAAGAAAGTTTGCTATGTTCACCTGTTTCGGACAAAACTGAATGTGTTTTTAGCCCCATTCACTGGACATTTCACTTTGAAAGTATAGCAAAATGTACAAGAAGCAACATAATGTCACATGATGCATAAATGTCATCACAGGCACATCTTTCCAGTGAGCTGATTAAATCATACAGTGGGGTTCCACTTTAAGTCTGAGAGCACTTTAAAATTGTGTTTTTCCCCATTTAAACCTGGAATTAATTTGTTTTTAAAATTATATTTTCACACTCTTTGGCACACTCATGCTCTTTGGCAAATTCCTTTTTTTTTTTTTTTTTTTTTTTTTTTTTTTTTTTGGAACAGTTTATTGAACATTTCGATAAAATACTTACATTTTTTAAAAAAAATGTTTGTATAAATTTTTTTGTTGAGCTTGACATTTGATACATTAGGCTTTTATGGTTCATAGTGTATAATAAAGAAGATTGTAAAGCTCATATTCAAGGGGAGGAAGAAATATTCAGAGACCCTAGAGTAAGCAAAAATCTGCAATTTGGTGCAGTTGCTAAAATTTATATGGCCAAATAGTAATATACAATTCTGATGGCTTGTAAAGTAAATCAATGCAATCTTTATAACAGTATAGCCATCCTAGTTAAGTAAAATGCATATAGATATCAGCTTTCATGTAATATCTCAAAATAATATAGCTCAGTAAAATAATATTTAATTGCTTCATTTTATAATCAAAGTTGTGTAGTAGTTTTTGTTGTTGGGGGAAAACATATATAATGCAATGATGTTTGAGGGATGAATAGATGTTTCTCAAAAGCCTGATGTACCTTATCTGATTATCCGTACAAATCAAGTAAACCTAAGTGTTTGTCTTTTAAATATTATTAATATTAACAATATGAAAGTAATTTTTACATTTACTTACTTCATGTAAGAATAGCTCATAAACGTGTACAAAAATAATTGATTAGAAATTTTATAAAAATTCCACAGCAAGGAGACATGTAAACCACTACTCGTAACAACTATCAATCAGATGACAAAACGTAGTAGATTATGTAAAACAGGTTTTTCAGCAAAGATTTGATCATAATTTAGAGGCCTTAGAAATTTGCATATCAAGTATGATACAGTAAGCTTATAGTGTTAATGTATTGTATCTACTACCACAATTCATACAAATAGTAGCAAATGTATTGCAAATATTTACTATACTGTCTATTCCTACTTGTGAGATTTTAGTATTTGTTTTTCTCAGATAATTATATACCCACTAGAAAGCAAGAAAGAGCCTGATGTCTCTGTCAGAGTGTGCTGATATTCGTATCTGTTGATTGTTAGGCTCCTTTGCTGTCATCCATGCCGCTCTCCACAGAGCTTCCCTCTGTGCCACTGGACTACCGCCTCATCCCCTCTGCTCCTTTGCCCAGCCACCTCTCAGTCTCCAGCCAGGACAATGGTAACGCTGTTGGCCCATCCTACCCACAAACCTACATGCCTCTTTTCCCAGAGCAAGTGACCTCCTCCGTCCCATCACTCCTGCCACCGCCAGCTCCTCCTCTCCCACCAGCCCCACAACCTCTCCAGTGTGGAGGTGTTTCTGCAGTTACTACAGTCCCCCAGCCGGTCCCAAGCATCCCATCTCCATCCGTAATAACGCACACTGCCCCTTCTACAGTAACTCCCACTGATGCAGCCACTACCTTCAGTCACAGAACAAGCTTTGAGCTGCCCGCTGCACCATCTCCACAGCCTGCAGCCTCAACCTCTGCCTCACTCAACTCACAGCCAGTCAACTTTGCCTTGCCCAAATCCATTCTGCCCACTGTCTCTAGCAAAAAGGCCAGACATCCACAGAGACCGATTGTCCCAGCCAATCCGCTGCCATCTCAACTCATACTCACAGGTTTGTGCCTCTCCTCAAATCAAATTTTGTAACATGCTCACGCTGAAGAGAAAAAAAAAAAAACATGATGGAAAAAAATATGGTTAAAAAAAGGGCAGCTGTGATTGCTAGAATTTTACAAAAAGTACAGTAGAAATATTTTAAGTTTAACAGATTTAAATTGAAAATGTAAGTTTTAAAAACTGTATTATTTCAGCAATTTCATTAACTAAAAATTTAAATATACCAAATTTATAATACACTAGGCTTAGGCTGTAGTCTGTATTACTGGTGTTCACTCCATACGTCAATTACATTTTGTGGTGTAACGGATCGCAGTTTATCCATGATCCATACGGACCAGGATTAGTTGCAAAACCATCATAGAGTGGAAGTTTATCATTTGTGTGTTTTTAAGTCTTTCCAGTTTAAACATTCAAGCAATTTTAAATCATTCAGGTGCAAAAAGAGGTGAAAGAGACCTGCACGCAGTTTTTCATGTGAATAGAATTCAGTTCTCTTTCATATCTCCTTGAGCTTGAATGGACACACAAAGATCTCATAATACCCCTCTCGGCAAGTATTCTAGTTAACACAGTTGGTAGTGGCTTAAGTGAAGTGAGTGTAAACACAAAGAAATCAGATGTGTATCAGTCTATACATGCCTGCTGCTGTCTATCATTTGTTAAACAACAAAAACAAAGATTAATCAATTTAATTTACACAGTAAATACTATGCAGTGTAATTTTACACAATTATTAAATTTCTTTACCTGAATACTACTGTTAGACCTTATGTTTTCTGTAAATTTGTTCTATTGTATTTATCTGTGCTTGTAGTCTGTGTATATTCTTGTTTTATTATTAACCTTCCATTAATCATGTTTTAAATTTCTTAGTTAGGGTAGTAATTTTTGTTGTTTCAAAGAAGTACTTGCAGTTTTCAAGTAATAAGAGGAAAGCAATGTTACATTTGTTTCACCCCACTCCCCCATCCCTGTTTATTTATTTCTTGTTTGCTGATCCAAAAAAAGATCTCACTGTAATATGATCCGAACCATGGGTTTCGTGATCCGTTGCGCCCCTGAATACATTACTTGATCACATCACGCCACCCGTCGTTTTGCTGTTTTCATAGAAATAACTATTTACTTCAGTTGGACAATGGATGCTACAACTGTAAACTAACAGTTATAAATGACACAATATTTGGCAATATTTTTGTTTAATACAAGTGCGTTTTTCTTGTATTGTTGTGTATTGAACTTGCTTTCACTGACGTAGGGAGGTGAAATAGTGTCACCGATGACGTTATGATTTTGGGTCACGTCACTTAAGATGTAGCTATGAGTACATCACATAAGAAAGATTAGTGGGATCTCTAACTTGTAAGAACCTCTTTCTGTATTATCAACACAAGGAAGACACTAGTGTAATAAAATAGATTTTATTTACAAAAGATAGACAAGAGTAATCAACAACTAGTAAATGAATACCATGAATGAAAAGGGAATAAAGTGCATAAGATGCATAAAATACAAGTGATTATGTTGTGTGTTGCTATGTCAGAGCTATGTTATCAGGAAAGATAAACTGTTGCTACTCTGAAACAAATAAGGTGAAGGACCTTACTATGCATCAAACAAATACGTGAAAGATTATTTGTTATCACCTGCAGTCAGTAGTATCTAATGTATATTACAAAAATCATATACTGATAATACACAGCAATGCCAAGGTCTCTGGAAGAGGTTTGGATAAGTGATTTTTACGTTCTCTCTGACCAAGTGAGCAGTCTGGTGGCGGTGACTTCTTCCACTGGTTGTGCTGATAATGATGCAGTAGAGAAAGGAGCAGGAATACGATTGAACCCGAAGCATTGTAGGATGCTGCTCTCCTATAGCACCAAAGGGTCCTAAAATCTGGAACACGCAGATGCGGCCCTGGAGTAGGTGCAGAAGGTCCTTGCCTGGAACACACAAGCAAAAGTACCTTGAAGTGAAGGTTTGCTTGCCGGAGCTTAACCTTGTTGAAAATGTCTGTGTGTCTTCTGCCTCGCTGGGCTAAAGACTCAGAACTTGGTCTATCCACTTTGTCTCTTTAGGATGGAGACTCAGGATGTGCTGCATCTATTGTCTCGCTGGACTCTTAAATGTAGAATATCTCTCTCCTCACAGCAGACATCATGGTCTCAACATGGTCGTATCTGTTGCTGCCTCACAAGCTGGAGACTCAGGACTTGTTATCTGTTATTGCCTCTTCCCGCATGGGCCAGAGGCTCAGAACATTGATTTTTCTGTCTCTCGGAATGGTAGACTCAGAACAAGTGTATCTGCTATTGTCTCTCTGGACATGCCGGAGACTCAGAACGGTGGTGTTTCTGTTAGTGTCCCTTCCTTCACAGGACTCGGACTCAGAACGGAGGTTGATCTGCTATTGTCTCACCCTTGCAGGCCAGAGACTCAGAACAAAGGTATCTTCTTTTCTTTTCTTTTTTTTTTGTCTCTCTCCTTACAGGTCCGAGATTCAGAACTTGTTGATCTATTAGTGTCCCTTCCCTCTCAGGACTCAGACTCAGAACAGTGTTGCTGCCTCCCCTGTAGTGGGCCACAGGCTCCGAATGGGTATCTGTTACAGTCTCTCTGGACGAAAGACTCAGAACCACGAGTGTCTTTTGGAAGGGTACATTTTACTCTTTCCGATGTGGATGAGATTGCAATTTGGCACTTCTCCATTTCTGTGCAGTGATAAGCTGTTTCCATCAGAGCTGTTGTTGAGTGAAGGGCAGGAACTGCATTTTGACCAATAGGAAGTCCTGTCCTTCTCAGGCTTTGTACCAAAGTTGTTGTTCTTGCCCTCTAATGCTGCTTTAACATGCTATCGGAAATGTCCTATTTCTCACTTATGAAGTCGTGATTACGAGCTTGTCGTATTCAAGTGTTTTAATGTCGGAAAAAATTAAATGTAGCATCCCATTGGTTGACAATCATATAAACATTGACCATGCTATACATGCAGTTCAGTGTCTGGCTGTTGTCCTGCCATCTTTATCTGATGGCGTTGGACAGTTTGCTTATGTTAGTCCACCAAGATCCAGTCAAAATGTAGCAAACCTTTGTCCTCTACTGTGGTCAGAGAGGGGCCCTGCCATAAACTGGGCCATGGAATATACTGTCCACTACAGTTGTTGTCATTACATTTACATTTAGTCTTTATTTATTTATTTTTTTATATCCAAAGTGACTTACAAATGAGGACAATAGAAGCAATCAAAACCAACAAAAGAGCAACAACATGCAAGTGCTATGACAAGTCTCGGTTAGCCTAACGAAGTACACATAGCAAGTTGTTTTTGTTTTTTTTTTGTTTTTTTTTTAATAAAGAAAACAAGTAGATAGAATAGAAAAAAGAAAGCTAGTGTTAGTTTTTCAAGAATTTTAAATATGCAATTGAGGGCCAAGTGGATTTTTTTTCTTTTTTTAAATAAAAAGAAAACCGATAAATAAAATAGAATTAGAATAGAGAGTGCTAGAGTTAGAGGGTCAAATAAAGAGGGAAGTGTTTTTAGCCGTTTCTTGAAGATGCTACTTGGATTGAGTTGGGCAGGTCATTCCACCAGGTAGGAACAGTTAGTGAAAAAGTCTCTTAATGTGATCCTCTTTGGGATGGGTCATTCACTTGCAGAACGCGAGCTTGTAGAGCGCACATAAGTCTGAAGTAATGAATTTAGGTAAAGGGGTGCAGAGCCAGTGGTGGTTCTGTAGGCAAACATTGATGCCTTGAATTTTATGCGAGCAGCTATTGGTAGCCAGTGCAAGTTGATGAACAGAGGTGTGATGTGCGTTCTTTTCGGCTCATTAAAGATTAATCTTGCAGCGGCATTTTGGATTAATTGTAGAGGTTTGATGGAATTGGCTGGAAGACCTGCTAAGAGAGCATTGCAATAGTCAAGTCTGGACAGAACAAGCGCTTGAACAAGGAGTTGTGTTGCATGTTCTGAAAGAAAGGGCCTGATCTTTCTAATATTGTATAGAGCACATCTGCAGGACCGGGCAGTCAGAGAAATTCAGCTTATCATCAATCACAACTCCAAAGTTTCTGGCTCTTTTGAAGGAGTTATGGTTGATGAGCCTAACTGGAAGTTGAAATTGTGATGAAATGATGGGTTTGCTGAAACTAGCTAGGTTGAGTTGAAGGTGATGGTCTTTCATTAAAATGAATGCTTAGTTAGTTGTAAATTGTTCAACCCACCATTTTCAGGTATTTAAAGTAAGTGCTACAGTCCCTAAACATCGGTGCCAAAATGTGCAGCAGTACTGCTGTTGTCACAAGTTTATTAATCTGTGGCAAAATTTTCTCACAGTGGCATCCCTGTAATATACCGACAGCCACCATAAAAACAGTTAAAATCAAAGCAATCACAGTTCACCATAAGTAGACTTTCCACATGCTGAGGTAAATATGCAATGCAGTAAACCTTATTTTAACAACATAAGTTGAAACATGAAATCCTAATATACATAACTGATAAGAAAAAAAGTTATTTCAATGAAAAGCAATCAAATGTGAGCCATCACAATGCATGTCATTTTACAGTTTTTCACTGAAGACTGTTTCGTATGCATTATGATGCAGTGTGAAAGTAACAGAATCTGTTGTATGTTTTGTTTGCGTGAACTAGGGTTGCGCCAGTATACGATAGTATCGTGTATCGATGATAGTCAGAGATATCTCCTGTGACTGATGCCGTTGATGATAGCAAGACGATTATTATTATTATTATTATTATCATTATCAGGCTAGTAATACTATCTAATTAATATTAGGGCTTATTTGTTGCGTTATTTCTTTTTCCGCGTTCTTACAGTGTTGCGCGTTATAACCAATCACACGCGATTATGCTGAGCTTATGAATGCAATGGCCAATCAGAGGCGTTCAGATGAGTCATCGCTCGTGAACTCTCTCATCATAAACAACAAAGTGCAGATGTACGTGCGATGTAAGTATAAGAGATTTATTCATCATATAGTATAGATTCACTGATTTTAACGGGAGTGTTTTTAAAGTGCATAAACGCGCACTAGACTGAGCTTGTGATGATGTTCTTTGCTCGCTTTCTATAGTTGTTTTTTGAATAACTGAGTAAATGTAAGCATTGTAATTAGTAACTTACGATGTTTCTATTCATTTGTTATCATGTTAAATACAAATTCAGTCATATTAAAAACGTTAGGCTGCTTTTAGCCTTGCGCTAAAAGTTGGTTCACTTTCCGGCAAAGAAATTAACTAAATAAATAATTAAATAAATTAGCACGATAATATCGTGAATCGGCGATCTCACAGGCTGACGATATGAAAACTGAGCATATCGCCCAACACTAGCGTGAACCAGTACAGAGCACTGTTGCATTAATTAAGCTGTAAGTGTCATCCACACAAATTTCACAAAAGTCTGTTTACATTTGTTTCCTTTCGAAGAAAATGAATGTTGATGCTTAAATTAAGATTAATTGTAACCATTTTATCCAGAAACTTCCTCCAGAAAACATGTAGCAGGCTTAAAATCGACAGCATTGTCACTGCTGAAGTTTGTTCTCATCATATACATCTCCCCTCATAAACATTCCCAGGTCCCACCAGTGCTGTCATTGTCACTCCGTCCCCTCTCAACTCTGATGTTGTCCCCACCACTGGTATGGTCATTGCCTCCTCCAGTATTCCTTGTGTAAGCCTTTCATCCTTCATGTCCTATCCTGTTTGCAATAATTGTTTGTATAAAAGGGTTGTGTACCATTCAAAATTGATTTGAGAGAAACTTTTAAATTCCAATTCATGAATTTGAATTGAGGTAGCAAAAAGGATGCTGAATTGTAATTAAGATTTGAACGTAAGAAAATAGAAATGGAATATAATGACTGTTAGTAATTTTATTATTATTTTTTATATATATATATATATATATATATATATATATATATATATATATATATATATATAAAATATAATTATTATTTATTTATTTTTTTAAGAATAGACTGCTGTCCGTAAATTTGGGATCTGTACGATTTTTTTAAATTATGTTCTACATTTTTTGTAAATTTATTATGTCAATTATGTTCTACAAGGCTGCATTTATTTAATCAAAAATACGGTGAAAAAAGTGATATTGTGAAATATTATTACAATTTAAAATAACTGTTTTCTGTTTTAATATATTTTAAAATGTAATTTATTCCTGTGATGCAAAGCTGAATTTTCAGCATCATTACTCCAGTCTTCAGTGTTACATGATCCTTTAGAAATCATTCTGATATGCTGATTTAAAAATAATTTAATCTAATTTTTGATTCATTTAGTCCATCTTTGCTGAGTAAAATTTTAATTTCTTAAAAACATCTTACTGACCACAAACCTATAAATTAATTTTATGAACCATTGTGGAAGATCACTGCAATTTCCAAAATTATTCAAAAGTCTTACTGAATTTTAGTTCTTGTCTTTTAACAGTCGTCTCTGATCTACTGTGTGGGTCTAGTATTTCTTATCAAACAAATTATACCAAAATTGATTGATTGACTTATCTTGCACTAATGGGTGTTTTTAATTAAATGCTGTCTAGAGTAATAATGTTCTCATACCTTAATACCACTTGTCTCAGATTAGCAGTAATAAGTAAATCAGGGTGTATGGCTATCATGTAAACTAAAGGACAATTGGTTCTTTTTATAAAACAGACCATCTTTTTTAAATGCCTGTTCAACTAGCAGTTTCTTGGGAGCCTTTAATACAGAAAACTTAAAATGTCTTCTTTTCATACCCATTTTTCTGTAGTGTGCTTACAAAATGTATTTAAATTGTAATTCATTCAATTCCTGTAATTCCAATTCAGCATCCCATGGAGTTTACTTGGTTACATTTCAGATTCAAAAATGAAAAGGGAGCCAATTACTACATTTTGAATTCTGCTCAGCCCTAGTAAATAATAATTCACTTTGCCACAAGCAATGCATAATTACATTTTAAAAATCACACTGCCTTGCAGGGTTCTGCTGGTTTTCATATTCTCCCTCAGACACAGAAGTCGCCGCAACTAATCATACCCAAAGAAGAAACTACCACAACTATATCCAGCAAGACTGCAGTGCAATCAACAAGTACAGGTTAGATTCAGCCTAGTCACCTTCAATTTATGCTGAAATTGCTTTGTTTTTATTTTGCACTGAATTTAGGATTCTGAGAAAGCTTTTTTTTCCCCCTCTTTTTCTTTAGTACATGACGGTCGAGTCTCAGGCCAAGGTTCACCATTGGGAGCAGAACAGGTACCGAGCCCCCAGTCACCTCTCAACCCCAGTGCAGGCATGGGCAAAAATGAAGCCAGCCAGGTAATAGTTCATGATATTACACTCTATTATGGTTTCCAAATTTATGTCTGTTCAGAAATGCAAAAGGGTCATTTGCATCTGTCAAAGCAGAGTGCAAATCTAAACATTTATTTGAGTTTTTTTTTTTATTATTATTATTGCAACTAATGGTCCACTGATAATGAATTTTTAAAGGCTGATGATAATCGCAGAGAGTAGGCTAGGGCTGTCGATTTAATGCATTCATTTTGCTAATTCGTTAATTATGGAATAAAACAAAATTATCAACACATTTAACACAAGCCACTCTGGCCCAGGCCTGTATGTCATTTTACATTGATGCAGTTGCTTAAGTGATGAACATGACACAGGACTGACTGCTTGATGTAGCCTAAGAGAATGCGGTTATATGCCCCTAAAATTCAAGAAATATGGGCAAAAATTCCCCTGTTTTTGTCTTATTTATATCATAGAATACAGTTAAGAAATATCACAAGAGTGCTGTTATATCCTTAAAGGGGACATGACATGGATTTTTTGTTTTTTTATTATTTTAATCCGTTACTTGAGGTTTACTTATAATGTTAAGTTTTTTGCACACAAAAAAATATTATTTTCAACCCTCATTCTTACCCTCTGTCTGAAGCAACCTGTTTTTGAAGGGCGGGTCCTTTAAGGCTTCTCAGCAATTGACCTATCGGTAAGCCCCGCCCCCCTTAGTTACTGTTGCTCCCTCGGACAAACAAAAGGAGTTGCTCACTCTCTTACAATGACGGCTGTCAGTGTGAAAACCTTGTCCCACAATGTTTTGGAAAAATTATAGTCACAGAAGGGCCACCATTCAAGTGTTAATTAAATATTCCATGGAGGGATATATAAAATATTTAAAAATAAATACAGTGGGTAACTCGAAGAGAGGGTTTATAGATCACAATGCAAGCGGGAGAAATCTCATATTACGGTCATCACGATCGCGGATGACAACATACAGGATCAACACTGTTCATGTATCGCAGGGTACGATTAAATTAATGTATACGAAAAACCCATTAATCTCATAACATTATGTAATTCTAATTGCAGTGTAAATGCATTCATGCCACCGCTGAACAGTCTGTGAAATATACATAAATGCTACTTCTGAAAAACAATGTTATGACCACATTGTAGCCTTAAAAGTTTGTGTAATAAATTCTATGTTGAATGTAATTATTAATTTCTAAAGCTACTTTTACACTTTACTTTTTAAAGTGTCTGTTCAGTGTTTTTCTCATTTAACACATTAATGACTTTAAATGATCTTTTGGGGGGTAATTTCTTCGATCAAATCAATGTGCAATTAATTAATTAATTGGCACATCATATAATTAATAGGATTAATCATTTTAAACATTGCTTGGCAGCCCTGATACTAACTCGGTATGTTAATGGAATATGAGGCGTACATAAAATTGCTTATATTGAATGAACACATTTATTGAATATTTACTCAATTCACATTTGTTTGTTTGTGTCCATTGACTGTTGTTATATTTTGGAACTGACATAGGGGGAACTAACAACTCTCTTAACTGGCCAACTGAGCAAGGTTATCACTAATTTTTTATGTTGAAATATCCAAATATCTTCCAGTTTATCAGTCTGTCTCTATTTGTAATTTTGTCATGTGATTTAACACAGAGCCGCAGAGTGAATCACATATCTGCTGAGCAGAAGAGGCGATTCACCATAAATGCCTGCTTCAAGACGTTGTGCAATCTTGTGCCGACTCTCAGGTCTCAATCAAATGTAAATCTGAATTCATCTTACTTTACGTGATTCTTGATATCACAACATGATTCTTACTTGTAGTTGTCTCTGCAGAACCGTAATAAGAGAAACTATTTTAAATAATCAAAAGTTATTTATTTATTTTATTACCCACTACTGGGTTTCCAGATTAGTAATGCTGCAACACTTCAAAAAACAGTTGATTACATTGGCAAACTGCAACTAGAGAGACAACAGATGCAGGAAGAGACCAAGAGACTGCGAGAGGAGATTGAGGAGCTTAATACATCGATAAGGTATGTTTATTGCAATAAAGTTGACTTTTTTTTTTTACTTTTTTTTTTACATTACATTTGGAAAAACTGCTGCTATTTCAATGTACAGATACCTGTGATTGGGAGCTCAAAAACATACCTGGTTTCAAACAGGTAATCTCTGTAGATGAACTGTTAAAGATGCCCACTATTTATTGCAGCTTGTGCCAGGAACAGCTTCCTGATACAGGGGTTCCCATCACACGCCATCGCTTTGACCACATGAGGGAGAAGTTTGATGACTATGTGAAGAACAGAACTCTTCAGAACTGGAAATTCTGGATCGTATCCTTTAGTCTGAAATTATTCAGTCCACCATATTGGTTTTATTCTGTAGGCACATGAATCAGCCATAAGTCAGCGGTTATACTTTTTGTCCATTGCACTACATGATGTAAATTATTTTCTTTGAAACACCCCATGAGGGTACTTATACATTTTTTTATTATTATTATTATTAAATTAAGCAATGACAACCTGCGTGTATTGCGACCTGCGACCTCAAAGTACACTGATGCAGTTTGTTGCTCAAAATAAGTTTGGGTCATTAATAAAAAAAAAAAAAAGAAAGAAAATACCCTAACCCAGCCATTAATATTTAGTATTATAATTTTAAATAAACTTATTGTTGTTTTGTAACAATACAATAGAATTATTACTATAGTAATTTTTTATTGGTTTATTCTTCATAATTTATTAAAATAAAATAAAAAATATTAGTGTGTAATAATAATGATAATAACAAAATACACATTTTACAGCTGAAAAAAGTTTTTTTTTTTTTTTTGTGAGGGGTCCAGTCAACACATGGCTGTGGTTTTCAGTTGCCCAAGTTAGTTTTTCCACTTACAGACTCTATTTCAGTGTGACTTTTTTTTGTTGTTTTTGTTTTGTTTTTTTTCTCCTCTTCAGCCTCCTGTGTACTATTGGACTCCTCCACAGGCCTATTTTCTTTAATATTTTTCTCTCAGTTTAGCGTCATTATTCAGCCTCTGTTTGAGTCCTTTAATGGGACAGTGTCTACAACCAACAACAAAGAGTTGTGTGAAACCACCATGCAGTGGCTGGATCGATACTGTGCCCTCCCAGTCCTCAGACCTAGTAAGTTGTCCATCTCATTTTAATAAAATGTCAGCAACTGGAAACTAAGAGAATGCATTTTTATTTTTATTTTTTTGAATGGACAGTAGGGCTGTGCAAATTAATGGTAATCGGAGAAAAGAAAAAAATCGGCATATGCAATTTTTAAAATGAGGCTATGATTTTATTTGTTTTAATTCAGATGTGTATAAGTGTCAGGGTAGCCGTGGGTCCTTAAAAAGTCTTAAAATGTGTTAGATAAAATTTTGCTGAAAGGCCTTAAAAAGTCTTAAAATGTCTTGAATTCAGATTCGGTGGGTCTTAAATTTCTTCGGTCTCATTACCGCAAAGGTTTCACCAGTCTGATGGACCCAGTGACTGTTTACAATCATTAGACAGACGGAAGATTCCCTGCGCTGTTGAGGCTCATGCTGCCTGTCTCTGTGAGAGACTTATATGGAGAAATCAAATCAAATGAGCATAACGGCAAACATAAAGAAACTCACAGAACGAAAATAGTTCCAAACAAAGATCAGAAGTACTGCACATTCTCCAAGCAGCACTCACATTTTTGTTACTGAATGATTCAGTGTTTTGAATGAATCGGTTGAATGAATAAGTGACTTACCGCGACCTACTGGTGGTTTAGTTAGTTTAAAAGTATGCATTTTTTCCACCATCATTTCTTATTTGTATATTCAAAATTTTTTACTTAAAACATTAATCTCATAACATTATTGAGGTTGTAAATTTGTAGAGCAAATGATTTACTTTGATTGCTAACAGCCCTGTTGTGTACATTAAATTTCTTCATAAATACATTTGATAAGGTTAAAAAATATTGGACTTTATGGAGGTAAATAACAACCTGGGGTAAATATTAAAAACATGCAGATTTAAATATGTAAAAGCTGAATAGAAAACTGATGAAAATACTGCTTCATTTACACCACCAAAAATATTGCTGATGTGGAGCTTTTGAGGGATATTTTGTATGGGATATTGTCTGCAGATAGGAAAAGTTCTCTATATATTGTAATAATAAATAGCATTTTTGACAGCAATGATATTTTGTTTTCTTTTTAAATTTAAAAACCCATTAAATATTACATTTACATATGTAATATAATGTGTATTTCCTTCACAGGTTTGGTCTTAAATTTTACTTAAGGTGGTATTAAAAAGTCTTAAATTTAACTTGTTCATATCTGTAGACACCCTGAGTGTGCATTAGGTCTTAAACTGACAGCATGAAAAAGAACAGACATGACAAATAAATTAATTAAATTCAAATAATAAAAATATGACTCAAGCGTTGACACAAGTTTGTAGAGATCCTAACAAACCATACATCAATGGAAAGCTTATTCAACTTCCAGATGATGTATAAATCTCAATTTTGAAAAATTGACACATAAGACAAAAAATAGACAGTGTTCGACTTATTCAAATAATACAATACTATTTAATATTTTACACTTACAAATTGTCACTTCTTTTAATGGAACACCAATTGTTTTTTTTTTTGGCAAATATAATCTTAAGGGAGAGCTGATCATGAAATGTGAAATAATAATTGAAATATGTAGTTTTAGTGTATTGGTGGTCTCGAATGCACAAACTTTTGTTATTCTAACATTTCTGTTTGAAATGTTCTGTTGTGGTTAGTGTTTGTTCATTGTGATGTAGTATGCCATTGTGATGTAGTGTGCCAGTGTATTATGTTGACACTCTGTGTGTGTGTTTTTCTGTATCCTCCAGTGGTACTCAGGACGTTACGACAGCTCTGTACCAGCACCTCCATCTTGACCGATCCCTCACTTTTGCCTGATGAAGCTAAAAAGGCTGCTCTCAACCCCAAAAAACATTCCTCAGGATCATAGTTTTAACACTCAATGTGATTTTAGTTTTTATTAGCTGAGGCATGTCAGTCTTTAAGGAGTCTTGACAGCAACACTGTGGTGAAGTCTTTACTTTGTTGTTACTCACTGAACTCATTTAACGCCACTCAAACTGGTGGAAATGCAAGAGAACTGCTTGATTGTTTGCTTTAAATCTGTTCATAGAAGTGTTGTGGGCATGAAATGGGGATCTCAACGTACATGGTCAAACCCCTTTTGTATGTTCCTCTTATGTACAGGAATGATACTTCATAGAAGTGGTCACTAAACGGGACAGTCTTTAAAAGAACAAGCCCCCTTTTCAACATTTGAACATTTTATATGAAAATAACAAACCAAAGGCAATCTCTCCTGTTTACATGCAGCCTCTAGAGAGCCATACGGCTGGCATGTCTTTGTGTTTCTCAGACTTCATTACGTTTCACTAGAGCTGCTGCCTTTAGACTTGGATTTTACCTCTCAGGGTGTTTGTTTTCTTATATTTGGGTGTCTTCCATATCATTGCTCTTATTTTGAATATTTAGTGGAGCCTCATCCTCAGTTCATCCAAGAACTACAGCACCACTTAACAAATACCAGGATCAAGACTGGCTTTATGAAGTGCATGGACATGTAAAAAGTATGAGTTAAAATTTACAAATAGAACTACAACAACACATTTATATTCTTACGATAAGGCACATTTGTTGTGCCTTAACTCAAGTAGAGCTATAGAAGAAAAGGTTGAGCTATAGTTGCACTGTGTAGTTTTTTTGTGTTTGTTTTGTTTTTTTGCTATAGGCCAGGGGTCAGCAAAGTTCTTCCTGGAGGGCCGGTGTCCTGCAGTTTAGCTCCAGTCTTAATCAAACACACCTGAACCAGCTAATCAAGGTCTTGCTTGGTATACTTGAAACTTCAAGGCAGGTGTGTTGAGGCAAGTTAGAGCTAAACTCTGCATGACACTGGCCCTCCAGGAACAGGTTTGGTGACCCCTGCTATAGGCTGTTATTTTAGGCATATAATGATAAAACAAAAAAAAACTTTTAATACCATTTAATAGGCTTTTCAATAGCATTTTTATTTTCTTGGAGGATGTCAGCCACCTGAGTATTACAGTTCACCTTAAATGGCCACAGGTCTGAAATGTAAGGACATACATCTATTGTTACACACAGTGTTTTTCACAGTGTGCTTTGAATGTTGATTTGCTCTCTGTTTTGTTTCTGCAAAAACTGAATGAACCTTTCCAACTCTGGACTGTTCCCAGTAATAAATGATTTTGCATTCATTTATATGTGACGTGTTTGACGTGAATAATGTTTGTAAGAGAAGCTGGATATTTTCAATAATGAGCAAACCTGGTCAAGATAAGAATTCTCTTTAACCTGTTTACCTTACAAACAGTTGTGCCATCTCCGGAGTTAAGCCTTCAAAAAAAATTGTGATTGAGTAAATTATTGCTGTTTGAAATTTTTTGGAAAAAATGTGAACACACTGGAGGATTTCTCATTTTTTTGTTTTTGATTAAGTTCATAGAAACTGTGTTCAAACCTGTGTTCTTGCCTTACCCCAAGCTGTCATAGAAAGCCTACATTAATAATTTAAATTCAAAGCAGTCATGTTTGATGTTGTGGTGGGGATTGGGGTTGGGATGTTACTGTACAATATGTATTTGTGTGTGTGTGTGTGTGTGTGTGTGTGTGTGAGAGAGAGAGAGAATCTAGAAAAATAATTGCTCTGATAAATAGCTAATAAAACTCTCACGATGGTGGGGCAGCCATGCTAGCTGGCGCAGTTGCTCCAGTAAACAACTTTCTGACAACACAACTTAATGCTTATTGGTTTGTTTTCTGTTTTACAATGTTTGTATCCACCTTTTTCCTAGCCGTCGTACTGTTTAAAATTAGGGGAGCCACTTCCGGTTTAGGGAAGCTCTACTTAAAAGGGCTGAAACAAATCATTTCAAAACATAATATTGTGCTACAAATAATCCTTATCCATCAGTTTGACTGAATGAGCTGTAAATTTTCCATGATATTCTATTTTCAGAAGTCAGGAGAATGTAATGCGTGGTATTTTAATGTGACACGAGTCAATTTATATAGCGCTTTTAACAATACAGATTGTGTCAAAGCAGCTTTACAGTATCAGATAGGAAAATAGAGGTCGGTAATGCAAAAGGACAATAGTAAACATTTTCAGTTAAAGGAACACTCCACTTTTTTTGGAAATAGGCTCATTCTCCAACTCCCACAGAGTTAATAAGTTGAGTTTTACCTTTTTTGAATCCATTCAGCTGATCTCCGGATCTGGCGATTGCACTTTTAGCATAGCTTAGCATAGATCATTGAATCCTATTAGACCAGTAGCATCGCGTTCAAAACCGATCAAAGAGTTTCAATCGTTTTCCTATTTAAAACTTGACTCTTCTGTAGTTATATCGTGTACTAAGATCGGCGGAAAATGAAAAGTTGCGATTTTCTAGGCTGATATGATTAGGAACTACTCTCATTCCGGCGTAATAATCAAGGAACTTTGCTGCCGTAACATGGCCGCGGCAGGCGCAGTGATATTACGCAGCGCCTGAAAGTAGTGCCCGGTAGCTGGCAGTTCATCGTTGAATTCAGGGATGTCGTCATCCAGCTCAGTTCAGTTTAATTAGTATCTGCAATCAAGTCAACGATATCGCTGGAAATGAAGTGTCCCCAACTAAGCAAGCCAGAGGCGACAGCGGCAAGGAACCAAAACTCCATCAGTGACAGAATGGAGAAAAAACCTTGGGAGAAACCAGCAGTTTGTGCTGAGGACTCATCTGGTTTGTGGTCTTGTCCCGATGGCCGTCTAGGAGACCAGGTCTTCACTGGGGATCTGTCTCTGAGGCACATCTAGTTGTCCTGATCTCTGCTGACATTCAAGAATATCCTTGGAAGAGCTCTTTTCACTCGGCCACGTTCTTTTCCTCTTGATTATTTTATTTGTATTCTGCTGAAAAAGTATGAAAAAAGACAACATATACTGCGCATTTGTGGTCTGCTTTCCCAGTTTAATTTATGACATATCCCATGAATGGAAATGCCCTTCTCCGAAATGCTGAAGCGTGATTGAATAACGCTGTTGCACTTGCAATAGCCAATGACACTCAAGCGTGCAGGAAGTCCAGCACATATGGCCCGTGCCGAATGCTACATCCTTTCGGATCTTTTGACTCATAGCAACAGAAATATCCTATACACAGCTGCTTATGCCATGTCTTGTTCAGTTCACAAAGAATGTTCAAAATTAAGAAACAACAAAGAAAGAAACCTAACAACTGCCATAAATTTATGATATTAAAACTATATCAATAGACGTGATATTAATTTAAACCAAAAGTGCCCAACTGGAATATCACTTGTCCCAACCTACATCTCTCATCCCTGCTCAAAAACAATAGAAACCATCAAAGAAATTATAATGGTTTCCACTACAAATACCATTATAAACATTACAGACCATCAACTTTTAACCATTAAAAAATGGTTTCCTGTAGTGTGTTTTGGGACATATTCCATTAGGACATAGCGGCATACAGGTGCATCTCAATAAAGTGGAATTGGTGGGTTTTTGTTAAATGTGAGCCAAAATCATCACAATTAAAAGAACCAAAGACTTAAACTACTTCAGTCTGTGTGCATTGAATTTATTTAATACACGAGTTTCACAATTTGAGTTGAATTACTGAAATAAATTAACTTTTCCACGACCTGTATGTAAAGTGTTTTTTTGTTGTTGTTGGTTGTTGTTGTTTTTTTATAGAATTTGTCTTTAAAGGTACAGGATCGTCTTTTGATAAATCAGAGTTGGCCTACTTTACCTGAAAAGAAAATATTACAGTTGGACCATAAAGTTACAAAAGTAATAAAGAAAATAAAAGGGGGGGAAAAAAAATCAAGATTAACAGAACTACAATTATTACTCATTCCTTATCAGTGTTCTTCATCTTTAACAGCAACTCAAGAAACTGAGCTGGGCACAAAAGAGAGGGAAATCTTATTTTCCCAGCATGCTTTGATACAGGCTGCATAAGCAGAGTAAATGTGGAAATTAAGTGTTATTTTGTGTGTTTTTGCAAAATAGGTGATCTGTTAGTCTTCAGTGTTCTGCTGTGTTGGAATTCATAGGTGTTATGTTGCCAGTTTTGGCGGGTTACCATTGAGGTGAAGCGCAGAGCCTGTGGCCAAGAGACATAAAGACATTGTTTCTTTATGTTAAAAGAAAAAAACGTGTGCCTGTGTCATTGCAACCATAGTTTTGTTATTATTTAGCATGTGCTTATGTGTGTTAATATTGCTAGCAAATATATTTATTGTATTCAAAGTGAATAAATTTACATTACTATTATTATTTTAAATTGGCTTATACTGCCTAATATTTGGTTTTCCTTTACTTGTTAAGTGTACTTATTTATTTTTTATTTGTTGTGGTGCCAAATCTAGTACTTACATTTTCTTAATTCATAAGGTAAATTTCCTGGATTACACAGCTTTAAAATTTGCTGTTAGGAAGTGTAAAACTGATTGAGCACATCATAGATTACGATTTTAGAGTCTGGAAACCAAACAGACGAATAAGGAATATACAACAGACAATGATTTCAACTGAAAGGGAGCAGTTTAATTTCAAATAAATAAGCAGATGATGCATGTCTATTCAAATGCAAAATACTCATATATCATATTCAACATGATCAGACAATATGTGACAGAATCTATCAGACTGTATAAAAATGGGACTGCTTTAAAACAAGCATTAAGATACAGATCTGAAATCTTTAAACATCTCATGAATTTTTCCTTGACGTGCAGACATATTTTTAGGTAGTAATGAGTTCTCTGCTATAAAAATCCATTCATGTATAAATAAATAAATAAATAAATAAATAAATAAAACAATGACTATATATATATATATATATATATATATATATATATATATATATATATATATATATATATATTTGAACCAGCAATAATAAATAGTGAAAGCATCTGTAGAAATAGGAATGATGGAGTGTTTAGCAGTACCATCATTCCAGTGGTTTAACAATCCAGTGTTTGAAAAGCACAAGTAGGCTTCTCAGCTTTTCCAAATTCTTATAAGCTTCTTTACTGCCTTGAAAGGCTGCCTCACAGGTTGTTAAATGTTTGTTGCACTTTATGTTTTTTAGATCCTCAACGTTCTGTATGATAGCTTTCAGCTTGCTGCACAGCTCTTTGTTGAGACCCTTTAGATCAGCTGCCTCCTGCAAATAAGAGCTGAACGTAGAGATGAGATCGCAGTTGAGGTGTCCATGCTTCTTTGCTTCCTGGATGCATCCAACTGAGTGGGACCCTTTGTGACTCCTCAGGGCCGAATCAGCTTGCTTTTCCTTCAAAAAGAAGCAACCAGTCACTTTTTAGAGCTTTTTTCTCCCCCAAAATCTAACACCATCATATGAAATAAACAGTTGAGAATACCAAAAAATAAAATGTTTTGGGCCATTTGCTGGCTCACGAGTCACGACTGGTAATATTTCTTACATATGTCTTAGATAATGTTCTTCATCAACCCACTAGGTGATTGCTCAACCAGAACAAAAGATGAAATGTTAGTTCATACAGTGTAAACAGGTTTTTAAAAACTCACCAGATATGTAAGCGCATCTTCACCCAACATTGCCATCTTTTGCATAGCCACAATATGTGCAGACTGATTGGTGTGCAGTAAAGACAGCAGCAGGAGTAAACCTACAAATACAAGAGAAACATTTCATCAAAAGTCCTAAAATAATACCAAAAAAACAAAAACAGCTGAAACATTGGTGAGTGGATTTGATCTAAAAAAGAAAATAATCTAAGCTAAATGATCATTAACTGCTGTTTTTCTGTGGAAGTTGAGAGAATTAGCATGTGCTACATGAACTCTAGATTGTCTGAGAAAATCTTGTAATGCTGTCTCTTTCCTTACAAATGAAGTCTAAATTTGAAAGCAGACTTACCAGTGGTACAAAGCTGCATTCTGTATGCCATGTTGAGACACTTTGTTGATGGGTGTAGATGCGTTTAAGCCATATTTAAGCTCAACCGTTATCAATTAATCAGTGGTTTTACTAATGGGGATTTACACAGAATTTTTCTTTTCCCCACCAACTGTAAATGTTTTAAGAATTTAAACCACATTTTATTACAGAAATAAAATGTTGGCAATAGGTTGACTTTTTGGTGTCCATATATTTTACATATCATAACTGGGTAACACTTTACCATAAGGTTCATTATTTAACATTAGTTAACTACATTAGTTAACATGAACTAAGAATGAACAATACTTCTACAGCATTTATTAATCTTAGTTCATGTATAATTCATTAACTAATATAATGTATATTACAACCATAATAATACTGTGCTGTACCTTATATATACAGATATCTACCATAATTATACAGGTGGTAAATTGAAGGTCACATGCTAAAGAGTTAATCAAAAGCGCTTTTATAGGCAACAAAGGCAAAACTAAAAATGACACTAAAATAATGCTAGAAACATTAAACAACATTAGATTTGATACTCCATAATGTACACATATGACATATAAACTAATAGTTAGATAAATTACATTTTTGTATTACCATAAATGGAACAGTTTACTGAACCTTTAGACAAAATACATAAAAACAAAACTGAAAGCAATTGCATACGCAATACTGAGTAAATATATATATATATGCATGTAAATATTTATTGTATATGATTGTGTTTATTATAATTATAAATGGATCCCTTTGAGCTGCATATGCCACATAAAATTTCAGGTACAGGCCTATTAATGTTCACTTTTCAAAAAAAAAAAAATTCATTTTTCATTTTAAATAAATGCTTCTCTGAGCTGATATGCATTTAGAAAAGGGAGAGAAAATGTATCAGAATCTATCGAGCTGGTTGCATCAAAAGCTAAATCCACAGTCCCTCTCCATGCAACTCTTTGTTATTAGACAGGTGTCTTCTGTAATTTGTTCCAAGGCATTGCACTTTTTTTACACTCAGTATTGTGCAGTGCTTACAAATATGTGCAGAACAGGAATCAGTTTCAAATATTTACCAAAGCAAAGAACAGCCACGTGCTCCACACCATCCTACCTCTGCTCCCTCTTATGAATTTAGCTCTCCTCCTGAAGCCTGCATTTGGTGATTGAGTGATGCCTCGTGGTACCATCGCAGACAGGCACAAAATCAAATTCCAGAATATTATCATTTACTGTTCTTCAGTGGTGGAATGATCTTCCCAACCCTATCCGAATCCCTGACAATATACAAGAAACGGCTCAGTTTACTCAGCTTGGATTAAAACAGCAAGAAAACAATCAGCGAATGTTAGGGTTAGGGTTAGGAATAAGGAATTAAGGAATAAGAACACTGAATGAGGATTTGGTGAGGAATCACATCTCTTATTAACATCTGTGGGACAGATGAGAGGATGTGAGAGGATGTTTTTGTTTTAAAATGCCCACTTTAAGCCATTATATTTGGCTTGTATAGGTGATGTCAGGTTTAACTAAGTTCAAGTTTAACTAAACTAAGATTAAATTTAACAAAAATTGTAATTTTGGTTATAGTTTTAGTCATTTTGTTTTGTGTTTTTGTCTTTTTAAAATTTCTATGTATAGCTTTAAGTTTTAGGTTATTTCGATTTAGTACTTCAGCTTAAACTAAACGAAAATGAGAAATATTGCCTTGGCATCTAGTTGAAATAAAACAAGTTTGTATATTATATCATTTCAAGTAATTACATTTTTTATGAACTTTAACAATATTAAGTTAACAGTTAACAATAACCATTCTTCGTATAATGTATTAAAGAGAGAATAATTGTGACCCTGGACCACAAAACCAGTCTTAAGTCGCTGGGGTATATTTGTAGCAATAGCCCAAAATACACTGCATGGGTCAAAATTATAGATTTTTTTTCTTTTATGCCAAAAATCATTAGTATATTAAGTAAAGATCATGTTCCATGAAGATATTTTGTGAATTTACTACTGTAAATATATCAAAACGTCATTTTTGATTAGTTATATGCATTGCTAAGAATTAATTTGGACAACTTTAAAGGCGATTTTCTCAATATTTAGATTTTTTTGCACCCTCAGATTCCAGATTTTCAAATTGTTGTATCTCGGTCAAATATTGTCCGATCCTAACAAACGATACATCAATGGAAAGCTTAGTTATTCAGCTTTCAGATGATGTAGAAATCTCAATTTCGAAAAATTGACACTTAAGACTGGTTTTGTGGTCCAGGGTCACAAATTACTTGAAGCTATATGTTATTTTTTTACTACACACTGTATTGGTTTTAAAGTGAAAAACTGTAAAAATGGTCACTTTAAGAATATTAATAATGCTAAATAATATGCTGTATAACATCATAATTATTAAAAGGAACACACTGCTAGTTTGTTTCATGAATCAGAGGGTAGTTTATTCTCAGAAAGGTGAAAGTGGTTTTTGGCACATGCTTCCATTCTTACAAGATCTTTGTCAATAGGTCAATGCAAAACTTTCAAAGTGGAATTTTAAGACTAGAAACCTTGATGACGAAACGGTTTGTGATTCAGAGCACCCTCGGTAAAAGACCTAAAGCTCTGATGTCATGAGAACGCTCTTATCCTGATATCTGTTATCATCTTGTTTATTGCTGACATCACAAGTAATTGCAAAATGTGGCAAAATCCAGACTTTGCGGTGGTAAATTTTTAATCTAATAATGAAATCATATATAACAATACAAGTCTTATCTCATCTCGGTGGTTTGCTGAGACTTTCAGATTGACCTTTCTAACATTGACCTTTCTAAGGTTTTCCTTTCATGCCAGTGGAATTATTTGGCCTGTAGAATTTTGATTCTCGTCAAAATCGATGCACTTTATTGAAGTGTTGCCACACTTTTTCAAACACATTTAATTTAAAACAATTTACTACAAGGACCAGTTTCTTTCTTTCTTTCTTGACTCCCTTTAAGGGTATTGCAACAGTACAGGAAACCTATCACTATGCCATCTTTGCATCATTGCTGGCTGCATTCATCCACATGATAATTACACATAATGACAGAGCTGGGGATTTCCCTTAAATAATCTAGTTCCGAGTATGACTGAGGAAGATTTTCATGATGCTCACTCTAGAGTGGAGAATTTTGCAATCCCTTTGCTGACGCCAAGATTTCCACACAATGATTCATTATCTTATATATTTTTTCATAGCTGTGCTGTATCAGGCTGAATGTATAATCTACAAAAAGATCGCGCACAGTATGCTGTTTTAGCCTAATTAAATTACTAAATTATTAAATTATTTTTGATCATAGGGCTTTGCTGCATGACACCCAGGCTTTTAGTTCAAAAGTGCACACAGTTGGAGAAATACTGACGTGTTTATAAGTTTACTTCACATTTCTTTGGATAAAATCATATTCATTTTCCATTAATTGTGCATTCTGTTGAGAAGTGCTTTTGACCACTTCCTGCTGCTCTCTCTCTCTCTCTCTCTCTCTCTCTCTCTCTCTCTCTCTCTCTCTCTCTCTCCTGTGGGATTGATGGCTCACAGAAGTACAATTCTCTGCAGATCCCTTAATCAATATTGTGTATTATTTACTTAATCATTTTAAGGCAACGGGTTTCCTCAATTTTTTTTTTAAGTTAAGTCAACTTATCACTTTTTACAGTGTGTTTTGGGGTATTTTATAAGAATAATAACCAGTGTAGTAAAAAGCTAAACATTTTACAATTATGTGTCATTATATTATATACAAAATCCACAAATAGATATTCTGAGAAGGCCTGCATGGATGAATAAATGCCAGTTTATTTGCAGAAATATTGTGCACTGGTTTTATTAATTTACAAAGAAATTTGTCAAATGTTTATAGATCACTAAATGATACTATACATTTTATATATCCCAATAACACTGAAATTTGTCAAGTTGCCATGATTAAATATACTGCTGTAAATTCCTTTTAAAATGAAGGGACGATTTTATTGGTCTCATTTAAGATAATACAATTTCTATAAAGACACAATTATTTAGCATTTTGGTTTGAATAACATTTGAGCACATTCTCATGTAACCTGACACATACCCACAGCCCTAGAATTATTTCATTCATTTACTTTTTCTAACATGTCTTCAGTAATATGACTGTAATTAATTCAGTAATATTGTTCTGTGTAGCAGTATTAATTTGTACAAATATATGACTGAAATCTTTTTTTGCAGGCTAAAGTAACATGCAAGCATAGTTGACCTATGACATACTGACACACAATTCGTGTAAATTTAAATTTATAATGTACTGTAAGTCTGCATATCCCACATATCTTCTGATCGCATCAAAAAATTACAGAGGGTTTTTTATCTTCTCTTTAAGAGGAACAGTAGGAGGGAGTGGTTTTCTTTAGAAGTCACTGTGTTGCTGTAAACATTGTATTGGTAACCATCCACATGGGACATGGGTGCATCATGTATAAGAATTATATTTTTTGGCAGATATCTGAGTGATATTTTCAGCATTGATACTCTTAAATCTTATACCATTCATTATCATTAGTGAACGCAGTCACACGGAAGGGTCATGACAACTGTGTTATCAGAGAGTGTGTTGTACAGGCCACAGGATAATTTATTTAATGGGTAATACATCATTTAGACTCATAGGATTTGCCTTATTTTCTTTAACACACCCATCAAAGTGGATTCTCGGTTATTACACTCCTTTGCAACAGGTTATTGTAGACCACCACAGAAAAAAAATATATATATATATCATGTGATGTTGGCATGGCATTGTGATAAACCATTATTAGTTGTAGGGATTTGTTCAGTTAGTATGAACTTTTTCACAATAAAATATTAAAATATTAATTTACATTTACCTTGTAAATTTTCTTTACGAAAAGCCTCGCTTGCGAAAAAACAAACAAACAAACAAAAAAAAACATACACTTTTCAGTCATTCTTGAGAAGTGCTACAAAACAGGGTGCAAAATTGAAAAAATATATATAAAACTTTCAGGCAAATGAAACTACATTTATGTATCTCAGACTCAGACTCAGACTCAACTTTATTGTCCCGTAGGGAAACTAAGGTTGCAGCAAAGTGCCAATACACTAAGCATTTCCATGCACACATAACCATTACCCCCATAAAAGCATACAATGTACACATACAATTTCCCAAACATTGAAATCCAACCAAGCGTTACTCAAGTTCATACATTTTGGATACCAATACATTCTCCTCCCCACCAGACTTATTCAATAACTTAATAGCAACAGTAATAAATGAATCTTTAGCTCTTTTCACCCTGCATACAGGAACTCTAAAACGACGGCCAGATGGCAACATCTGAAACTCAGTAGCCTATGTAGTGGGTGGTCAATAGTACAGAGAATGACCTGGGCTTTCTTAACAACAGAATTTTGGTAAATTTCAGTAGGCACGGTTTGATTAACACCGATAATCTTGCCTGCCACCTTAACAAGGCTACCCCACCTATTCTTATTTGACAGACTCAAGTTACCATACCATGCTACAATGCAAAAGGAAAGGACAGATTAAATAAATTGTTTGTAAAACAGTGACATCATAGAAGAGAAAACACTAAAAGATTTTAATTTCCTCAGAAAAAACTATCTTTGTTGAACCTTTTTACCGACAGCCAGGAGTTGGGTTGGAAAGGCAACTTATTATCTATAACTACCCCCAAATATTTGTGTGCATCAACAATTTCAATGTCCAAACCTTTAATTGTTGTCTTCCAGGGGCTAGGAGAAAACCTCCTGTAATCAGTCACCATATCTTTTATTTTATTAACATTCAACTGAAGAGAAAATTGGTCACACCAAGAAATGAAGTCCTTCAGACAGGCATGCCCCAAATCCTGTTCGTGAAGACTCTTCACAAACAGGAAGAAGATTTTAAGAGCTACTGAGCTATGCTTTGATACAACCTTCCAACTTTTCTCTCTCTCTTTTTTTTTTTTTTTTTTTGTCAAAATGTGCTTTTTACCTTGGACTGTGTGATATATTTCAACTCTAACAGCATTCACGATGTTTTCAACATTTCAAAACACATTCTCATGTTAGCAGACAGATTACACATGTGACCAACAATTCCACAACGATTCCTCGATTCCGAGGCGTTGGGAATCGAGAGTCGATTCGAAAGGTTGGAATCGATTCCATCAAGAGGAATCGACTCCTCATTCAGAGCTTTTTTCAGTTCAACAAAGCTCATCTATGGCAGCCTCTCAAACGAAAGGCTGCATCCTACGAAGGATGCACACATTTAAAATCACGAAAATAAACTGAAAGAAAACGAGTCGGTACTGCATCATCATAATTTGAGGATGCAGCCTTCCGTTTGAGAAGCACCATTCGCCTCATGCTCGATAAAAGCGGTAATTACGAGAGTTGTGAGATAAAAGATTATTTTATATATATATATATATATATATATATATATATATATATATATATATATATATATATATATATATATATATAAAATATCTATTACATTTTTAGATTTACTTCGCCTCATGCTCGCTAAAAGTGATTAGAAGTTTCTTTCGGATTTCAGAATTCCGTGTAATGTTCACGGACTTAATTAACTTCCGAATCTGTGGTGGCATCACGGAATCGCCGAAAATTCCGTGATGGGCTCACAGAAGGCATCAGCCGTGGTCCATGCACGGATTCACTGGTTCGACACCAGCGCTGCATCGGACCACGTAAAAAGAGTGACTCCGATGCAGTTATACTTTCACTGGAGTACCTGACAGCCCCTACCCTAAACCTACCGAGTTCTGAACAGTAATGATGACGATAAATTTCCCAGTATCGCGTCGGCATATTGATGCTAAGGGTTTCCGTGCGTGGAGCACGGCTGATGCCTGTCACTGACTTACATTGGTATCACTTCTGTGTGCCCATCACGGAATTTTCGGCGATTCCGTGATGCCACCACAGATTCGGAGGTTAATTAAGTCCGTGTACATTACACGGAAACCACGCTGTCAGTGTTATTGTTAATGTTCTGGTTATTTTGTTTCAATGTTTGTTAATTTTATCCAAAGCATACAGTCAAAGAAAACTTCATCATTCAGCTGAACTGTGCACATTTATTTTAGACACTTCATGTCTTGTTCAGTTCATGCGATAAATGCACGTCCTTGCTGAGCATGTGAGCTATGACTAATTTCACGGGCAAAGCAGACAAAATTACAATTTAAGAATCAATCATAGCTATAGAAATTTATTGTCATTTTTTACAAATAAAGCTTCATATTATGAGAAGGATACTTTCTACGGCCTTTATATCCTGTAGTCATGGCGAGATTAGGTTCCTTCGATCTAAAAAAAAAAAACAAGAATCGAAAAAGAATCGAAAACAGAGGAATCGATTCTCGGAATCGACTCCCATCGATTCCAGAACCAGGAATCGGAATCGGACTCGATTCCAAAAATTTCGGAATCTTACAGCCCTAGATCTCCCATACGGAAAGGTAATATATTCACATATATGTGAAGCACTGTTAAATATATTGAAATATTTTGAAAATATATTTTAAAAATGCATAGAAGACCTTTTCTGTCTTTTTTTATGCATTTATTTTTTTGTGGTCAATCTCTTAATAGTCATACACAAGATGAATATGTAACACTTTTTAAAATACTGTTAATCATTAATTGTTATTTTTAATGTAAAACCAGCTATGAAACTTTAAAGAGGAAAAATGCCATACAAGTTCATATAATCCAACTTTATTAAAACATTGCATGCATATAATTACATTACCAAAACATACATTTGAAGGGAAACAATTAAAATTAATATAGAGTATATTAACTATATTAAGCTCAAATATAATAGACTACAAATAAAAAAAAAAGCATAAAAAGAGCATTTGAGAACATTTGTTGAACAAAAGAAAAGCAGCTGAAACAGTCATCAGGTCACCGGCTGATGAGGCCGACTCGGGACTGGAGAACACGGAGGACAGGGGAGAGCAGACGAGAAGGTCGGTAGACAGTCCAATAAAGATAAACAAATCCAGTGGGAAAGGGCAAGCACAGAAACCAGTCGCCAGGCACAAGTCAAAACCATGCAGACAGTCCGGGGACAGAGAATGATGGGTGGCAGGCACAGGTAAAACTGGGCAGAGAACAAGACGGAGCAAAATCAAATACTAAGCCTCCAATGTAGGAGGACACAAATAGGATCTTGATATACCAGGACAGGCCACATGTCTAGCATAAGCAGACAGAAGAAAATTACTTAAAACGAAAATAGTACAAACGAAACAGAGCACACTATAGCAGAGAAATGAATAAAATTTTACAATATGGTGATATTATTAATTCATGCTTAACTAATGCACAGATAGTCATGAGTTAATGTATAACTCATGAAGAACAACCATTTATTAATAATTACTGCATCAGCAACAAATGAACATTCTATATGATTCATAGATTAAGTAATCAATAAATTGTTATTATCCAGTTGTCTGCCTTAATTAATCATTAGCTAATGATTTGCCAGGGTATCATTATGTTGTGACTTTACTTGTTGAGGCACAAGACTAACTAACTAATTCAAAATCTATAACCACAATGACATATTACTTAATCAGTTAATAGTTCTATTGCCTCAACAAGTAAAGTCATAACGGTAACACTTTATTTTAGGGTCTCTTAACTAGTTGCTTATAAGCATGCATATTACTACAATATAAGCTATTTATTATTAGTAATTATTAATGCCTTATTCTACATCCCTAATCCTACCCAATACCTAAACTTAACAACTACCTTACTAACTATTAATAGGCAGCCAATTAGGAATTTATTGAGGGAAAAGTCGTAGTTAATAGTGAATAAGTGTTCCCTATTCTAAAGTATTACCGTCATGACAAAGATACTCATGCAAATTATTAGCTAATGATTAACTGAAGCAGACAACTGGAAGTTGAAAGGCATGGCTTCGACCCAAGGTAATTAACATATGCATTTACACTGTTAGTTAATATATGTCATTAGGGAATTAATACTTTGACACATTTAACTAATAACAATTTATTGATTACTTAATCTATGAATCATATCGAATGTTCATTTGTTGCTGATGCAGTAATCATGGGTTTAGTTCATCATGAGTTATACTTTAACTCATGATTATCTGTGCATTAGTTAAGCAGTATTTAATGCAATTTGTGCACCCGTATTGTAAAGTGTTACCGAGAAATGAAAGGAAAGAAGAAACATATCCGCAATCAGAGCGCAGCCAATAGAAAAAGTTAGAAAAGAGAGACAAAGATCAAACCTGACTCCTGAGAAAAACATCACATTAGCATGGTCTTTTCAGTCTTAAAAAAAGAGTTTTTATTTTTTTTTTTTAATTTTAGGTCCTTATTTTAACATGATAGTACAGATATGAAAGAAAAAGATAGTGAGAAAAGTGTAGGGTGACAGGTTTGAGCTCCAGTCATACGTACAGAAATGCTAGGCTACTTTACCCATAAGGCTGAGTCTCTGAATACTTACTTAAAATTATGAGAAGAGGTCCAATGAGCCATCTTGTAAATGTGGAGTAACTGATCGCTGTAAAATTAAATGTCAGACTTAGTGTCATGTCAATATCATCTGTACATTAAAGCAATATTAAAAATCTCACACTTGGTTTTTAGTTTGGATTCATTTAGTGTATATTAAAAACATTGATTTGCACTTAACTGTACCCTTGAGACTTTGAGGGAAGGAAAAAAAAAAAAAAAAGTACTTAACCAGGGCTGGACAGTAATAATAAAATACCCGTCTTGGAGCGTATCCTCGAAAAGGATATATGTCATAATTGAAAGTAAAAAGTTGAAATATTGTATATGTAACAATATATTGGACGCATGCACATCTAAAGTGACCTCACTGCAGTCAAGTAGGAAAAAACAAACAAAAAAACTCTCATTGCTCTTGACTGATTAACTTTTGTAGCTGTAATGATTCATCTATATTTAATTTAAACAGTGAAGAATATGCAATGTTATTACATTTGATTATTCAATTTCTGTACCTGATCACCTACAATCCTAAAGCAGTGTTTAATAAGTATCTTTGTTCTATTTATTTATTGTGCTATTGTTTGTAATTTGTTAATTTGTTTCACTTATATTTACCTTATATTTAACTAGTATCTTAATTTTTGCCATAAGTTTATTTATGAGAATACAAGATAACAAGGATACAAAACAACAATAAAAACAACCATTTTATTTTTGTGGCAGGGCCAGTGAAAATATAACATATTATACATATTGTCAGTAATACAATTCATTGTAAAAATACTCACATTAGCCTTTCTCCTAACCAGACCTGGTGCGTGTTTAAGGGTCTCTGCAATCTGACTTTCAGCATCCATGCTAGTAGACCCAGGTTGTGATTTCATTTTTGCCCCTAAATGGTTTAAGTAAAGTTTTTAGAGATAAACAAGTATACTTTACATTTGAACAAACAGGTATTCATCCCATTTATATTGCCAATCATGTAGAATTATGTCACTATAATGCAATGCCTCTTGATATTAAATATATGATCATTGAAAATGCAATAGAACGTATACAATAAAATATATGCAGACACTGTTGATTTTTTTTATACTTATTAGAACTCGATAAAACAGAGTTCTTCAAGTCTCCTCTTCCCCTTCCCCTTCCTTCCTTTGAGGCTAAAGCGTGACCAAACTTCTGAGGAAGTGATTTTTCTCATGATTCGCCGCACTGTCTCTCCATAGTTTGGTCCTCCAATTGTAGAAAGGTATTTAACCTGAATTTAATATAAATGGAATTGTCAAATCCTATGCATACACACAGAATAGTTGAGCTGTAAATAAGAATGTGAAATTCTTATTTACAGCTCTTCGTCCACCCTCAGCTTATCCTCAAAGGAGAGCAAGTCAGGTAACTGACCAATAGATGGGATCGGGTTCTCTGGCCCTGTGTCTTCCTCTCTTGTCTGCAGTAGCCGCCGAAGCAAGAGAGAATGCTCTTCCTGTTTTGCAATTACTTTTTCCAGTTTCATGAGGACATTTAATTGAAAATCTGTAATATAATATCAGTTTGTAAGAACTTCTGTTGGTTTGATATTTTATATATATATATATTAAAAAACTTGTATACATAAAGGTTAATATGAAATATAAAACCTCTTAGAAATATTATGGAGTTATTAATATTACTTACTGTTATTTGATGTACAATTTTGCCCATTTGAATTGAAGGCATCTGAAAACCAAGCAAGTAAAAAGAAAAATCAAACACATACAAAGAATATTAGCTTAACAGGCTACTCCACGCAAAAATGAGAATCTGTGGTTCATTAATTATCTTTGTCTTTTAATTTACAAAAGTACAAAGAAAATACTTTCAATGCTTTCACTGACCAATTTAAATGCATTTTGTAAAAACAAATAGATTTTAATTTTCACAGACTTGATTTTATTGCATTTTACAAAACGTTCCCATTTCAGATTGGATTTGTACATCTGGGATGTCGTGAGATTGAGTAAATAATGGGAAAATTTTAATTTTTGGATGGAATACCCGATTTAACATTACTTACAATTTTGTCTTTGAGTATCTGTCCAGCTTCCACTGGCTGACCAGGCTGATTCTAGGCAAAAAAAAAAAAAAAAAAAGTAAAATTTGTATGCAAAACTTCACAATAGCACTTCATAAATTGAGGTTTTCAAAATAGACTCAAAGCCACTAGTGCTCTATCATGATCAAATTTTGCATCAAAGATAAACATACTATGTTGGTGTTGATCCACATCTGAATTATGTTCATGACTCCATTCTTGCATTCTTGGTGCTACAAAAGATACATTGTGATTCTCTCATATAAACAATATTTAAATACATCTCTTTTAAGTTCGATAAGACAAATGTTGCTTTCACACATTAAACACGGTAACTGCTGTAAAACCAGTGGTGATCCTAGACTTCTGGGGGCCCTATGCAAAACCGCGTCGGGGATGGGGGATGGGGGGGGGGGGTGAGTTATGAATGAATGAAACACCTTTGTCTGTGTTCACTCCGTCTTGAAATCACGCTCATGGAAAAATCACTTGAGATACAGTGTCTCTTCCGTTTTTTATTAGTCTCGAGCAAGAGACTGTAGGCTATGACATTCACATTACATGATTTGACTGACTTTTACGTAGAAAGGGTGACAGCGCACAGCATTTAAAAAAAAAAAAAAAAAAAAAAAAGAACATTCATGTTTTCATAATCGCTGGCCAAATTCAAAAATGAAACCAAAATTAAATCAACTTTGAAAGCAAGGGGGGCCCCTGGTGTTTCGGGAGCCCTACGCAGCTTGCGTACTTTGCGTATAGGGAGGATTGGCTCTGTGTAAAACTGCCAGATTGCCATTTCCAGTAATTCTACCATATCTGCTGTTCACACGCGCAGTAGGGTTGGGTACCGTTCACATTTGGTACCGGTACCCAACGGTACCTTTTTTCAGTACTTTACTCTCTGTGTAATAACAAAAACATTTAATTCAGTGAAAAAAATAAGTCCAAAAATCTCAATTTCAACATTTTTAACAATAGGGCCCTAGAATTTTTTTTCTTCCAGACATTTTTTTGTTTTATTTTTTCCTGATAATCAAATGAAGGCATTAAACATTTATTTATTTTTAATCAAATGAAAATGAAACCCTTTTATTTTTTGGCAAACAAACAGAGGTTTATTGTTAAAATTAATACATGGTAGAAAAATTGTGTGAATATTCCTTTAAAAAAAGTTCTAATAATAATTGTATTTTTTTTTTCACAATTAAGTTATTAATGTGGTTGTAATAATTATTTTTTTTCATTTAATTGTTTTATTTAATTTTTTCAGTAAGTGGAATATATAAAGATGTACATTATACTGTACAAAAGTAATACAAGAGCAATATATTTCTGTTACATGTTAAACCGCACTTTTATTTTGACAGGTTGCCGTGAAGTGTGTGTGTACAATATGATATGCTGGTTTTCTCAAATGTAACGGTAAAATTCTCATGAAGTGACTCTCACAGCCTGTAAGTTCATGTCTTCATGTTGTGAGATGCAGAGAAAAATCACCGCGAGTTCACGTGTGCTTCGGTATTTGTGTAGTAAACGAAACCGCGTCTCCACTATTCATACATAACGAGGATAACGGAACATGCAGGATTCATATTTAAACCGTCTTTTTGCGTTTTAATATTCACATACACTAGTTCATATGGCGAATCGAATTAAGTGACAGACATTCTTTTATTCATCCAAAACTTGACGAATTCCGTGGCATTCCGCGCTATAGAGTAAATTCAGTTTATATGAATGGACTCCGCCATCCTGCCCGCGTCTTCTCGGAAACCATGACCCTAGAAATTTAAGCACACTTCATAACATTTCGGTTTGCCCCGTGTGTTGTGTTTTAAAGAGTTGTAGTGGCGACATCATGTCTCTCTCTCTCTCTTGCGCCCAAATGCGTTCTCAGGTACCGAAATTTGGTACCGAATGATTTAGTGTGAATCGATACTCGGTAGTACCGACGCAATTCGGCCGGTACCCTTAAAAGTACCGAGTTCGGTACCCAACCCTAACGCGCAGCAAATTGTTTTTCCTTTTCACCATTTTACAATTTTCCATAAAATATAAATAAATAAAATAAATAACAAAGAAAGAAAGACGTGGGAAAACATTACCTAAATGTTGTGGCATCATTAAGTGCGTTTACATGGACCCTCTTAATGCGATTATAATGAGATTTTGGCGATATTGCGATTATGCTTTACCCCATGTAAACGCAATACTTCGATCTAAATAATGCGATTAAGCTCATAATCGCAGCAGGAATAATCGTATTAACATAGGTGGCGTACGCCGATTTTAATCGGAATATACAGGCATGTAAACACCTTAATCGCAGTATTGCCGCTCTGAGCAAAGTGCGCATGCGCTTGTGACATATATAAATAACGTGACACGCACCTGTAATAATACGGAGATTAGAAACAATGGAGGGGAAGAAAGCATGGCATTCTGAGGAAAACACAACAAGCTGCCAGCAGTCAATGACTGCATTTACATGCGCACGAATATTGCGATTATTTCCAATAATCAGAGTAAGGACTTAATCGCATTTTGTAGGAATGCCACGGAATTCATCAAGTTTTGGATGAATAAAAGAATGTCTGTCACTTAATTCGATTCGCCATATGAACAAATAATCGCAATATTCGTGCGCATGTAAAGTCATTGACTGCGTTTACGTGCGCACGAATATTGCAATTATTTCCAATAATCAGAGTAAGGACTTAATCGCATTTTGATGTTTACATGTCAAGAGCAAGCTCTTACTCCTGTTTACATGCAATTTCCATTATTCTTATTATTCGCTAAGAATTGTGGTTAATTTTTTTTACTGCCATTATTCACATACCCCACTGGACAGCACAAATGATGGACTCAGAAAGAGCAGTGTTACTGGTCGCTGTTTTAATTAATTTACATCTAATGCATAATTATTTTTTATGGTTGTATTCCACGCTTTTTCGGCACCATAGAAATATGATGGAATTTGTTTGCCTATGCTGCGGTCGCGTTCTGCTCGCCCTTTCTGGATGAGGGTAAGGAACAGAGACTGCTGGCACCTTGTTGTGTTTTCCTCAGAAAGCGATGCTTTCTTCCCCTCCATCGTTTCTAATCTCCGTATTATTACAGGTGCGTGTCACGTTAGTCACAAGCGCATGCGCACTTTGGTCAGAGCGGCAATACTGCGATTAAGGTGTTTACATGCCTGTATATTCCGATTAAAATCGGCGTACGCCACCTATGTTAATACGATTATGCTTGCTGCGATTATGAGCTTAATCGCATTATTTAGATCGAAGTATTGCGTTTACATGAGGTAAAGCATAATCGCAATAATCGCCAAAATCTCATTATAATCGCATTAAGAGGGTCCATGTAAACGCACTTATTGACTGAGTGCTATCCATATGTACAGCTGATCTGTAGCCCCCTGGCATCTCTGGATCAAAGACATATTAATAAATTACATCAACAATAAAATACTGATAAATTGTGTGATGTTTATCATTATCATCAGTTATGTCCATCAGAACTTTTGACTGATTCAAAAGAGACTTTTTAATTTGTTCACACAAGCATCAAAACAGTAATTTACAATAACTTCATATTCTGGACAATTGTCAGAACTGATATACTGATATTTTTCAAAAAGATCCTCTACGCATGTCAAAATGGTAAAATGCTCATCATTTTCCAGAAAAAGTTGTATGTATCTTGCCTTCAAATTGATGTGCCATAACCCTATGTCCTTCACTTTGGACATCCCAGTTTGGTGTATTGCAGAAATCTAAAAAGGAATATTTAATTTGTGTTAGTACAATTACATGTTTAATAACTGCTCTATACTGGCTATCAGATACAGCTTTTACATGGCTAGTAGATGGCATTTGGATTATGCCTTTGTAGTGGAAATTGCCAATTCAAATTAATAAACAAACAAACAAACAAAACCTAAATGTAAAAAAAAAAAGAAAAGAAAGATTTATATCATTGTAATAATACTGTTGTTATATACAAATGACAATATTAATTGTTTACTGTAAATAAATGTATAATGGTGTGGCCCAATGGTATACAAATTAAAAAATAAAATTTTCTTCTACTTTCGGATGAGTTCCTTCTTGGTTCCATTGTTCTCGGTGGAGAGGGAAGGGTTGGTATTTTTGCTGGTGGCCTGGTGTTGATATTACCTAAAACAATTTTATTAAATTTAAGTTATCATTTAATTACTTTATAAACCAAACAAGATATGTGAATTCATATACATACTGTCTTCAATATCTGTGATATCACTATCTGACTCTAAAAGGCGTAAAGGTGGTCTCTTCAGCCTGGTTAGCCTTTTCTCGGTGATGGAGGAGTCGGAGAGTTCAGGACACGAGGTGATTTGAGCTTTTCTCATGAGCTTATGGGCTGTCATGTAGTCAACTAAAGAAAAAAGTCATTTTTTTGAGTTGACATGAAAGGTACAACAATGTATCAAAGTATCCACCTTATTTTACCCGTAAGAGCTGTCGTGGCCATTTGTAAATTTGTAAACAGTACAGCCTGAAAAATAAGCAAATATATGTGACCCTTGTAGCAATAGCCAAAAATACATTGTATGGGTCAAAATTATTGATCTTTCTTTTATACCAAAAATCATTAAGATATTAAGTAAAGATCACGTTCCATGAAGATATTTTGTAAATTTCTTACTGTAAATATATCAAAACTTAATTTTTGATTAGTAATATGCGTTGCTAAGGACTTCATTTGGACAAGTTTAAAGGCGATTTTCTCAATATTTAGATTTTTTTTGCACCCTCAGATTCCAGATTTCAAATAGTTGCACCTCAGCCAAATATTGTCAGATCCTAACAAACCATACATCAATGGAAAGATTATTTATTCAGCTTTCAGGTGATGTATAAATCTCAATTTTGAAAAATTTACCCTTATGTCTGGTTTTGTGGTCCAGGGTCATATATAAGCAACTATATATATATATATATATATAAAAAAAAAACTATAAAAAACAAAAGATACAAATTTAAATCCATTATCTCAAAAGACAAAATCTGGGTAATATTTGACGTACCTGAGGATTTAAAAACTCTGTGGACTTGTAGTCTGTTCCACTTTATTTTATCAGGCAAAGTCCTTTTTTTTTTTTAAAATAGACTTTGGACATTGTTGGCCAGTAGCAACAGATGTCCTGAGGAAGAAATTGTATAAATATACATTTTAAAAAAAAAAAATTAAAAAGTGAGGATTAGATTTAACACAAAATGTTGAAAAATGTATCTCTTTTATCTACATATTTTGTTTTGGTGTGCAAAATAGGAAGGGTCAGATTATACTGTATTTGCATACATTCATTTTGACATTAATTTGGCAATACATTTTTTAAAAACAATTAGTAAAAACTCCAAACTCATCACCTTTGCAACATCGCTGGTCATATTTCTTTACACATAATCATTGTTTGAAAGCACAAGATGACTGTAATATCAAATGAGATTATTTGGTCACCAAAACACAACAGTATTATTTCCTTTTAATTTAGTACTTTTAACAATCAGTTAATTTAATTAGCAGACGATGCAAGATACAGGTTTTGAATAACTCGTTTACTGAAATAAAGATGTTACAGTAATTCAGGCTACAGTTGCCATGTTACAAAATATTTTACATAACTTGCATAATCAACATAAAATCCATGATTTTTGTAATGATCTAGTGACTAAGTTAGGTAATATAAGTGCATTTTCTAATGTGGCAACTGTAGTACTGAAACTATTTAAAACCGTAAACCAGTGATATTTATGTAGTCTAGGTCTATACGTCTTACCTGGTCTAATTTTTCTTTCCATGCATCAGGAATTACAGCTACACTGTGATCTGAGGTGAATTCCACAACTGAAAACATTCTGAAAGACAAGGTATATGACTATTAAAAAAAAAAAAAAAGTCAGTTGTACATTAATAGAGTTTTTTTTTATATAAATGTTACTTACACATGATATGTGTTTTAAAAAGATAATTTGTTGATTTCTACTTGTCATGATTGTGAAGAATAGTCAGACTCTGCGTGTGTGTGTGAGAGAGCAACCTGATCTCACAGAATTCCGTGTAATGTTCACGGACTTAATTAACCTCCGAATCTGTGGTGGCATCACGGAATCGCCGAAAATTCCGTGATGGGCTCACAGAAGGCATCAGCCGTGGTCCATGCACGGATTCACTGGTTCAACGTAAAAAGAGTGACTCCGATGCAGTTATACTTTCACTGGAGTACCTGACAGCCCCTACCCTAAACCTACCCAGTTCTGAACAATAATGATGACGATAAATTTCCCAGTATCACGTCGGCATATTGATGCTAGGGTTTCCGTGCGTGGAGCACGGCTGATGCCTGTCACTGACTTACATTGGTATCACTTCTGTGTGCCCATCACGGAATTTTTTCTGTGAGCCCATCACGGAATTTACGGCGATTCCGTGATGCCACCACAGATTCGGAGGTTAATTAAGTCCGTGAACATTACACGGAATTCTGTGAGATCACGTTGGAGAGAGAGAGAAACGCAGAGCGCTTTCCTCAGCCAATAATGCACTCACTGCTCCAGACAGAGTGAAACTTAATCGTTCAGTCAGAGTGTTCAAATGTAGGCAAGTGAAAATGTATCTGTGCTGAAATATCTTTTACACGTTTAACAAAAACACTGGCGAGTTAAATTTAACAATTTATTGGCCAATGGCTAATGATATTAGTCGCCTAGATTGAACATTAACTTGCCCGTATCGCGCTTAGGTCGCTGTCTGTTGTGTCAGTCCCTTTTCATAGCTTCATTATGGCTTATAACTTCTGGCAAGACTGGCATAATGTTAAAACACTTCATCACATGACCAGAATATGTTTAACGCCTTTTCCTAAATAACGATATCTGAACAGGCCTTCTGAAAGTAATATAATTAACTTAGCATTAACAGATAACGTTACACCAAACCCGATCGCAAACTACTCGGTATGTGAATTATCAGCTATTCTGTCCACTCAGTTTATTAACAGAACAAATAAATCTCACATTGGACACGAAAATTGTAGGTTTTGTTTGGATATTTACATATCTTATTTATCTAACAGAGAAATCATAAGCAATACTCACGTATCCTGGCTTGGAGAAGAATAACGGCCCAACGGTCTGAAAATTTTTAAAATGCGCTTCGGAACAGTGACGAGTACATGTCGTACAGTGGTTGTCCAGACAGCCTAAGCACAACCTTCAGCAATGGTCCTGAACCGTGGTTGAATGACGACATTGTGACAACACAGTAACAACCTTACCCAGATAGTACACGTACGTCTGCAAGATGTCTGTTAAAGATCTGTTGATCTGGAAAGCATCTGCTGTCTACAAACGTCTGACAGACATCTGTAAGATGTCAGTTTTACATACATTCTAAATCATAAACATATAGAATGAACAATACTTCTGCAGCATTTATCTTAATGTTAATTTCAACATTTACTAACGCATTATTAAAATCAAAAGTTGTTTGTTAACATTTGTTAATGCGCTGTGAACTAACATGAACGACTGTATTTTCATTAACAAAGATTAATAAATGCTTTCCTGTAGCTCAAGTAGTAGAGCATGGCGCTAGCAACGCCAAGATCATGGGTTCGATTCCCAGGGAAAGCAAGAGCTGATAAACTGTAACTTGAATGCAATGTAAGTCGCTTTGGATAAAAGCGTCTGCTAAATGCATAAATGTAAATGTAAATAAATACTGTAAGAAATGTATTTGAATGAAATCGTATTGCATAGCATATAGATGTTTTTGACCAGCGAAGGTGTCCCCCCCCCCCCCTTTCTCCTGACTCGTGTCCCATTTTCCCCAGTTTTCTGTCATTATGTGGGCGTTAAGTTTTTTCTGTTATCTGGCCAAAGTATCATATTATGAAAGATTCAGCGCTTCTCACGAGCTACTTGGCTGTGACTTGACAACAAATGCTAGAGAAACTCTTCTCCGCTCCTCAAAAACAAAAAAAAAAAAAAGCATTAACCTTTATAAATAGTGTTTGAGTAAAGAAACCGCTGTACTTATTCAATCAACAGTTCTTTATTTACCTTCAGACAGCAACCAAGCTGAGATGCTCCAAAATGTGCGCCGCACCTCATTGACGAAAGAGGCGGGACGAATAATGAGGTTTGACTGACAGTTTGAGGAGCCAATGGCGTTACGAGCTTTAGTGTCTGTGGCGTCACTTACTGATCCAGGATCAGTGATCCGTAGCTGTTATATTTCTGATTTGATATTGAGTTTCAGAATGCTTTCTTAGGAAAATGTAACGTAAGTTTTTGTTGACGCTACCGCGCTACTTGATCAAAAAAAGAGCTTAACTACCGAAAAGCTATTTGATTCTGAAAGCAGTACTTGTACTACTTGTAGCGATGCTACTGCTCATCACAGTAAATTGGACACTGAAATTGTCCAAAAAGGCTTGGCTCAATAGTGTCATGTTCGTGAACTGAGCTACATTGGTGGATCAGTACATAGCCAATTTTCATGATTTAATTGATTAATACGATTCATACTGAATGCGGTGTAATACCCTATCATGTGTTTTCTGTGTGAGTTGTAAAGAGTGCTGCTGCAGAAATCTACTTTTGTTCTGTATTTAAAACAAAAATCTCAGCTACTAAAGTTCAATCAGCTGACAACCCAGTTGTTGACATGTGTTTTTAAATTACAGAGTCAGGCCTGGATGAAAACCTGTTTAAAGAGAGAGATAGATTAACTGGGAAGATAAAGCCTGGTGCTGATGTACCTGGTAAGCTAAATGAAGAATTGTAAAACCGAAAAAGCTGAGATGACACTGAAAAGACTGTCGGCTCAGCCTCAGTAAGTATGCTCTTTTTGACAACCTTTTATATAAAAAAAGAAAAACAGGTAAATATAAAATTGTATTTAGAAAAAAAAAAAAAAAAAAAAAAGTTGTTTCAATCCTCAAATTTGATTGACCAAGTGGTCCAAGACATTTCACTGTTTGTATTACTCTGTGTTCACAATATTCCAGATTATGTATGTGGAGCACAGTAGAAGCAGGTTGGGGAATGGATTGATCTGAATTGAGGAGCATATTTTTTTTAAAGTCCTCAATGCTCCTATTTAGTGAGTAGGGAGCAGAAAAAAGAAAACCTAGAGTGGAGTGTCATGACTTCGGTCTGATCAGCAAGTCGTTTGTGTCTTTTGTACGTGTTTATTGTTGATCACGTGGGTTTTGTTTTGACAGTTTGCCATGTGCTCGTTGTCTTCGTGGTTCCCCTCCCCATCGTTATCTCATTAACTACTTTAGCTGCCATCACACCCAGTGTTGGGGAAAGTTGCTTTTAAAAGTAATGCATTACAATACTCCCTAAAAAAGTATACTTTTTTTAGGGAGTAACGCAATATTGTAATGCATTACTTTTAAAAGCAACTTTCCCCAACACTGGGTGTGATGGCAGTTAACTAATTACTTTTTTATGGAAAGTAATGTGTTACGTTACTTTTGCGTTACTTTTTGAATATGAGCAGGGCTTGATTGTTTTTAATACAAGAAGTTCTATTTATAGCAAATATAAAAGCCCTTTCACACCAAAAAGTGTAATGAATAAACCTCAGGCTGAAGGAAAAGTAAATTCACGTCTGTACAGTAGAACGCAGGAGAAGAAGGTTCAACACTCTTCAGCAATAAAAAAAAAAAAAAAAAAAAGCAAGCAAGCACAATTGTTAGTTTATCTAAAGTGGGTCGCAGAGTGTACGGCCAAAGAAATGACATCAACAACAAACAAAAAAACGTAATTCTAAATGTTTTTCTTATGCGAGACTTTTATTTTAAAAGACGTGCATGAAAGCGGTTGACACTTCTGTCATATGCAGTTTAAGTAAAGATCGAGTGACTGCCCCCAAGGGGGAAACGTGATTTCTACCGAGGGGAACGCTAGAGCCCTGCATTTCAGCCCGGGACTGATGACCGGCCCCGACTTTTTTTTTTACACCTCTAGGGCCGGGCTTCGAGGTTTTCACGTCTCACGGGCCGGATCTCGGGCCTGTTTTAGGCTTCTCCTTATTTTTATTTTAGACATCCATCAATTAGTGATTGAAAAAAAAAATGCCGCGCCACGACTGGGAAGAACGGCTCGACGGTGTTTAGAGTCCCGCAGCAGCAGAGAGCGCTGTCAGCGCAGCTGAAGAGTTCTGGTTCAAATACACGCAATACACTCTAAAAAGGCTGGGTTAAAAAATAACCCAACCTTAACCCAGCCGCTGGGTAACTATGGGACAGAACACGCGCTGGGTTGTTTTGACCCAAGTGTTGGGTTGAGCCATTTGACCCAGAATGCTGGGTTGTTTATTTAACCCAACCAGTGGGTCAGGTTAACTGTGTTGCTGGGTTAAACATTACCCAAACATTGGGTTATTTGTTGTCTCATTGCCTTGCTACGTTTATATTTACCAATATTACTACTACTAATAATAAATAACAATCACAAAAATCATAAAATTATTATTTTTCTGTAATACAATTACACAACACAAAAAAATGCAACTGTAAATATCAATTTAATGAGTTTTCACTTTTCTTTTTAAAAACATTTTTTGAATGGGTGCTATACTGTTACACATTACACCCAATCCATACAGACACAAATAAAATGTTTTTTGTAGATCAGTTTCTTTAAAAAACAAAACTTTGTAAACTAGGTACTGTAGATTCCTATTCTTTGTCAACATTGCAGCATCATAACACTATAAAATTGATTATTGCCACATGAGAATCAGTCCAAACATTGTGCCATTAAACCTAAGCCAAACAAAGAGACCTACAACAGACAATACATGTGACAAAAAATTAAAACGTTACAAGTGGCCAGAAAAAACTGTTGCCCTCAAATACTTCACACATGAAGACTCATGTCCATCGATATGATATACTGCATGCTGGAGAAATTCCCAGGAAGGAAGATGTTAGTGTAGCTAACATCAAGCACAAAAAAAGGACTTGAAAAAGATAAACAGCCTCAAGCAACAAGTCCGTTTCAGCAGCATGGCCCGAAACAATGGCGAAGGTGTGGGATGTCGTCTCGTCACCAAGGCACAAAATATGCAGGAATGCATCACCATGTTGGTCCCCACCTGTTAATTACACAACACTTAGCCTTGCAACATAACTTACATTTTTACAAGTTGTAACATTTAAGTTGACTTAAATAACGTTTAAGTGTATTTTACGGAAATCAGCCAAACCATCTGAGTTTTCCTGTGAACTGGGTCTGGTAAAGGTTGCTCAAACTAAATATTTATTGTGTTACTGATTTAGGTTTCTTTCTGCTTACTGGCACTTCTTGGTTGTCTACCTAAATTTCATCCAACCAATATGGCATAAATTATGGGGTATTTAAAGCCCCCAGTATATGTGTATGTGTATATATGTATAGTACTGTGCAAAAGTTTTAGGCCACTAGTATTTTAGCCAGCTAAATAAAAAATGGTTTAAGTCAGTTATTTCTATCTTTTGCTGTAGTGTGTCTGTAGGAAATATCAGTTTACATTTCCAAACATTCATTTTGCAATTAATTGTAATAATCCAGTGAGATTTTTGTTTGATCTGATCTGGTCATCATCCAGTCTGTCTGGATTGGAATGACATGAAGAAACAGAATAAACTGAGACAGACTAAATCCAGAACAACTGTGGCAACGTCTCCAAAATGCTTCAAGAAACCTCCTGCAAAGCTCCTGAGAAACTCTGCTCAAGTGCACCGAGGGCAAAAGCTGCTTTAGATTTAAAGGATGATCACACCAAATATTGATTTAATTTAGTTAATAGAAGATAATTGATAAAGAAAATCTATTTATGACATTATTTTTGACAGCATCCTCATTTTACAGCATTTTTTCACAAGTGTCCAAACTTTTAACAGTACTGTAGGTTTGCAGGTAGGTTCTTGAAGCGTCTTGGAGATGTTGCCACAGTTCTTCTGGATTTAGTTTGTCTCAGTTTCTTCATGTCATTCCAGACAGACTCGATGATGATCAGATCCGATCTGTGTGGAGCACTGGCTGTTGTCAGACATTCACTGGATTATTACAATTAATGACAAAATGAATGTTTGGAAATGTAAACTGATATTTCCTACTGACACACTACAGCAAAAGATAGAAATAACTGACTTAAAACCACTTTTAACTGTTGAAAATACTAGTGGCCTAAAACTTTTGCACAATAGGGTACAACGGGGCTAAAGGCGCCCCGGGATAAAAGGCACCTTTGATATTATTTTCATCTAAACCACTAGATGGCACAAAAACATGGCGTAGCACTTTGCAAAACATTCGCTTTTCAACATGCACGATTTTATTTGTCTGATCTTTGACGTGATCGCGCGCAGCAGTGCAAAGTTGATTCTGTGCTTACTTGATCTTATATTTTATGTTTTTTAAAATGTAGATTTAAGTAGCAAATGAGAATCGCTAAAAATAATGCATATACTTTGAGACAAAGGCCTTCTTTATGATTTTCAGTTTTGTTTAAGATAATTAAAGCAACAGTTTTTAAATAAAGAAAGAATATGTAAAGGTATGGTATTTAGGGTAAAAAGCGCCTCTGCTGTTGGGGCTAAGGACACAGTAATTAACATGATAATTAATAGATCGCTGACTTTTCCATTTGTTCACACGTAACATGGCCGCGGCAGGCGCAGTGATATTACGCAGCGCCTGAAAGTAGTCCCCAGCTATATTATAACTAGTTACCTAGCTGGGGACTACTTTCAGGCGCTGCGTAATATCACTGCGCCTGCTGCGGCCATGTTACGGCAACAAAGTTCCTTGATTATTACGCCGGAATGAGAGTATAGTTCTTAATCATATCAGCCTAGAAAATCGCAACTTTTCATTTTCTGCCGGTCTTAGTACACGATATAACTACAGAAGAGTCAAGTTTTAAATAGGAAAACTATCGAAACTCTTTGATCGTTTTTGAACGCGATGCTACTGGTCTTAATCGGATTCAATGATCTATGCTAAGCTATGCTAAAAGTGCTATCGCCAGACCCGGAGATCGGCTGAATGGATTCAAAAACGGTAAAACTCAACTTATTAACTCTGGGGGAGTTGGAGAATGAGCCTATTTCCAAAAAAAGTGGAGTGTTCCTTTAAGGTGGGCCTTTAGCCCCGTTGTACCCTACTGTGTATAGAGTAGAAAAAGTAAAAGAAACTTACAGGTTGTACGTCAGAAGAATGACTTCCAGGATTCTGGTTGTGGGTCTGAAGACCTTTCCTCCGTTCTTGTATATTGATTTGGAGAAGCAGAGTGGGCAGGACTTTGAAAGCACTCTCCCTTTCAGCATCTAAACCATAAGAATAATACAGTGCAAGCTGTGAAACTGATCTCACAATCAAAGATGTTAGTGATGTTCTGGCAGAGGTGCTGCTGTGTACACTCACAGAAAACAATGTGCTCAAATTTTAAAGATGTGGGACAGCTCCTGCAATATCGCCTTGACTATCGACATCAGCTCTCAGCGATATCTTTAACTATCATCAATACACTATAGGCTACCATCGTCTATCTGCACAACCCCACTAACAATTTAACCATTTCAAATTTCTGTAAACGAAACCATAAAATCTAAATTATTTCTTACCATGCCAAGTTTTTCTAGAAGCCTGGGGAACTTCAAGATTTCTGGGATGCTTGTAGACCCATTGCTGCGAATCCACCATTTCTCAATTTTTTTTGGAAGGCAAAACAAATTCTGTAAAATAAGGATGAAAAACTGGGTTAAAAGCTAGCAAAACCATACAGTATGCCAGCCTGGAAATTCAGTGATCTGCCTATTATTCATCAATCTCAAATACAAATTGTTATTTCTAACAGTAACATAAAGAACACATTACATGCCCTGCTTCCCAATGTGCATCCTATCTGCCCTAAATAGTATTGAAAATTACTACTATCACATAGAGTTTAGGATGGATAGTATGCACATTGGGACGCAGGCATAGCCTCTCTAACTTACTGTTAACCTAAAAAAACTTGTGTTCTGATTAAAGCAATAAAAGCATTCACTAAAACAGAGGAGAGAACACCATGAGAGATTAAGTCTAACTTTAGACAACATTTTAAGTAAAATATTTAAGAATATTACATACCATTTAAGAATAATATTACATACCTGCAATATTGTGGTTTAACGTTAAGGGTAGCTAATGCAGCTAACGTTACCTGAGGAAAAAAAAGAGCGCGAAAATAAGTTATTGTCGCAGACATTTACTCGAAAAAAAAAAGACCTTAAAAGATACATTTTAGTACGAAATGATCTAATTATGACAAAACATTACAAAGCCACACAGAAACGTTACACAGGCAGTAAGTTAACTGAACTTACCCCTGTATTTCTGACCTAACGATAGTTCATATCTTTTCCATGAGGCGTTAAAATATAAAACTTTGCACACGCGCACGCTCGCTCACACACACACACACACACGCACGCACGCACGCACACACACACACACACACACACACACACACACACATAACTTATAGCCTATATTTATAACTTTTATATAACGATAAAGAGATTGCTGAGGCCTTTTTTGTCAACAAAAAATGTAGGCGGCTACTTCATTCACAGAATAACGCTAACTTTAACCCGCACAGCGACAAATCAAATACCACATTAACAGTGAAATCAGTGTGCTCTCACCACAGCTTATAAAAATAGAGGTAAATAATCATATTATCATATTAATTTACCTTATAATCCTGCTTGCTGCGAGTTGCTTGACCGTCTGACGATGAGACGAGTGAAGAACCCAGAAAATTCGATGAGGAGGAAAAATAAACAAACCGGTTGGGTCAAAATAACCCAACCCAGGTGTTCAGTGGTGAAAGAACCCCTTGTAGTCATTTGACCCAGCACTAATAACCCAACTATGTGTTTACAGTACCTCAAACAACCCAGAATTATGACCCAGCACAATTAACCCAACAATGTGTTTACAGAAATAACCCAGCACTTTTAAGAGTGTAGGCTGAAGCTTGCCGCAAAGCCCCAGCAAAATTACCATGAATGTGTCCGGGGGAAATAGTAAGGAGATATTTGATTATTTGCTAATAAACTAGTGTTTTCTGTGTTAGTGTCACAAAGATAAAGATGATGATCCTGACTCGCCGTCTCCTCATTAGACGCCTTTAGAGAGAAGTGCATCCTCACGGATTATGACTATAATGAAAGAGTTTTTGTTTTCGATTTGATTTATTTAGTTAAGTAGTAATTTAAAGCTTTCTATAGATATATTTATCATGTCTGTGAGGCATGTATTCGCTGACTTTCGGTTCATTTTTGTGAAGCGCTCCTGTTCAAGAGGAGACGGTAGAAAGCACATCATTTTCTTAAAAGCACGATGTTTTGTTGATATTGTGAGTGCACACAAATAAGAGTAGACCCTTTACAGTTTCGAATGATTTATCACTCTTACCTTTATGAGCAAAAACTATGGCGTCTTTTAAGGTGTTTCCATTGAAAAAAAATGCAATTAATTGCACTGGTGCCTCCATGTCCTGCGCTTTAGCTTCGATTCTCCGCACAAACTATTTGATGTAGCGCACATTTATCTAGGTTTAACTTTTAAACATTGTTATATGCTTGAACTGTTTCTTATATATATATATATATATATATATATATATATATAAAGTGGGTCGCGCATTGATGACCATGGGAAAACATGGATCCCATGGCCAAACCAGTTGAGAACCACTGGTTTAAAATTTAATTATTGCAATAATTAATTTAATTATTGCAGGTTTGCGTCATATTCTGAGTTTGCATTTCACTGTTTTAATTAATTTTGATGAATACTAAATCAGTTTTTTTTGCGAGTGGGATGAATTAATGCACAATCACATTTAGTCTAGAACTACAGTAACATGTTCACACAGCACACTGTCAGTCAATAAATGGGAAAAAAAAGTAACTGGCGTTACTTTTTTGAAAAAGTAACTCAGATATTTTCTTGTAAAATAAAAAAGTAATGCATTGCTTTACTAGTTACTTGAAAAAAGTAGTATTATTACGTAACTTGCGTTACTTGTAATGCATTACCCCCAACACTGATCACACCTGACTAGTTATCCATCTATTCTCCCTCTATTTAAGCTCCCCTTGTGTGTAGTCTTGTGTCTGAACGTTGTGGTGTGAACACGCTATGCTTTGCTCCTGAACTACTTTCTATTTAGTCGTGTTTTGTCCTTCCGTGGTTTCCCAGGCTCCAAGTTCAGTTTAGTGCTTACAGTTTGATTTCTCGTCTGTCCCCTCTCGTTTCTCCAATTCTCTGTTCCCAAGTTCCTGTCCTGGCGTTCCTGGAGCTGTGTTCTGTGGCTTCCTCCCTCACGGCACGCTCAAAAGGGAACTCTCCACTCTGACGTCACGTTGTAACCGCTCCCCTTCTCTTTTAAAGAACGAGCCACTACAATATATTGTGAGAGAGGGGCCCACCAACCTTTCTTTATAAGTGTACCTTAAAACAAAAATAATATGTTGACACAATGACCAAATAAATACACAGAGCGAGATTAAACTAATTATTATTGTGTGGTAGAAGTTGGCATAAACCAATCACAGCAAAAACAACAAGGAAATCAACAGTCTCAATAACTTTGTGAAATGCAAGTATGTGGGTTTGCAAGCATACAAACAGGAGTGGAAACTCTGGTTTAAAGTTAAACCTGTAGCATAGTCCAATGAGGAACATGAATGTCACTGAATGTCTGAGGTACTTATCATTGAAGACATGGTAGATGATATCGAAGAAGACAACGATCATTCTGATGATGACGACAAAGTTCAATGTGCATTCAACAAACTCCACCATATACTCCCAAAACCACTCTAGTCTCCAAGTGAGGAAACCCAAACTGTCCGTGACAGCAACAGGAATCCCATCCTAGAAATATCTCCCAGGTACAGACAGCGCAGCCATCAGTGGCAAGAAAAACCACCGGTACAAAAGAGTCCCTCTAGAACGCAAACACATACTGAGAACCAGAATGCTAACAAACACATTCATCAAAGAAAATAACCAAATGAACATACACAAGCAAAGTAGAGATGGCTGACGCGAAACTGACGTTTCGACACGGTGTCGAGATCCCGAAGCGCAGATGTTTCGAAACACTGCTCCAAAGCACCCATGTCACGTGACTAAGGTGATTCGAAACACCCATGTCACGTGACTAAGGCGATCGAAGCATCAGGGCGTGTCACAAGTGTTTCGAGACTTGGCATACCCGCCGAATCTGCGTTTGATTGACAGGGTCGGTAACAAATCCCACAATCGCACATCTGTCTCAACCTAACTCCCACAAAGTAGAAAAGTGGAGTTAACGCATCTTCACTTCGTGGGTTTTTGTGAGAGGATTTTTTCAAAGGCTGGAGAAATTACATGTAAAAAAAGAAGTAGGCTAAGTCCATCAACAGCAGAACAATTAATATTTTTAAATAAAAATCTCTATATGTAAAAAAAGTGTCATAAGTCATAAGTCACCTTTATTTATATAGCGCTTTTACCAATACAGATTGTGTCAAAGCACTTAACAGTATCAAATTGGAGGACAGAGTGTCAGTAATATATAATAAGATTAAACATTCAATTTTCAGTCAAAGGCATTTCATTATTGAATTCAGAGATGTCATTGTCTAGCTCAGTTTAGTTTAAATAGTATATGAGCAATCAAATCGGCGATAATCGCTAGAAATTAGGTGTCCCCAACTGAGCAAGCCAGAGGCGACAGTGGCAAGGAACCAAAACTCCCTCTGAGACAGAATGGAGAAAAAAACCTTGAGAGAAACCAGACTCAGTCGGGGGGCCAGTTCTCCTCTGACCAGACGACACCCACAGTTCAAAAGTTTCAGGTTCTAACGATAGTAGTATTATGTAGTTAGGTATTTTATTATATTTTTAGTTATAGTTTTTAGTTTTAATGTATTTTAATCGAGGTCTCCGGGGGTCATCTGGGTGTCCTGGTCTCCGCTGACGATCAGGGCTGCAGACATCATCTCTTGGTGCTGATCCACCATCTGATCATAGGAAAAAAACAGACAAATATTAGCGTAGATGCCATTCTACTTACGATGTAACGAGTACACCGTGTGTTGTGGGAAGTGTTCCCGGTTCCGGTTGATCTAATTAATGCAGCCTAACAATCCTTTAACGGATTTGAATAATAGAAGCGTATTAGTGTGTTATGTGTACGCCAGGGTAAAGAGATGGGTCTTTAATCTAGATTTAAACTGACAGAGTGTGTCTGCCTCCCGAACAGTGTTAGGTAGATTGTTCCAGAGTTTGGGTGCTAAATAGGAAAAGGATCTGCCGCCCGCAGTCGATTTTGATATTCTAGGTATTATCAAACGGCCAGAGTTTTGAGAACGCAGCGGACATGGAGGACTATAATGCGATAAGAGCTCGCTCAAGTACTGAGGAGCTAAACCATTCAGGGCTTTATAAGTAATTAACAAGATTTTAAAATCTATCCGATGTTTGATAGGGAGCCAGTGCAGTGTTGACAGGACCGGGCTAATATGATCATATTTCCTGGTTCTAGTGAGGACTCTAGCTGCTGCAAGTGTCTTGATGTAGGCTTTATTGTATATTTTTCATTACCAAAATAACACTTACTTATTCACAAAGAGTTCATTCAGAGGTTAGACTGATGTTTCAACACATTACAAAAACAGAACAATAAAAACACACATTTTAATTATTTTGGCAAGATGACTGCGGAGCAGTGTTTCTGATATCAGTGAGCACGAAGTGGAGTGATTATTAAATGCTCGGAGGGGAAATTAGAGATGGCAGGATTCGAACCCAAGGTGACAGCATTCCAGTCGAACACACTAACCACTCTCCCAAATCACTTAGTGGATCAATTAACATAACATAGATATAAATCGTCAATTCGCTTAACTATTTCTTTGTCGACGCTGTTTCAGAGCAATACTTGAAAGTGACCACTAGGTGTCACCGTAGAGACGGGTGTCGAAACGTTTCGAAGCCTCGATACATTTGCTTCGACTGTTTCAGTGTTTCACGAAGCCTCGCTTTGCCCACCACTAAAGCAAAGTAACACAAATAAACTTACAAAGATAAACACTTACATTTGACTGAGCTTAAAACATCGATGTTTCTCAATCGGGACTCTAAACATTGAAGGTAGCATGAGAAGCCATGCTTCCTCCTAACCAAACAATGCACCTCCCTCTACTACCACACCTGGGCTTAATATAGAGGAGGGGAGCGGGTTAGAGCCCCTAGAGGGCTGTAGTAAAACTGAACCCTAAATAAATCCATAGTATCAGCGCTATGGGCTGTTACATACCCCCCTGCTCAAGATTTGTCATAACCGTGACAAATCTTAAGATTCTGTACATGGTAGGGGTTGAACGACATCTGTTTTTTTAAAGTCGACTTTTATGTGAAGAAAGTCGATTCGAAGTCGACTAGTCGCTGATGACGTCATTAATGAACAAATAAATCTCGAGCTGTGACAAACACCTTGTGCACAGCTATGGCATATGACACAGTGCCGCCCACATGGCTATTGCTCCTATAACAGCTCATTTTTATCAGTTATTTTGTCTTTATATTCGTTATATTTCTCACAGATTTCTGCTCGTTCTAAATCACATACAGATAAAGTTGCACAGTAAAGATTACATTCATATGAATGCATTAGTGAGAGCGATTGCGTGTGTGAATTAATTCTACCTGGCAGCTACTCTCTACTAGTAATGAAGTTGTGTGATTTAGTTAATAAGAAATATATGCTTGAACGTTTCAGTTTCTAAGCTATTTTATTGATAAATCACAGAACAGTGTTGACAATACATTTCCGTGCTGAACGATTCTGTGCGCGCGCGATCTGCACGTGATGTATGCGCTACTGTCTGAAGCCAATGTGTGTGCGTTACAGAGCAGCAACGCATTACATTAGAATGGCGATTAACTGACCTGTACTATAAGCTGTTTAAAACGTGCATTCTCCCGTTCAATTTCGAGCATCCAGTAATATAATCACACATGTCTTGTGGAGCGCTTTCAGAGTATGCATTTATTTGTCATTTTAGTTTAGAAACTGAGCTTAAATGTGGAAGTCCTTCAGAGATTTCTTATATTGTTGCGCCCTCTATAGGACCAGCGACTAGTCGACGTCAAGCTAAAAGCGTCATGGCAGAGCATTAAAGTCGACTAGTCGATTAGTTGGTGCAACCCGTAGTACATGGTAAGTATCAACATTAGACGGATCAGACTCAAGGGAAACAGAGTAATTAACAGGACCTAAGCGTTTGACAACTTTTGAGGGACCTTTCCATTTTGCGGAAAGTTTGGCCATAAAGCCAGCATTCTGCTCTGGATAAAGGGTGAGTCCGTACCCAAACTACATCTCCAACATGAAACTGTACTGGTTTGTGGCGCTGGTCGTAGTACCATTTCTGCTTGGTTTGGGCTCGTTCTACATTCCCCTTTACCAGACTAATGAGGTCTTTTTGTCGGTCAAGTATAGAATAGAAAGGGCTGTCAGGGTCAGGTGGTTGTTGAAGAGCTCTTTCCATAGGTCCTCTGAGTTTGCGCCCAAGAGCGACTTCTGCCGGTGTAAATCCTGTACTCTCGTGCCAAGCAGAATTAATGGCGAATCTGAATTCTGCTAACCATTTGTCTCACTGCCGATGTTGCTCTCCTACATAGGATGCAATCATGGTTTTGAGATTACGATTCACCCGCTCGGTCAGATTTGTCTGAGGATGGTATGCAGTAGTCAACTTTTGGACAACTCCCCACTGTTTGCACATCAAGCTGATAAGGTGAGAGGTAAATTGTCTCCCTCGATCTGACACTAGATATGCCGGGGTCCCCCATCTGGTAAAGATCTCTTCTACCAGTATTCTAGCTATCTGAGGTGTTTTAGCTTTTCTTAAAGGAAACAATTCCACCCATTTGGAGCAATAGTCAGCGGTGACAAGGAGATGTTCATTCTGTCTGGCACTTTTAGGGAAAGGACTCATGAGATCAACTCCTATCATGTACCCAGGTTCGACTACAGGAGTACTCTGCAAATGGCCAGACAGCTTTGTCACAGAAGGTTTGTATTTCTGAAAAATGTGGCATTCCTTACAGTATTTCCACACATCAGATCTTATACTAGGCCAGTACACTGTGTCTAGAAGTCTGAGAAGAGTTTTCAGTTTTCCCAGATGCCCGCTGAGTGGATTGTCGTGGGCATATTGCAGAAATGCTTCCCAATGAACAGATGGAATTATTAGTTGGTATTTCTGTCCTTTCTGACCATCAGGCACGCTGCGAAACACAAAACCATTCTTCACAATGTAATGGATTCGTGAAGCATCTGGTATAGTCTGATTCCCGGCTTTGGCAATCAACTCTTGAACTTCACTGTCATTACTTTGCGATATTGCAATTTGAGTGAGGTCTACTGGCATGCTGACTTGTGATGCAGTGGCCTTGGAAGCGTTTACAATGAAGATCGTATCAGGCAGAGCATTGTGATTTTGAGTTCTAGATAATACATCCGGCACTGTTACACTGTCCCTTCCTGTATTTTACAGTGAAATGGAACCCTTGCAAGCGTATTGTCCAACGAATGAGGCGAGAGGAAGGCTTTGGGTGTTGGAAGCCCCATGTCAGGGCAGCATGGTCAGTGATGACTTCGAAGGGCCGACCTTCAAGGTATGGCCGCCACTTTTCAACAGCCCAGACTACGGCCAAACACTCCTTCTCAGATACTGAATATGCTTTCTCTGCTCCTCTGAGCAACCGGGATGCATAAGCAATCACATGCTCCTCTCCTGAGGATTCCTGAGTAAGAACAGCTCCCAGGTCAAGGTCACTTGCGTCAGTTTGCACTCGAAAACTCTTACTAAAATCAAGTGCTATTAAAACAGGAGCTTGTAACAGATCTTGCTTAATTGTGTCAAATGCATACTGACACTGTTCTGTCCACATCCATGTCGAGTTTTTCTGCTTCAAAGCATGCAGTGGTGCGATTTTTCTCTGAGAAGTGAGATATAAAACGGTGGTACCAGCCCGCCAATCCTAAGAACCTTTGTACGTCCTTGATGGATTGAGGGACAGGGAATGATTTCACTGCATCGACTTTAGCTGGATCTGTCTTTACACCTTCATTTGATACTATATGGCCAAGGAATGCAAGTGATCTCTGAATAAAAATGCATTCAGGTTAAGCGTGAGTCCAGCCTTATGGAGACATGTGAAAACTTGGAAGAGGTGTTGAAGATGTTCTCCCATGGTCTTAGAATAAATGACTATCATCAATATATACCATGCAACACTTGCCCCTCACTTTTCGGAGAACATGTTCCATTAACCTTTGAAAGGAAGCAGAGGCATTTTTTAGGCCGAAGGAAAGACAAAAGGAATTCATATAGCCCTGTGGATGTTACAAAAGCTGTCTTTTGAATGCTGTCAGACTCCATTTCCAGCTGCCAATAACCACTTTTGGTAACACTTTATTTTGATGGTCCCTTTTGAACATTCTATTGACACTAAGTAATGTTGCAACTACATGTCAACAAACTCTCATAAGAGTATTAGTAGACTGTCTGCTTCATATCTACTAACTCCTTATTGTGTTGGTCTCCAAACAGATATTCTACTGACTATAAGTAACTTTGCAAGAACATGTCAACTTAATCTAACCCTAACCCTACCAGTCAACTAATACACTACTAACACTCTAATGAGAGTTAGTAGAAATATAGGTGCAACGTTACTTATAGTCAATAGAATGTGTTAAAGGGACCATCAAAATAAAGTGAAACCCCACTTTTTAAGTCCAGCGTACTAAAAATAGTGGCATCATGTAGTGACTCCAAAATATCCTGTATCTGGGGCATGGGGTAAGTATCTAGGTGAGTCTTGGCATTCAATCCACGATAGTCAATACAAAGATCCTCCATCTTTCTTTTGTACTACCACTACCGGAGACGCCCAAGGAGATGTAGATGGTCGAATGATCCCTTTGTCTAGCAGATCCTGTATCTGCTCTTCAATGAACTGCTGCTTTTCAATAGAGACCTTATACACACGCCTCCTTACCGGTACTTCATCAGTGGTAATTATGCGGTGTTTAACAAGGTTGGTGTGATCAATTTCTTGAGTACACACAGTAGGCCAGCTTAACATTAAACTCTCCAATTTTTCTTTTGTTTGTGGATCTGTGTCTGCTGCCGAAGAGAGTTGATGTATGCACTGAAGAGTTTCATCACTGTAGGCAGGTGAAGAAATGGCAAGGTAAAAATGCATGGTGGGGTAGATATCATGATGAAGAAAGGGAAGGGTTTTTACTTTCATAGACCCTGCACTGGGCAGGCTGTACTGGGCATTATGAAAATCTAACACCATTCCAGTCTTCAACAGAAAATCCATTCCAAGTATGATGGGTACTGTCAGATCAGCATCCCTCATTATAAAAAATGCCAGGTCTACTATCTGTCTGCACTTCACATTTCCACGTCACCTTACCAATAGAGGTCTGCTTTTGTCCATTGGCCAGTAAAAAGGATTGTCCTTCACTGGGTTGGTACTGCTCTTGGGACCACAACTTGTTCCAAAAAGATTTCTGGATCAGCGAGTACGTACTACCTGTGTCAGCCGTGGCAATGGCATACCTGTCCTGTAGAATTATGGGCAGGGTGATATTTCTATAGTCATGTTGCACAGACTTTTGGAAAGACTGCACTACTCGATTGCTTGCATGTGGTGGTTTTCGCTGAGGATCTTGAACTGTGGGGACTTTCCTCTTCTGTTCCTCCACATTAGCCTGACTCCAATATTTTTTGGATTCATCAAAATCTCTCTCTATTTGGGTTCCAACCCGTACTAATTCTCCCACGTCTTTGATGGTCCCACGTAGCAAACTAGCAAGTCGGGGATTACAGTTTCTAAGGATGGCTTGAACCATTTCTTTCTCACACATTCCTTTTCTCCACCGCAGACACAATGCTCGATAGTGAAACGCAAAATCTCTGATACTTTCTTTGGCCCCTTGTTTCCTCTCTAACAGTTTTCTTGCGGCAACATCATCATAGTCCTCACTTAGAAAAGAGTGCAGAAAACTTTCTTTAAACTGTCTCCAGTTATCTACATTCCTTCGTTCTGCCATCCACCAATCCTTTGCGGTGCCCTTGAGCACAGCAGTGAGTGAGGCGAGGATTTCATCATCGTTAAGGGGTCGGACAGCAAAATATTCTTCGCAATGTTATACCACATAAATAAATACCACAGGATAATCCTCTTGGGTACTGCCAAAAGTAGGGAAATCTAGTTTCACTGGGGGATTATACTGTACTGCGGATTGGCTGCCCTGCATTGGTAAGTAACTGGACTGTATACTGTAAGTTGCATTTCTTTGTTTAGAGTGGGGAAAGGAAACTGTAGAATTAGGGACTGGGGCAATCAGGGTGGATGCAGATGGCAACAAGGACTGAAATCTGTGCTCCAATTGATGATCCCTTCTCTTTAAGCAATCTACAACAGATTGGCCCAGCTCCTGAACCAGCAGTTCCACTTGATTCTTTACCTTCTCACACTCACGTTGTATCTGATATGACATTCTTTCCTCTATCTTCTTGCATCGTTTCTCAAATTCACCATATGAAACGTTTGTACTCACTCTCTGACCAAAGTCAGCTAGTTGGTCTTCGATACCAGCAAACCGATCTGTCAGCCGTTCAATCAAAGATGTAACTGAAGTGGCCGGGTCGTGGTTTGATTCAGGATCAATCTCCGGTGGTGGTGGAGGAGGTGGAAGATGGGAATCATCTGGAACCTCAGGAACATTGTCCTCATTTCCCACACTTTCGTCATCTGAATTAATATATAAGTCACTAAAAGTGTGGATTAAGTCTCTTAGGGATTCCCTACGTGTGGTGAACGGAGCAGAAGCAAAATCCCCATCAGGCACGGCCTCAACCCCATCCAGAGCGATTTGACTGTCCCTATTGTAAGACATGGTCACTGTTAAAGGAAACAAATATAAGGCTTAATGGTCCCTGTTCGGGCGCCAATATGGTAACCGCTCCCCTTCTCTTTTAAAGAACGAGCCACTACAATATATTGTGAGAGAGGGGCCCACCAAACTTTATAAGTGTACCTTAAAACAAAAATAATATGTTGACACAATGACCAAATAGAAGTTGGCATAAACCAATCACAGCAAAAACAACAAGGAAATCAACAGTCTAATATAGAGGAGGGGAGTGTGTTAGAGCCCCTAGAGGGCTGTAGTAAAACTGCACCCTAAATAAATCCATAGTATCAGCGCTATGGGCTGTTACAACGTCAGCACTGACGCTGGGACTCTGTGTGCTGTTCTCTCCCCACTCTGACGTTGCACCAACACCGATGCTGGGACTGTGGGCACTGATCTCCCTACACATTATTCTCTCTGCCTCAGAGTGACTAGAGGCTTGATTGGACTGATCCCTTCTTCCTGTCCCCATTCTCTGGCCTGAATTGTGGCTCCCGACCCTCTGCCCTGGCCGAGTTTTGCTTTGAAATTTTAATAAATATTGAGTTGAACCTGCAAGTGAATCTGTGTTTTTCCCTGACATGGAGTATATGTGTTGCTCACATACTAGACACACTCTTTGTCACACATTCAGTTTCATAATGAACTGAAACATTTGTACACTTCTCATGATAACATAAAAGTTCTCTACTATTGTGTTTTGCACAGTTGCTTTGGCAAAACATCTGTCAAACAAACTAAAATTGAAGTGTGTTATTGCTCAGTGCCATTGTCAAATTGCAAAATGAATGAAGCTGCGTGTAATCATGAATTTCTCTGTACATAAATATATCAGATGTAATTATCTGTGGAACTGTTGGTGGAAATTAAGTTATTGGTGCAATAACAATATTTGAATTTTCCTTCTTATGGCCAGTAATGTCATGCATCTCTACTCACTATTAATTACATTTTTAATGTGCTGTTGTTAAAGAGCAATATCAAAATTGCAGTCATGTTGTTGTTTAATCATTGTTCCTATGGACACATGATAGCTGTGCTCATATGCACAACAACAGCAAAACAGTACAACATGGTTTTGGCTTTGGTCTAATAATTTATAGACTAACTTTCCTGGAATTGTGAGGTTTTTTTTTTATAACACTTTATATCAGGTGTATCACACTCGACTCCTGGAGGGCAACTGTCCTAGCTTTGTTCTAAACCTGCTCCAACACACATATCGGTAGTTTTCAAACCAACCTAAAGGACCATTTGTCAGTTATTTATTAATGTATATTAGTCATGTACATTTTTTTTTATCTTGCAGAAAAAGTGAGCTGTGCTTTCCCTATTCTCAGCCTCAGACGTCACGCCCACGGACCGTTGGCTAAACATCTGATACATATGGCACACAAAAGTGGAAACACTTCAAGAGTTTCAATGTCGTCATCGGACTGATTGAATTATACAGGATTTCCGGGAGACGTGCATGTTGCGTTAACGTTCCACCTGGAAGCAAAGATGCCGTGACGCCGAACTCCTCACGAAAGAAGAAAGCCGTCATGGTTACAACTGTGATGACGAGCGCTTATCAGGATCAACCGCTGGATTTTTAAAATTATGTGAAATATTTAAAGTTCATGGCATAGAATCTGTAAAATACGTCCGAGAGTTTGACACACGGTTATTGCGGTGACATTTCCACGCCCCGAAACGTGACGCTGAACGAAATGAACTGAGATTGGTTGTTTGACATGTCGGTCTGGGGTGGGCCTTGGCCAATGAAAGCTGCCATGGATTCCAGACCTTAAGCCATCAGTCTGAAGCTCTGGCTACGCAAGACAATGCTTTCCCTAATGTGGACACAGGATCCCTGAGAGAGGCTGTTCATATAACAAATTATCAAATGAGAGAAAGCTTAATTGTGAGATGTTAATGTTTGAACACTGTGAATTTGCATTTTCATGCTTTGTTTAATTGTGCCTTATATTGTTTTATTGTGTCATATACCCTAGTTTGTATTATACACAGATGATGTTGTTACACATGGTGAATAAATGTTGAAATGTAATATGGCAGATGTAGTATGGTGTGTCAAATTTTTGTATTTGTAACATTTTTAAGATTATGACAAGTATGCTAGTAATACCACAGGTTTATGACAGAAAAATTATGGTTTTCTTGCAGTAAAATCATAGCAAATTAAGTGTTACTATAAAAAACCCTGCAGAATTATTACAGGAATACCACAAAAATATAACAAAAGGACCACAGAACTATTACAGGAAAGCCAGGTATTAGTGCAGAAATATGACAGTAGTACCACAGGAATATCACAGATATATTACATACAGTACAACAAAAAATGCTGTGGTAAAGCGTCCCAAAAAACAACACAATACCACATAATTACCACACAATTTTTGTGTATGTACTTTTAATGTTTTACCACACTTTTTTACCAGTACTTTTAATGTTTTACCACATGTAATACATGTAATACCACAGGTAATTTTTGTAAGGGTTAACTTTTAGAAATCTGAAGTATCTATTAAGATTCATGATCATAATCATAGTATTGTAAGCTGATGATATTATTCTATATTTAGACCACTTTGATGTTTCAGTCTCTAGTATAATTAAGGAATTTGATCATTTTAGTAGCTTATCAGGATCCACAATGAATTGGAGCAAATCTGCTTTAATGCCAATTAACAATGTTAAGGTTAATTCTTCTATTTCCTCATTTATCCCTATTAAGGAATCTTTCATCTATTTGGGCATTACCATATAGAAAAACATCCATAAGATTGCCAGAGACAATTTTAATAGTATTAAGGTCAAAAATGACATTCAAAGATGGAAGAATCTTAAAGTCTCTCTTCAAGGAAGAATCTCCACAGTTAAGATGAATTTGTTACCTCGGTTTAACTTTCTTTTCTCTATGCTACCACTTTGCCCCCCTCCAGGTTACTTTAAGGAAATCAACTCCATACTTTCTCAATTTATCTTGAATGATAAATGCCCCAGAATCAAACTTACCACAATACAACATCCTATACGCGCAGGAGGACTGGCTATACCAAATTTTGAATTGTATTATTGGTTATTCTAACTTAAGGCTCTTTATAACTGGGTTGATCCTAAATCGAAAGTTTCATGGAGAGTGATTGAAGCTGACAAGGTTAAACCAAATAGACTCCAGGATATTTTATTTACTGGCACAGGGAAAAAAGGTGATATTTATCAATTTGGTCCAGCTGTGGCTAATTCTGTTAAAGTCTGGAAAACGGTTGAACGTCTGATAGGAGGACCCTTCAAATTTTGTAACAGTACACCTTTATGGCATAATTTTAATTTTGTATGTGGAACTCGTCCATTTGTCCAACCCTCTTGGTCTTCTTTAGGCATAAACACGTGCGGTGATATATATGATAACCAGGGCCTCTGTCCATTTCAGAAATTAACTAACATTAAGAACTAAAGTTTGTTTACCAGCATCCGCATATTTTGTCTTCCTTCAATTATGTTCTGCTCTCAAAGCGTATGGAGTTCCTTGGGCATCTCCCATTTCCTCTCATTCTATGCGGGACTGGATTACACCATCTTCAGGTCGGCCGTCTGTTTCCTTAATATATAATAAAATTATTGACTGCATTACAAAACCTCTTTCTTTTGTGGAAAAACACATTGATCCATAGCCTCCTGAAAATAGTGACTTGTGAATGTAACAGCACGAATTAATGGGGCCAAGCCTTCTACTATTGATGCTTGGCAGGGTTTTTTCTTTAACATACTTGATTATATAAAGGAATGACTTGTTTTCTTCTTTTTCTTTTTCTTTTTTCCCTCCCTCTCTCTCTCATTTTTGACTGGACTTTTAAAATATTGATTATATGTCTGTTGTTTTGTTTTGTTTTGAATGGATGTTTTGTTATGATGTTGTGTGTGAAAATAATTTTTTTTAAAGTTGATACAAAAAAACTAAAACTTAGCAGAGCCTGTCTGACACTGATGTACTCTGCAGAGGAGGATTATGGCAAGGGGTTCGTTTAGAGTGACAGCTGCCCCTGATATTCCCTGATTTTATTACATTTTCATGAATGTCTGACGGTGTTGACAAAAAGTGGGGACACAACTTTGAAACCTTATGAAACATGCATGTGTCACTGAAAAACAACCATGCTTTTATATGAGATATGATTAAGTGTTGCTTTTGATAAAACAAGGTCTTTTTCATCATTAAAAATCATTTGTATCCGTTTTATAGCATATGAATGATTGAACCCTTCTCTGTGGACACAATGTTTTAGATGTAGTGAGAAAATAATAAGTGTCATAGATTTCACATAATAATGATAAAATTAAATTGAAAGGGATAATTGTGTTAAATTAATTCTATTATTAATCCCCATAATATTTACAATGGAAAATATTTTTATTTTAGTCTGAAGCATGATGCCTTTTTGGCATACATGACTGAGGTGAGGTCTGAGGATGTCCTAAAAAATGCAGCTGCACCTGGTTTTATTACCAAAAGCCTAGTGAGAAGCTCCAGCCGCAAGGGGCGCTGTGCTTTCGCCGCTTTCTGCGAGTATTAGTAGAAGTAGGAAGAAACATCCGGGTATTGTTCCGCCGCAAAAGAAACGAATGATAGAAGGAGGTTGTCGCATTCTGCTACAAACCGCAGGGATACAGAGGATACCTTTCTTTATTCGTTAATATGGCGGCAAGTCCATTTGTTTGATTATTGTTTTTGGGCGAGATTATAGTCGAGAAAATCATATAATTAATGAAAGAGTAATTCATTGGGTGCATTCTGTACGTTACTCGGAAAATGGCGGATAGCTTATTCTAAAGTAGAAAAGAATGAAGGCTCAAAACGATGCTGTCAACTAAAATGCCAACCTGTTATATTAGAAATTAGAGTGTATCTGAGATGATAAATGATTTGATTTTGTGAGAATCTGCTGTACTTAAGTATCATGCGTATAAACGGGCGGCGATTAGCTGGCTAATTCGCGGCTAACGTGATACAATTTACGGTTCTTAATAACGTTACTCAGGACTACGCTGAAATTGTACTAAGAAATATGAATATTCATAATTGATACTTTTCTAAGCTTTACATTTGACTTATTTTGTCTTTGTGATTTGTCTCCAAACAGGCAAATGACGCCAAATACAACGAGTCCCTGTCCGGAAAATCGCACACAGATGAAGATCGTCAGCGGAGCTCGAAGCATTGCTCGCGGTCCAGATCACGATCAGTGGACCGAAAGCGCAAGTCAGGTACACCAGGTTCATTAATAATGACATGTCGCAGTCGTTCTCATTACAAAAAAACAAAAAGTCTCCCACCTTCAGTGACGGCGCTTTTAAAGAAAGGGGAAATCCAAAGACCGTTTATTTGTTTGTTACAATGCGGGTAATATTATCCCTTATTCATATTGTTAATAAAATTGTTATGTTTAATATAAGCTGCTTTGTCATTGTAGTAGGCTATTGCTGATGTTGTGTGTGGGTTTTTTTTTTTTTTTTTCATTAAGAGTAATCCTGAATCAACCTTAAGCATTAATATTGTTCCAAGAATAGGAAAGATCTAACATTACAGATGAAAATAAGCGCCGCAGATGTGAGATTGGTTGCTGCTGAGGTTCGCTCTCGATCTCTGTATCTTTGTAATGGCTGTAGAAATGGTCATTAATTCCTTAACACTTTATTTTGATGGTCCCTTTTGAACATTCTGTTGACACTAAGTAATGTTGCAACTACATGTCAACAAACTCTCATAAGAGTATTAGTAGACTGTCTGCTTCATATCTGCTAACTCCTTATTGTGTTGGTCTCCCAACAGATATTCTGACTATAAGTAACTTTGCAAGAACATGTCAACTTAATCAAACCCTAACCCTATCAGTCAACTAAAACACTACTAACACTCTAATGAGAGTTAGTAGAAATATAGGTGCAATATTACTTATAGTCAATAGAATGTGTTAAAGGGACCATCAAAATAAAGTTAACCCATTAATTCTTGATTTGGGTACGACACAAACACGCTACAGGTAATAATATGATTAAAAAAGTCATGTCAACAAATGACTTCCCAAACTTAATTAATGTTTTACTGTTGCTTATTGTCTTGTAGGCTTAGGCTTCATTTTTCTATTAATTTTAATGAATATACAAATTAATAAAATTAGTTGTATTTATTTTCTGTTACAAAATTTATTCATAACATTGCACCCCCAGCCCCCATTTTTTTTTTTTGGGCCAGGGGGTGCTGCAGCACCCTTACTTCCCGCCGTAATGCTTCTGTTAAATGTGGTGTGTACCATAGCTGCTTTTATTTATTTTTTTAACTTTTTATTTTTTTATGAATTATTTTCTTAGCACCCCCACATATTGGTCTAGCCCCCCTTTAGCCCCGGTAGAGAAAAAATTCTGGTGCCGTGCCTGCCCACAGTAGCACAAATGTCCAAATGTCCTTAAATAAAGGTACATTTACTTGACATTCAAAAGTAAAATTAAGTCTGGAAAACGGGAACGAAATTGTTATTGGCAAGACTTTCAAGGGGCTATATTACCTATTTATAACAATACTTCAGTGTATCTAGACACCTTCATTTCCAATAAAATGCCTTTTCCTTTTCACATAGGCTTTACACTCCATGCTCTACAGTGACATTTTGTAAAATTGTTTGTGTACAATCTAGTTTCTACACAAATCTAGTGAAAACTTGTTGTTAGTCAAGTCGTTACATGGATGTTTGTTCTTGTTTTAATCATGAACTTGCTTCATTCTGATAAGTTCCAAAGAAAATAAGACTTCTTACACTGTCTTATTTCATTTTGAGTAGTTTGATTTAAGGATCTTCAGACATTTGTACTAAAGAAAATTAAACCAAGAACTGAAAATTATTTAAAAGTAATGGAGACATTTTGTATTCCCCCCTAAATGTTCTTTACTTGACTTTTAAACAGTGCTTTTAAAAAAAAAAACATTCATCCTCATCAAACCTGCAGAAACTCTGCATCATACAATCCATTAAAAAAAACAAATAAATGAAACTGCGTAAATAAAACAATAAAACAAGCCCCCCCCCCCCCCAAGCTCTGTTTTCTCATTAAAATTTGTGCCTTATTACCTTATTTGTAATATTTTAGACTTGTTGAACTTTATAATTAACATTTTCAATACTAAGATTAGAAATAACTTTACATTTGTTAAAACTTCTGTCTAGATTTTATTTATAACCTAAGTAGGCCTAAAGAAAACGTAAAGAGGTGATGCTCAGTTATGGTGTATCTGGAGCAGTACTTAAAACTGCTTGCCTGACAATGTCAAAATATCTTTTTCTGGCCCAATCACAGTTTTCTCCTGAGTCCTGAATTATTGTAACTTTTAAAAATGAAATTGTTTGGCAAATGCTTGTAGTGTAAATCCTTCCAACAATAAGTCATTTGTATCTTTTTGTCTTTTAGGAGACAAGAAGCACAGACGAAGCCACAGCAGAAGCAAAGAGGTAACTAATTTTAGTCCATTGATGTCATGTAGACCTAAATTATACTGGTCACAGCATCAGTAGTTTTACAGCTGGCATTTCTAGTTTTAGTCCAGGGTAAGTATGCAGCTTAGACAGAAGGAATGAAATGCCAGACTGAGAAGAAAAGCACTGAGATGTAATCACACAAGTGCATGTAGTCTTAAATTTTATTAATATTGATTACAGATGGAGAGAAATGTCTGTTTGGGAGCTTTTTTAACGTCCTGTATTTTAGATCATATGATAACATTTCTATAATAAATTATACTCAGCGTGCTAATGCACGAAGAGACACTCTGAACAGAAGACGCTGCTGACAGATAGCAAAATTATATGCCTACTACCTGGACAGGTAACTATCAGTCATTTAAACTTATTTGCCTATTAAACGATATCTTTTTGTCTCACAACCCCAGTAACTGCCTTTTTTGTAGACCCCAGCAGTTAAAAAATAAGTGGCCATTCCCAATGTGAATGCATGCAGATTTTCACAGTATATAATAAATACATTTTAAAACCGTTAAGTTGCGCACACTAAGAATATTTTTCATATATATTTGTTTTGTCATAATTGGATTGAAGGTCATAAGGGCATTTTACGCTGTACACAGTGACCGTGAGTTTTCAGTTCATTTTTTTGTGAGCAGGACAGGTGTTTCACATGAATCATGCCACTTTGTTGTGTATGACCGCATCAAGAGTATTTTATTCATATTATATTATAGTTTTTAACCCATTCTGCCATACAAAGCCTAAACACAGTGATGTTTTTATTGTTTGTGAAAGCTGCGTTAACGTCCGCTCTAAAAAAAAATCTCTAAAGCCATTTTTCTAATTTTTGTTTGGTGGTGTTACTGTGTTTTGCCTTTCTATAGCAGTATTACTTTTGCATAATACAATAAATATTGTATTACCTAAACTTACAAAAAAAGTAATTTAGCTCTTACTTGGCGTGCCTCACAGAATGCAATATTTAAACTAATCACCTCAGACATAGGATGTTTTCACACAATAGCACGTGTGAGCATCATTGTTTGTTACCACTGCAACCACTTGCGATTTTGTGGTTTAAATAGCTTCTTGTATGTATAGAAATGTGCCTGTACACATAGGAGGTGGCAAAAAAAGCTTTTCTTGCATCATGTAAAATGCCCTTTAAAGTCAACATGAAACCAAACCCAGTTTACTTTCATAATGTGAATTTTCTGAGTTAAAATAATAATAATAATAGTAAAAACAATAGTAACACTTTAGAATAGGGAACACTAATTCACTATTAACTACGACTTTTCCCTCAATAAAGTCCTAATTTGCTGCTTATTAATAGTCAGTAAGGTAATTAAGTTTAGGTATTGGGTAGAATAAGGTCATGTAGAATAAGGCATTAATATGTGCTTAATAACTACTAATAAATGGCTTATATTCTAGTAATATGCATGCTAATAAGCAACTAATTAAGAGACCCTAAAATAGTTACCATAATTAATTTTATTCATCTTGAATTTACTTAGTTGTTTGATTTGTGTGTTCTGTTCTTGAATGGGGCCAGACCTGAAGGCCAGTTTGTGGTCAGAAATATGTAGATGTATGGTAATTTAGAATATTTTATATTTTGAGCCAAGATGATGGCTAGGTCAAATTCACTCGAGCATCTTTCCAAATCCATCATGACGAAGCAAAAACTAGGTTTGTCAGTTAATTATATTTTGAAGAAAGATTGACAAGATAAACATTTGAACCAAGAAGTCAAGTAGAGTAAGACCAGGAATGTGAAAGTAAAAGGGGTTCATTTTGATTTCATGTTGACTTCTTTATTTAGGAGAAAAACGGTGCATATGAGAAAAGAAAATGCCAGTGCGAAATCTGTGTACATTTCTTGCAGTAAAGATCTCCCATGCTTTTTTTTTTTTTTGGTACTGAACTGGGGGTAAATGTGCTGGTTAAGTGCACTCATTTGTGTTAAATGTAATTGTATATGCTGCACTCGGATGGTGGTGGAAGTTGGCATAGGGATTTTGTAATTTAAAAACTGTTTTTCTTGTCAGTTATTTTGGCAAGTTTGTTCTCAAACCAACTTACTAACTCTCTTTATTGCACTATTTTCCTGAAAGAGACCAATTCTTCTTAAAACAGGCACGGAAGAAGGACTCTGAGAAAGCTCTGAAATGTCAGAGCGGATCAGAGGAGCAGCTGGAGATGTCAGATAAAGGCCGTGACAGGCTGTCTGAAGACATGGAGGAGCGACATCGCCGAAAAGACAAGAAATCCTCCAGACCAAGAAGCCTATCAAGATCACGTTCAAGGGAAAGGTATTTTCGTTTGACAGATTGTTTTGATTTAATTTAGCATTGGCTGAATTTATGCAACGAGAGAATATGTTAAGGTTTAGTGTGCTTAGATGTTTATTAATATTTTACTGAAGACGACATCATAATCGAAATTGGGACAAAAAAAGATCTCGCTCACGAAGCGGTGAAAGGAGATCAAGGAGTCGTGACAAGAAGAGACGGGCCAAGTCTCGATCAAACTCCAGAAGCAAGCACAGACATCGAAGCAGGAGCCGAAGCAAGAGCAGGTCGGACGAAGATTGTGTGTTCATGATTTTGCATGAAACTGCGAATTTGTACTAAAATTATGAGATGGTTCAATTTTATCTAGGGAGAAGAAGAAGAGGTCAGAGAAAGCACGGAGAAAAAGTCGCAGTCGGTCAGCTAGCCCTGTGGCCTTCAGGGGCAGAAACACAGCCATGGATGCTCAGGAGGCATTAGCCAGAAGGTAGAGTGCTGTCTTTTTCCCCGACGTACAAAAAAACCCATAAAACTATTTGGATTTTGTACACGGTATATAACCGAAGTGAGGTGATTTTGACAGCAGATTTTGACTTGGTTTTAGCCATTTCCAGGTTTTAGAATCTCCTATTTTATTCGACTAAATATCATAAGTAGGGCTGGGTATCGAGTTTGACACTTTTTAGGCACCGACCGAATTGCCTCGATATCATCAAATATTGAAAAATGTCTTGTTGTTCGGTACCAAATTTCGATACCTAAGGGGTTAATCTCGTCAACGTCAGTAAGCCAATAAGCCTGCAGCATTAGGTGTGTTGGACTAGAAGCGACGCGCAGATTGATCAGTGTTTGACATCCGCGAGAGTGTCTCAAAAGCGTACGGAGCTGTCTGCTCTCTATCGTGCGGTTTTGTTTACTACACACCGACTGAAGCGCGCGTGACGCTCGCGGTGATTTCAGCGTCTGCCGTCTCACTAAATGAGGACATGAACGCATGAATAACATCTGCAGAACTGCTCTGAGAGTCACTTCATTAGCATTTTACCATTTGATTTGAGTAAAACTAGCATAATATCATTTACACACAGAACTGTAAAGGTATTCACGGCAACCCGTCAAAATAAACGTTCGGTTTAACTTGGAAGACACTGCAGCAGAAATATATTACTATTGTTCAGCAGAATGTACATGCTGTTACTACTAGGCTACTATTAAAATTATTACAACTTTATTTTTTTAAGTAATGATCACAATATTTCTTCCATATTTTAATTTTAATAGTAAACCCTCTTTGTTTGCCTAAATAAATAAACTTTGATTTTCAGTAAATGAAATGAATGTTTTATGCCTTCATTTGAAAAACAGAACACAGAATTTCTGAGGAAAAATAAAGCATTTCAAAAGGCTATTTTAAGAATAAATTTAAATGAAGTAAGTTTTTATGCATTCAAATAGTTAGACATACTACACCAGAATTTAATAACAATAAAACACATGGTGAAAGAAAATAAAACACCCACTTATGAAAGTGGATAAAGATTTTCAATTTCTTGAAGTCTTTAACAACCTAGAATAAATGAATAGAAATGATGATTGTGTCTGAGTTATGCGTTTTAAATGAACACGCACTAGTGTAAATGTAGCCTAACAGATGTGTAAACTGAAAACTATTTGCACTGATTTATTGTGTTGGATATATTTTGTTCTTTTGTGCAGTGGCTCAGGAGATGAGGCTTTGAATCTGTATAAATGTCAACAAGCTGAAAAAATAAAACCAAAGTTTTTTTTGAGGTAATGTAATCTTGTTAAAACTGATTTTGTAAAATTGGTATCGAAAAAAGTATCGTTCAGGAACCGGTATCGGTCTCCAGGTATCGATATCGGAATTTTTTAAACGATACCCAGCGCTAATCATAAGATGATTTTAGTCGCACGGTAGTTCACGTTGGCCAAGACACACAACGATATGCATTGTAAAAAAAATATCGTCCCCCAACACAGACATTCACATTTGAATGGGATTAGTTTTCTTTCGAATATGGCTTAAATCTGCAGTAGATTTTGACTAAAATTGAATGGTTAAATTGGAATGCGATAATTAAGCATTAATTAACTTGTTATATACTCCAGGAAACATCTGTTTACCTGTTTATATGAATGATTAAGGTTTAAACACGCAATATAGACTCGACACATGACAGCCTGCATAATTTGACAGTCACATTAAACTTTATTGCATATTGTACATACTCGAGAGTATGCGATTTCTGACGCAGCCACATTCTTTATGAATGGATTATTGAATCAGTGACTTTAATGATTGATTCAAAAACAGATTGATCCGCTGTGTGTTGATCGGAGATCCTGTTTGTTGAACTGTTGTATAAAATGAATATCGCACTCACATGCTGATATTTAGGAAAATGGCATGGTTACTTGTGTGATATTACCTAACTATATAAAAACTATATAATTTTATTTATTTTTTTGCTGTCATAACTTGAATTCTGACTGCAGTCTATTCTAATAGGCTTCATCACGAATATACTTTTTGTACTTTCAAGATGTTTATTTTTTGCAAAGCGAGCGACGTAATGTGAGCTCATGTATTGTTAAAACATCAATTACGATATTAATCGCAGACAATAAATATCGCAGACAATAAATATCGCACATCCCTAGTTTCAGTGTTATTTCAAAATATCCTGCAGCCCTATTTGAACTCTTTTGGACCGCTTCAAAATTACCCATTCTGAAATCCACCTAAAGTATCTGACTAGATTTGTGAGGTTTGAATTTCCTTGTAGTCTTTATGTTCACTAAATATATTCTCCCCTCATTCTTAGGTTGGAGAGAGCAAAGAAGCTTCAAGAACAGAAGGAAAAAGAATTGTTGGAAAAACGGCAACAACAAGAGAGAGCAGCAGGCAAGTAACTGCTGCAAATGATCTGCCTATTGGTGCAGTGGCTTCATATCTGACCCACTGCAGCAGACATCCATCTGATATATTGTTGGTTTTTTCCTAACAGCAGCAGCTCCACTGTTGTGCGATACGGCCACTGCAGCACCCAGTTCAGGCCTGAACGTTGCAGCACTGCTGGCCTCTGGCACACAGGTCACTCCTCAGATCGCAATGGCTGCTCAGATGGCAGCGCTTCAGGCCAAAACGCTGGCAGAGACTGGCATTGCTGTGCCAAGCTACTACAACCCCTCAGCGGTGAATCCAATGAAGTTTGCAGAGCAGGAAAAGAAGAGGAAAATGTTGTGGCAGGGGAAAAAAGATGGGGTGAGGCCAAGAAATTCACTGTTGTATAGATTTTTAATATAGGGTTTGTTGGGGAATTTACAGTTAAAACCCAAGGACCAGGTGTGTTGAATGAAGACAAGGAGTCAGAAATTTTACTGAAGAAAATAGTTTGCAGTTTCATCAGCAGAAGTCAGCTTCAATAGTCGCAATGGAGTTCGTAGGCCGCTCTGCATACATGTCTAAAACACCAATATTTATACTCTAACAGAGGTCACTAATTACGTCAATACATAGGGTAGAACGATTCTGATTGGTTTAAAACGTAGATAAACTTAGACAATTTCCACATAAGGACTTAAGCACTTCAGACATATCTCTTAAGTGATTATTTAGGCTACAGAGATCAGGAGTCAGACAAAACAGGTATCTTCAGAGGCCTATTCCTGATCGGGAGGAGGGGGCATCCGATCTCAGGAAAAGATGCCAACGCACACACATACACAGACAACACTTATCTTCTGTTCAAGGTGGCCTAGCTCTGGTGAGAATCTTATCCGCAGTCACACACTATGCCTGTCTCTTCTTAGAGAGTAAAAATACAGAATAACGCAGGATTATTTAATATCTATTATGCAAATACCAGTTAAATTGCTCAATAAGCAAGTTCATAAACAATATCATAAAACTGCAGAACACATAAATGTCACAGTTGTCCCAATCACTGTCGCTCACGTAGATGGGAGGCCACCCTGACCTAATCATGGCACTGTTACCCTAGGAACAGAATAGACTTAAGCATGGAAAGAAGGACATTCCATTCTTGCTACAATGGAAGACTACCCACATTCTGTATATTTATTATTGGTGTAGACAAACAAGAAATAATGAAATAATATTATTATCAAGGATATGATAGATCAGCATCCACTCCTTCAGGTTGTTTACAGTTAGCACGATACCACTTATATTGTTTGCATTGATTGTGCTGTTTATTCTAAGTTTTACGTAATATACAATTCATTTTTCTATTTGCTGTATGCCTCTATATATACAGCAAGTGCTACCAACAGTTCAAAATTGCATTTGTGTGTGTTCAATCTTGACTTTTTTCTTTTTTGCCATTTAAAAAAAAAAAAAATTACAATCAAGCAATTATTTTATAACTTTTGAGCAGTTCAAAAGATTTCAAAAAATCATAGACATGGAGAAAAATTCTTTATTGCTCATTTTGCCACTGATAAATCATTCTTAGACACTGAAAAAAAAAAAAATGTATTGCTCATTTTGCCATTTGATAAATCATTCTTAGACACCGAAAAAAAATTCTTTATTGCTCATTTCGCCATTGATGAATCATTAGCTTTTGCAAAGTACCTAATGCCTCTGATATTAGTAACACTACTTTTGACATCCTTAAAATCTTATGTCTTGAGATGTTCAGTATTAATATGTAGTAAATTAGCTCTAAGGGGGAATATTAATAATCTTTATAATTATGATATTTGGTTAAGTTAATAGAATTAGCTTGATAAAGCAGAATTTACAGTACAATCAGTTCACCAGGTCGTCTAGCGAATGCTCAGTATTGGTTATGAATTCAAAGAAATTTTAATTTCCAGAATAAGAGAAATACCCTACTATACTAACTAATACTACAGTACAGTACTACTCAGAGCATGTAACAAGATCAAAATCGTTAAATTGACTTTGTTGCAAGCAGGGAATCGGAAACAAATACTCATATGTATTGTGCACAAAGTTTATTAACTAAATCACAAACGCATAACTAGTCTAAACAAACGCACACATACAGTGGTGTGAAAAAGTGTTGGCCCCCTTCCTGATTTTAAAATTTTTTGCATATGTCACACTTAAAAGATTCAGATCATCAAACAAATTTTAATATTACACAAAGATGATGCAAGTAAATACAAAATGCAGTTTATTTATTTATTAAGGGAAAAAAGCTGTCCAAACCTACCTGGCCCTATGTGAAAAATGAATTGCCGCCTCCTGTTAAATCATGAAAGAACTGTGATTAAACATTGTTTTAGAAAGCCAAGTTAAATTTAACTTGGCAAACCTAAGCCTGATTACTGCCAGACCTGTTGAATCAAGAAATCACTTAAATAGAACCTGTCTGACAAAGTAAAGCATGTTTAAAGAGCAACACATCATTCTGCGATCTTAAGAAATTCTTAAACATATGAGAAACAAAATAGTTGACATGCATCAGTCTGGAAAGGGTTATAAAGCCATTTCTAAGGCTTTGGGACTCCAGCGAAACATGGTCAGAGCCATTATCCACACATGGAGAAAACTTGGAACAGTGGTGAACCTTCCCAGGAGTGGCCGGCCTACCAACATTACTCCAAGAGCACAAAAGCCGCTTTTCCACTATCGGGCCGAACGGTCAGGTACGGTTCCAGTTGTTTTTTCACGTGAGCCTGGTATGGTGTGGCACGATTACAAACCGTTCTCGGCCTGGAATTCTCGGCACGGTTAGACAACCGTGCTGGTAGAGTGCGTGTGCGTAACGTCGCCACTCAGGATCTATCACTTGTCTGTTACCTGGCTGCTAGTTTCTCCGTAGCTTGCTAAGCGCGCTATTTTGAGCAATGTAAACACAAATTAGTAATAAAATCAGAAGAAATTTCTGATCATCCTCCATAGCGCGGTGGTTATTTACACCTCATATCATATGTAAACACTTGTGTTACCACGGCAACGACTGACGCATTCCACAGAGATCCGTTATCAGCCCCGCAGTGGAAAACGAAACCGTATCCATGCTGACTGGCCCGGATCGGCACGAAACGGTTAAGCAAAGAGAACCGTTCGGCCCGATAGTGGAAAAGCGGCTAATGACGACTCATCCAGGAGGTCATAAAAGAACCCAGAACAACATCTAAAGAACTGCAGGCCTCACTTGTCTCAATTAAGGTCATGATTCAACAATGAGAAAGAGACTGGGCAAAAACAGCATCCATGGGAGTGTTCCAAGGCAAAAGCCATTAATGACCAAAAAGAACACAAAGGCTCATCTCATATTTGCAAAAATATCTTTATTATCCCCAAGACTTTTGGGCAAATATTCTGTGGACTGATGCGACAAAAGTTGAGCTTTTTGGAAGGTGTGTGTCCCATTACATCTGGTGTAAGACCAACACAGCATTTCATAAAAAGAACATCATACCAACAGTCAAACATGGTGGTGGTAGTGTGATGGTCTGAGGCTGCTTTGCATCTTCAGAACCTGGATGACTTGCCGGAATTGATGGAACCATGAATTCTGCACTCTATCAGAAAGTCCTGAAGGAGAATGTCCGGCCATCAGTTTGTGACTTCAAGCTGCAGGACAATGATTCCAAACACACCAGCAAGTCCACCTCTGAATGTCTCAAGAAAAACAAAATTAAGGTTTTGGAGTGGCCAAGTCAAAGTCCAGACTTAAATCCAATTGAAATGCTGTGGCATGACCTTAAACAGTCCATTCATGCTCAAACCCTCCAATGTGGCTGAATTAAAACAATTCTGCAAAGAAGAGTGGGACAAAATTCCTCCACAGCGATGTGAAAGACTGATTGCCAGTTATCGCAAACACTTGATTGCAGTTGTTGCTGCAAAGGGTGGCACAACCAATTATTAGATTTAGGGGCAAGTACTTTTTCACGTAGTGCCAAGCAGGTTTGGACAGCTTTTTTCCCTTAATAAATTAAATCATTATTTCAAAACTGCATTTTGTATTTACTCAGGTTACCTTTGTGTAATATTAAAATTAGTTTGATGATCTGAATCTTTTAAGTGTGACAAATATGCAAAAAAAAAAAAAAAAAACAACAGGAAGGGGGCCAACACTTTTTCACACCACTATGTATATGTATATATATATATATATACGTATGTATGTGCGTGTGTGTATACACACAAACACAAATCACACATACATGGTATATGGGAAGGGTAAGTGAGATGATGAATTAAACCGGACAGAAAAAGGGGAAATGAGGCTGAGTTGACCATCTGAAAGAACCATCAGTCTCTAATTCAAAGCACAGTACACGATAGCTTACAACAAACCTCTGTGTGGTGAAAGGAAGGATACTTGCATTTGACACAGGATGTGAAACGAGAGTCTCGTGAAGCCTCTGAAGAGAGTCTGGATGGTTCAATTCGATGGCCGAAGTTGCAATTTCTTGAAACTCCGAGGTTGTTTTTGACTCTGTTGGGGTTGAGAGAGTCCTCTCTCCTAAGTAAGCACATGGCTGGGTGTAAAATGGGGCCTTCTGGCCCTATGGGCCGCAGTGGAATTACAAACACACATGACATTCTATGAGGAGGTGGTGTACACCAAAGTATCCGTCATCAAATGAGCATTAATTTGGTATGAGACACAATATAGGTGGGATTACATTAACTAGTACTTCACTCATAAAGCATGCATACAACAAAATACAATGCAAGAGACACCATACAAAACATCATACACACAAAGTCCTGGGATGCATGTTTATCCGTATAAATGAAAAAGAGGAAAGTTCTGTTTTTATGGGCATTGCATGGGTTTCAGAAGGGTCTGTTGTTACTGCACTTAACATCTCTCATACTTTTGAGCAATAAAACAGTCTTATCAGATGGTTTCCCTGGTAACTGAGCGCTTGAGGGTGCTCTTTCAGGAGAAGGGTCCATAGACCCTCACAGGTGGTTTGTTGAATGGGAGGGTTTCCTGGATTATTCGTTAAATATAATGACTAAATGTGTGTCTGATTGGTCTCAATGCTACAAATATATGTTTATGTTGTAGGACAAGTCACAAACAGCTGAGCTTTGGGAGAAGCTGAATTTTGGCAATAAAGACCAAAATGTGAAGTTTCGCAAACTAATGGGCATCAAAGTAAGTGTTCTCCTGTATTAAAGTCTGCCTTTTCATTTCTTTTACTTTTTATTCAGAATGATCTTAATGTGTGAACTGGAGAAATTTCTCATTTTAATATATAAATGTTATGTTTGATTATTATTTTTATACTGTTATAGGCTTTATTAATATTTTGAATTCGCTGTTAATTTTTAGTTAGTAATATTGACCTTTTTTCAGTTTGTTATTTCCAGTTAGTAGTTTCAGTGCTTCAACTTAAATGTATTTCAGTTAGTTACCAAGGCAACATTTCTAATTTTCTCTTCTGTTTTATTTTAGCTTGATTTCGACTAACAAAAATGCTTTAATGGTGTAAGTTAATGATGATAACCATGTTGTGTTTACTGTAGGGTGAAGAAGAAGGTCATCCATCAGGAGCAGGTAACGAAGAAGGTCTTAAAACCTTGCAGCAGCAGGAAGAAATGTTCCGCAATCTGGACGTCCAGTATGAGATGGCCCGTTCACAGACACACACGCAGAGGGGAATGGGCCTAGGTTTCTCCTCTTCGTTTTCTTCAAGGGGCATGGATGCTGTCTGAACATTCTGTATTTGTGCTTCTCATTTCTGTAAATTCTGGCTGACGTTGCCACTGTAAAGCCGGTTTGTATGTGCTTGTAGAGAATGCTGGTGCATTAGCCTGCATGTATGATTCATCAGGTCTGTCATTTTATTCATTTTGGAAGTTCACATGTAAATACAGTTGATTGCTCAAACATATATTGTTGCTTGGTCTCTGAGGATTGTGTTTAATATTGTAAAGTTTTGTTTGGATTTTGGGAGGGGAATGTGATTGTATATTGTATTTGTATTAACACTGTCTGAAGCTAGTGATTCCTGATATATCAGTGACCAGTGAGTACCAGGGGCTATGATATATTGTGAATGCTTTACTGCTTTTTATGAAAAGGTTACTACATAAATATATCAAGGACAAAAATTAACATGACAGACCTTCATCAGTTTGAGTTGAGGAAAAAAAACCCCCCACAATTTCACAAAACAATAAAATAACTTAACATACAAAATATATTTCATCATTCATGAAGATCATACATTTTTTATTCCTTACTATACCAAAAGAAACTGAAGTGGAAAAATTAGAACAATTGAAATTTAAACGTACTATTTGCCTAGTCCTTGTACTAACTTATGTTAGTGTAATATTAAGATTATGCGGTTATTAATAGGTAAGTTAGGTCTAGGCTGAGCTACTTCTAATTAAATTACTTGAGAAAATAAATTACATACTAAAATAAATTATTAGAAATAGTTGTCGAGTATTCCAGCAGAATGTCAACTGCTCACTGAAGTTAATAAAGATTTTGTGGGACCACCAAGGAGTTCCTATATGAAGGCAGTCCTAACTTTTACATTTTGGCTGATGTAATCTTAAAAACTGAATGTAGGTAAACTACACTTTGTAGAGTCGCCTGACAATATTTGTTCAAATCAAAATCCAAAAATAAATGGAAAAATATCCTTTTCAAACCAAAGTGCCTCAGTGCATTTTGGATAAAATAGTAATCCGAACATCCCCGATCTTTCTTGTTTTTTGGCATATTCAAATACCATTTCTTTATGCTTGAGACAGAATCACCTGTTGAATCATGCAGAGCGCAAAAACTGCACTTCTTCTGGAGACCGTTATGTCTGTTATAGAGCACATGAAGCTACGCAGAAACCTGTTATTTTAATGAACCCCCAAGCACCTGTCCATAATTTTAGGAGCTCTTCCATTAGAAATGTAAATACATTGGAGTCTATGACTGATAGAAGGCCTTGAGCTGAGTAGAGTGGATGGCCATGCCAGAGTTGAAGGGATGAAGATCCACAGGGACCACTGACCATGGCAGAGTTGGGATCAACAGACCATGGTCGATTCAGAAGGACAAGGGACCCTGATCAAGCCAGAAGGCTGGATGACCATGGTGGAGTCAAGGGGCTGGAGATCCACATGAAAATGAAGGGTTGTAGGGCAGAGGCAGATTTGTGTCCTTGAAGGGCCAAGGTGGGGCCAAATGGATGTAGACTGAAACCCTGAGACCATAGTGGCACTGGATGACCAGGAGACTATGGCCTGAGAAGTCATGGCTTAAGAACTGGAAGAAGCCACTGAGTCCTTTAAGTTGGATAGAACTAATGGAGGGGAAATGGGTTTGGGAACTGGACAGAACCAGGGGATCACCTATGCTGGAAGGAACCAACAGAGGAGGAGAGGTCGGGGAACTGAATAGAACCAGACAGTAATTCATGCTGGATTGGGACCAGTGGGCAGAGGAGGAAGGTCTATGGCTCTAGACAAGAACAGAGAATCTACAGCCATACAGGACTACACAAGACTGACAGACCGCTACTCTGTGACAGGCATGTGGTCCGGCTCAGGATCCATATTTTTAACTTCTTCAATCATGGTAAAAGGAGATCCAGGTCAAAAAAATTGGAGCTTATTCATATAACTGAAGAAATGAACCAGTCCACTCCGAAATGTAACAAGTCAAGGCTGTATATTCAGGCCCTTCTTTACATGAGTGACTGCATGGCCAAATACAGCTCCAAACAAAAAACAAATAATTAAATTACCTGGAGAAGTTTGAAGACGACTAAGTAGTGGTAAACGACATTACTAACAGTGATGAAGAGGCTTACTTGTGGCCATCCTTCTACATAGTGACGCAATAAAAATATCTCCCTAAATGTCAATAAGGCTTAGGAGATGAACATTGATGATGGGAGGAAGCAGGCGAGGAACTACAGCCCCCTGATGATCAATGGTGCAATGGTTAAGAAGAAGACCAGCTTCAAATACCTTGGGGTCCACCTCACAGAAGGTGTTTGCTAGACAACACATCACACAGTGTCTGTGCCACCTCCAACGATTGGCCAGTGTCAAGGTCTCCGACAGGTTACTGGGAACTTTCTACACTGGGGTTGTGGAGTGTCTACCCACAAGGAGCATCACCAGGGGTCTCATTTATAAAATGTTGCGCAGAAACCATCCTAAAATTGATCTTACAATCATCTCTCAAATATGCGTATGTGTGATTCACAAAATGAATGCACATACAGATCTTTCAGATGTGAAATGTGAATCCTATATTCTATTTTATTTAGATATTTTACTCTTTTCTGTTAGGCATCCAAACATAGATTGTGTTAGAACCCTATTGTATTTGTACTTTTTTGCCAATTATTCCCTTTCTGCCCTAAAAGAATCCAGGCAAGTCATAAGAAATGTCAGTTTGGTGGTGCTCTGCTGCCCCCTTGTGTTTGGATTCAAACTTTCAGCCTGAATATGAACATTTAATACTTAGTTTTTTTTGGGGCGGGGGAGGGGGACTGCATCAAACATTACACATGACTGCATTAAACATTCTTTATAGTAATCTGGGGAAGCTCTTATAAGCAATGTCATGTTTTCATGTTCAGAATTTCTTAAAAGTTTGGCCTAAAATCATGAGATTGCTGTCTTTTTATTCGTTTTAGGACAAAATACTACATCTGTCAACAGCTAGCTGTGGAAAGGACATAAACATTCGACTTTTAAAGAAACAATTTATTTGGAATCATTTGTGTTTTTTTAAGGCTATAAACCTACAAAACTGCGACCAAATGATACATAATGTATAACCTACATCCAAGTATACTTACTTGCATATTAGACTGGAATACAAGACATGAGCTACTCCTGTGATAAGATTGTGATTAGCAAATTCTAGAATAAGTAATAAAATGGGGTATTCGCTGTGTCTTTTCCAGTTTTCTGCCTCGTCACTCAGACCCATCCAGTGTGCAAGAAGATTTCGCATTGCCTCGGGGAAAAGTTCAGTTGCCAGCTCCTCTGGAGGCGGCAAGTTTGTAATGTGCTCAATGTGTTGGGTCTTAAATCCTTCAACCCGGTGGCTAATGGTGCTGTTGGCTGCATTGAACTGCTGGCCAAGCCAACCTGCCACAGCCTTCAGCAGACTGCTTGAGTAGATGGAGTAGCTCTGACAATGAGTTTGAAACAGGGCCATCACAGTGTCCATCAGTTTTTCCTCGTCAATCATCCCAGTAATACAGTATTCAACATAGTCCAGGACCTTTGTGGCAGTCTTTAAATGCTCTGCTTCAATACTTGTAAATAACTTCACTTTTTCCCCTAGGCTTTGAAGTTTCTGTGTAAGTAAAGTAGACTGCCTTAAGTTTGTTTGCCCTGAGGAACAGTAGTCATGGTCTGAAGATGATGAGATATCTGACTGATCTGTGACTACTGGAAAGAAGTTTGTTTCTACTTCGCCAGACTGTCGATGGACTTGGTATGATGAACATGTTTTATTATTTCCCAAAATTGTTTGCGCCTCTTGATCATTTTGGGGTTGAACATCCTGGGCACCAAGATGATAGGTCATGTTCAAGTTGTTGTCATTTATTCGAGATTTCCATAGATCCTTAGGAACACAATTATTTAAAACAAAAAACAATTTATTAGAAATTTTGAAAATATAAGGATATAATAAAAATCGTAAAATGACAAATTTAAGTTACCTGAAATGACTCCATAACTGAGAGCTGATCTGGTTTGCTATACAGTTCGAATGCTACTCGAAAAACTCCATGAACACTATAGAACCACAGACTGTTGTTGGAATAAGGGAGTCGCAGTCCTTGGAATCTGTGGTCTAGAGGTCAATAAGATACATATTAACCTCTAACCCTCTAATTAACCCCTAATGAAAATTGACTGGGTCAAAAAAAATAATAATCTAACCGCATACCTGATGGGAAAACCAGTTTGGTCGCCAATCCTCGTTTAGCAAATTTTGCATGGTATCTGGGTTGGTTTTCACTGCGAACGTCTGTGTCTGAGAACAGATCAGCTCCAAGAAAGAGAGGGACCATCTGATCCTACATATCAAATGAAAAAATGGATAAATACAATATATTAACTGAAATTTCATTAATTTGAAGAATTATCTGACCATAAAAAAAAATGAATGTTCATATATTAATAAATTCAAAAATCTTATTTTTTGAAGAATCGTCAGGTTGTACAACCACACTACAAAAAGTAACTTTATACTTAATTTAAAATGATTAGGAAAACAGCTACACATTATTTAAAGAGACATTAATACACATTAATAGATGCAATTAATTCATTAATAATCAAGATAAGGCAAACATTCGCTGGAAAAAAAAACAAGAACCCACTTTGAAAAGAAAAAAACAGTCTAAGCTTATTGGCTAGTACTAGCTGTTTTGAGATGGATGTAAGCTGGTGTCCCAGCTCGACCAGCTTGCTAAAAAGCAATCAAAACCCCTCTAAAAGCGGTGTACTAAATCAGCTATGACCAGGCTGGGAGACCAACTTATGCTGCTTTTAGCTGTTTTTCTTTCAGCAGGTTATGAATACATGACCAAAACTCCATTGTATTATGGTACTTTTTGTTACTGGTACACCTACCTCATTTGTGCTTGGTTTAGCAACATTAAACGAGTTGTTGTTTGTAAGATACAAGAACCGCACCCTCCTTTTACCACACTCCCAATACGACATATTGATGAGAGAAATTCCTCCAGATGTCATGATGCCGTAAAGACAGGACAGTCTGCCAAAGAGCAACAAAGACGTTAAAATACCGAACAAATTAAGCTTTTTTACTGCAAACGCCCTGCATGCCAGCTATCTTCAACGTGGTAACAAAAGAAAACTGTACAACCGTAAACAGACTGCTTTAGCTATGAGGTGTTTGTTTGCATGTTTAAATGTGTGTTACTTCCTGACTGTGGTCTCCTAGCCAATCAGCAGCCGTGCGTCAGCGCGTTGTAGGATTTGCCCTTTGAACTGTAGTACGCGTCTCGCATTGTGGTCATCAAACATGGCTGCGTTGGAGTTTGGGGACAGCGAATTATTCGATCAGTTCGAAGAGAACGCGCCAGAGCGCAATCGTGTCATAGATGAAGTTGATAATGAAGAGAGTGAGAGTTCAGATCGACTGCGGGAGCTTCGGCAGACATTAGAAGTGTGCGAAGACACAATAGAGCGGCTGAACGCAGAGAATATCCTTATAGCTGATCAACCAGTGAGCGTGCTGGATCGCTCGCTTTAACTTGAAATGCATTTGAAATGCATGCGTGTGTAGTTATCATTGTACATCTGATTGTCTTTATCAGATGTTAAAAGCCCGTGTAACGTTATAGAAACATGTGGGATGTTTGTGTCGAACAGATACGTGTTCAGTTCAGCTAAAATGAAAATACACTTGAATTTGCTTTGATAGCAGAGACTTGGTTTTAATCTGTAATCGATACTATAACTCTTATGCTGTTATTATGCAATTTTGGAATGCTTTTGTGAAGCAAAGCATACTGTAACTTAAATCTTTCACATAAATGGAAATTACAGACATCGTATTTAGAAACCTGGCGCACAGATGATTAATTAAGTTCTAGTGTAAACTGTTTCTAGTTCCCAGAATGATTCTTAAAAACGCCAAAACATTATTTGGTCACCAATATATTGTATCCCTACCCTTTGTTTTGGTTGTGTTCACTGCTTGTTGTCTGTCACTGTCTGAGAGTCAAAATATGTACCTTAATGATGATCCACATGAGGAACTGAAGAGAAAGTTAAACATATTAAGTCGTCCTACGTGAGTAAAGAATGAACTTCAATTTCAAAATACAGTTAAACTGGGCATTCATTTAGAGTGGTTGATTAATTAATTATGGTCATTTTCATTCTAGTGGTATAAAAATAGAAGATTCTAAAATTGATGGGCCCCTTTGTCAAATTAACTATGGAAACAACATCATTTCCAAGTAGGTGTTTTCTGCATCACCTTTATTTTAATGGATCATGCTATTAGTTTTTTCCAATCCTGTGTGTGTGTGTGTGTGTTTAGGCAGTGTCGGAAAGAAATGGAGGACTTCATCTTCAATCTTGTCCAGAACAGACTACAAGAGTGTAAAAATGACCCAGAAGGCTCTGCTCTTCATGTCAAGCCACATGTATGCCTTTAACGTCACTGAACATTTCATACAATAGTCTTCATCAGTAAGCAAAAATGCTGTTTTTTTTATGTTTGCAGCATTCAAGTTTCCTTATGGAGGAAAGCTACAAAGTGAAGACTTCCAGTGACTTCAAACATATAAAAAATGCTTTCAGCGTGAGTTCTACAAATCGAAACCATAGCTCACATTATTCCTATTCGATTGCTAATGAACCACAAATGAAACAAGTATTTCTTGTTTTGGGATTGTAGATGATCGGAAGTGTTTTATACTTCACCAACTTCTGTGTTGATAAACTTGGCCAACCACTACTGAATGAAAACCCCCAGCTGACTGATGGATGGGAGGTTCCCAAGTATCCTAAACATTTACAGCAAGCTGTGCATTTACACTTGCTGTGCTCTTATTTATTTAAAGTTAAACAATGCTTTTAGTCTATTTGAATCATGTTTATATACATCACTGCTCCTGAATCATTTTTTGCAAAGATACCAGCAGATCTTTGGCCAAATCATTGCCCTTGAGGGCCAAGAGGTGCAGATAAAGGAGAAAAGGTATGGCAAAAGTTCACAATAGTAGCATTTGGATATTGAAAGGTTTATGGTATTGTAAGACTAATGCTTGTGTTGTTTTTCTTACTGGATTGCTTGTAAAGATTGATTAATTCCTGTTTTGTATTTCATTTGCTTTTCTGCTTGAGGAAGTGAAATCAGCTTGTGTTGTCTTTACAGACCGAGACCATGCTGTTTTAATTGCTGTTCTGAGGACCATCAACTGCGAGACTGTCCAGAGGTGTTTCTCTTAATACTAGATTAATACTTACAATTACATTATGTTTTGAAATCGACATAAGATCATTGAAGAATGCAAGTATAAATCAGACTTTTTTCCACTCTTTAAGCCCAAAGATATGGCTCGTATTAATGAAAAGAGGAAAGAATTTTCACAGAACAACAATCAGAGCAACCAACGCTACCATGCAGAAGAGGTCGAAGAGCGATTTGCAAAGTACAAGCCAGGACAATTGAGGTCAGCCGTCTTATGAAGTGTCATTGTGTGTCAAAAAAGTAAAAAATATCAGTCCAAACCTGTGAAGTTCACAGTATGTCCTTAACAAAAGAATTGGTGTAACTTCTGCAGCCTTGCATTTATTGCATTCAATGGTTGGTTCATCCAAACATGAAAATTAGAGAAGCTGACATTGAAAATTATAGACCTGCACATACAATTCCTCAGCATATCAGTCCATGTATTCAGGAAGAAACACACTGCACACTTGCACAATATATCTGTTAAGAATTATGCTTTAGAATATATAGCTGTCCTCAAAGCTAACAGAAGTGGACTCACATTTTTGTTTGATGTGATTTCATTTAAACTCCAAGCTTACTGAATTTTGACTCCAGCACTGACAACAAAACAAATGCATTTTGTCTTTCCGCCCATATTTTCCCCCCAGATATTTTAATTCGAATTTTCATCTGAAAATCAACTCAAATGAAATGCAATTCGTATTGTCTTTGTATATAGTCAAGAGCTCCTTGATGCGCTTGGGATTAATACAAAAACCCTTCCTCCATTCATCTATCGCATGAGGGAGCTCGGCTACCCACCTGGCTGGTTAAAAGAGGCAGAAATGGAAAACTCAGGCCTGATGCTCTATGATGGTAAGGTTGAGTTTTATATTTTATTATGGCCAGTCATCAGTCAGGTTAAAGCCCTTAATTATAAGAGTTTGAAAATGTAAGACAATTATTACTAAGGGTTTTCTTACATAAGGGGTTTGTTGCAGCTGGCCAAATGACCTGATCTTCACCTGTCATAAGCACGATTAAAGAAGGATAGTGTGTTTTCAATAGAACTAAACTGCCATTGATTCTCTTACTTTTCTTCACAAGGATCAAACACTGAAGATGAAAACAACCACAGCCAAAAGATATCTTACGATGTCTCAAAGCTGGTTGACTTTCCTGGCTTCAATGTGTCTGCACCCCCCAACGTAAGAGATGTAAGTGTACACGCACATTTATTGTACACAAAACAATGCATGGATTATTAGAGCACTGCTGTATTAAGAAGGAACATAATGGAAAGTATTTGACGGTGGAATCTAGAGGGTTTTGGTTTCATTTGTAATGTTCACGTTTGTTACAGTGGACATAATTTCAGTTTTGGAGGTCAAAGTTTTAACTGCATTGATGGTTTAATCACTGGGTTGATGTTAAAGGGTTACTCCAACCCAAAATGAAAATTTTGTCATTAATCACTTACCCCCATGTTGTTCCAAACCCTTAAAAGCTTTCTTCGGAACACAAATTAAGATATTTTTGATGCTTTCTGACAGCTCTCTGACCCTCCCATAGACAGCAATATAATTAACACGATCAACGTCCAGAAACATAGCAAGGAGATCAGTAAAATAATCAGGGGTTCAACCGTAACTTTACGAAGCTACAAGAATACTTTTTGTACGGAAAGAAACCAAAAATAACGACTTTATTCAACAAACATTTTCCTCAGGAAATTTAGAACAGTTCATTTACAGGCTGACCATCTAAAAATGCAGATTTGTATGGTTATATATTATTTACGTGCATGTTTATGTGAGTATGCCGGCAATTAAAGATTATCTAGTCCATGATTAATGCATACTAATATAAATCTGGATTTCCCACTATCTAGCTTTCTATTTTATTTAAATTCATCAAGTTCTAATATATATATGTGTGTGTTTTGTTTTTTTTTGTACAGGATTACCGGTCTTTCAGTTCTATTCCAATGCAGCCTCAGCACTGGAAGCAAAATTTTGCTGCCTTTTTAAGCAGTAACTTTCCAATGGTAAAAAAGAAAACAAAAAAAATCTGTTAAAAATATTTTTCTAATTTATTGCCTTTATCCTTATTTCCCAAATTATTTATGACCTTGTGCATCCATATGTGCTCAGAAGGGCTCCAGCTGCAATAAGAGGCATCATGAGTCTGAATCCACACCCCAGAAGGCAAAGAAATGGAGATCTAATTCAGAAAACCAAGAATCAGATATGGAGATAGAATCAGGTACACAACTTAAGCGTTACTAGATTCTGTAGGTTTTATGACTGCAGATTGTTCTGAAATGCATAAATTTATAGCTGACCAACTGCCAAGTGCTCTAATGCCTCACACAGTTTGCGTTGCCATCCCCTTTTTTCTGCTGAATCTCACTATGTGACTTACACTATTTTTCATGTATTCATATCAGAAGATACTACACATATTAGTGATGCTCTGAATTAAAAATTTTTTTGATTGTGTTAGCAAATTGATTGTGATTATTGAATGGTAAATATACTAATAATATTATAATATAAGTTTTGTTCTCACACCAACTAAAAAAAAAGCAAAGACTGAAAGATCTTGGTTTAATTTTTGTCCTCCTACAGATCAAGACACGTCTCAGCTTAGATCTGATGGTTTCCAGTTCCACCCACCACTTCCTCCTGGCTCTTCGTCCTTGGGCGTTGCTCCACCTCTGCCGCTGGGAACGCCTCCATCCACACCTCCAATCCCTAAGGGAACTCCACCCCCAACTCCACCTACAAATTATTCTCCGTCCACTCAAGCCAGAGGGTTGACTGAGGGGGAAGAGTCAGAGGATGGGCTGACTCTTGAGGAACTGGAGGAGCAGCAAAGGCTTCTTTGGGCAGCCCTTGAGAACGCAGATACTGCAACCAACAGTGATTCTGAAGCTGGAGCTTCTGAGACCCCCATCCCAAGTTCCCCTAGTGTCGTCACTTCACTTAAACTTGACTCGGAGGAAGACGGAGAAAAGATGGAGGACTCGAGTCATACATATGAAATCAAAAGCACACCATCTTCACCTTTTGAGCCAGTAACTAATGCATGTGAGGATGAGAGGATAGATGAAACAGCCAGCGATGAACAGGAAAAACATTCAGTTAATGAAAACGTGATCGATTTGCAAGCGGAGATGAGTGACATTATTGTCCTGGATGAAGTTTATGAGGAAAACAGTAATCATGATGCAACAAATGGAACTTCAGACACTCCTCAGATAAGCACACAGGAGTCAAACGCACAAGTGGCCGACGACATGGAGGAACCTGTTGAAAATAAAGTAACTTTCGTCCCACACCGTAGCAGATTTGCTGAGGGAATAATTCCTTTTGAGGATACACCTGAGTTTACGGAGGTTGCTGAAGCAACAGGGGTTTACCTCAAGATTCGAGATTTACTGAAAAGCTCCCCAAGAAATCAGGCCAAGAACAAGAAATAATCAAAGTCGTCAGTTTTATACTGCCCACCTGTGGACAACAAGCAATGTTTTTTCTCTTATTACAGTCCTTTTCTATGTAGTTTTACTTTGGTGCTTTGTATATTTTTACTGCTATTGTGTGATTTTTAAAAACACAAAAAGGTAACATTTGGTTTGTACCTGAATATTAACTGACTGTGGGTACTTGTTCTGTGTGTAGGTGTTTTTTGTTTTTTTATTATTCCTGTTCTGTTTTCTGTAATTACACTTGTTATTGCTACATCTCATGGCATGCTGATTTGTATGTCCACCATAGATCATCTGTGTAATTTATTGTGAATATCTTTCAGCATAAATTTCTTAAAAATTCTCAGTGAATTAAAAGTTTTAACTCAAACTTTGAAGTACAATGAAATCGTTGCACTTTATACACATTTTAATGGTAATTATTTTATTTGCAAGTTTTATTAATGCAATTTTTACACCTTTTGCTCTGGCTCCTACTGCATCTTTTTAATTATATCTTTATTACATTTACATTTAGTTATTTAGCAGATGCTTTTATCCAAAGCAACTTACAAATGAGGACAATAGAAGCAATCAAAACCAACAAAAAAAGCAACAATATGCAAGCGCTATGACAAGTTTTGGTTAGCCTAACGCAGTACACGTAGCAAGTGTTTTTTTTGTTGTTTTTTTTTATAAAGAAAACAAGTAGATGGAATAAAAAAGAAAGCTTGTGTTTTACAAATACAACGACGAAAGATAGATAAAACAGAATTAGAATGGAGACTATATATATATATATATATATGTATACATTATCACAGTAGAATTTTAATTTTTGTTATATTTTATTACTATAACTGGTGTTATAGAAATGTTCCACATTCAAAGCAAGACTTTGTTGTCAATTATTGCCGCACATTTAGTCTTTCCCCTCAATTTTTTAAACACAGGAAAAAACGTATTTACAAAAAAATATATTTACAATGAAAGTCTATGGGGAAAGGCATTCTGGAAGGTTTTGGCTTTCATTTATATGATTTACACTACCAGAGAAAAGTTTTTGAACAGTAAGATTCTTAAAGAATTCTCTTCTGCTCACCAACCCTGCATTTGTTTGTTCCAAAATACAGCAAAAAACAGTAATATTGTGAAATATTTTTACTATTTAAAATAACTGCTTTCAATTTGAATATATTTTAAAATGTAATTTATTCCTTTTGATTTTAATGCTGAATTTTTAGCTTTTTCAAGCCAATCAAGAATACATAGAGACTTATATTAAAATTTAATAAACCTATTGTTCCATTTTGGGGTTCTGCGTGGAGTGAAATTGTGATTGTATAATAATTTCCAATACAGCAAGACAATTTGATTGGTTGTCTGGAAACAGTAAAATCACATCTTAGTAGGAAATCAATTCCACCCAGTTTTTTAAATAAACCTCTGGGAACACAAAACCAAAAATTATTTTCATTTGTTATAAACTTTTTAAGCCATTTAACCTTCAACATACCATTTATACAAGAAAAATCAAAGGCTTGTAATCCACCATTTTCATAGTCTTGTGTAAGTTGTGCTCTCTTAATATAATGCACATGTTTTCTCCATATAAACTCCTTGTTCAAGCTCTTGTTCTGTCCTGGCTGGACAATTGCAAGGCTCTCTTGGCAGGTCTTCCAGACAGTTCTATCAAACCTTTACAATTAATCCAGAATGCGGCAGTAAGATTAATGTTTAATGAGCCAAAAAGAATGCACATCACACCTCTGTTTATCAATTTGCACTGGCTACCAATAGCTGCTCGAATAAAATTCAAGGCATTAATGTTTGCCTTCAAAACCACCACTGGCTCTGCACCACTTCATTCATTACTTCAGATTTATGTGCCCTCTAGAAGCTTGTGTTCTGCAAGTGAATGTCGCTTTATTGTTCATCCCAAAGAGACACAAAATCACTTTCACTGACTTTTAAATTAAATGTTCCCTCCTGGTGGAATGACCTGCCCAACTCAATCCCAGCTGAGTCCTTAGCCATCTTCAAGAATCGGCTAAAAACACATCTCTTCCATCTTTATTTGACCCTCTAACTCTAGCACAATCTATTCTTATTCTATTCTTAAAAAATAAATACATAAATTAACACTAGCTTTTCTAATCTTTTTGTATTCTATCTATTTGTTTTCTTTTTATTTATTATACAATTAACAAAAGCATAAAAGGCCTCTAACACTAGCTTGCTCTATTCTTTTTCTATTCTATCTGTTTTATTTTATTTATTATATATATATAAAACAATAACTTGCTACATGTACTGCATTAAGCTAACTGAGACTTGTTATAGCACTTGCATATCGTTGCTCTTTTTTTGATTTTGATTGCTTCCATTGTCCTCATTTTTAAGTCGCTTTGGATAAAAGCGCCTGCTAAATTAAATCTATAATATAGCCTAAATGTAAATGTATAAAGTTGGAGTTAATGTGGTTGATGGTATTAATAGCTGTTTTAGAAAGACAAAGATGCAGGATAGATACACCTAGCCAAACTCTCCATTTTAGTTAAATAAATTCTATGAAAAATTGACAAATCCCGTTGCATCCGTGCATAAAGTCTACCTCTGCATTCATTCCATCTGCCCCCCCAAACATTTAGTTTTTCCATCATGATCTCATCTTTAGAAATGGGCCTATGCTTAAAAACCTGAAAATTCTGAAAAAATAATCTCAATTACTTTAGGAATCTGATCAAGATTTTTTTTTTTTTTATGAAAAATGTGGTATCCTCATCCAATTGACTAATCACAATTTCCTATCCAAACACCTTTAATCTTTCAATTTTGGAATTTTTAATAAGGAGGGCCAACATCTCTGCAGCCAAAAAAAAAAAAACCCAATGAAGGTGAGATGGAGCAGCCTTGTTTAACTCCCCTCTTGATATAAAATCTAGGTGAAGTACCTGTTGGTAGGGCAACTGAGGTGTTAGTATTTGTGTAAAATAACTGAATAACCAGAAATTCTCGCCAAACCCATACATTTTTAAACGCTTCGAAATAAAAAGGAATGCTCTAACATATCAAAAGCTTTATATTCATCCTCAGCTTCATGTTGACGCTTTCCTCCTCTGCCCGCCTCTTCAGGCTCCGTTGTCCTGGGCGGAGCGGACACAGTGTACGTCATGACGCCACTCGTGTCGCTAGTGAAGTGGGTGCTTGAACGCACCAGGTTAAATCCTCAACCAACGCGGGCGTCAAGCTAAGTAGATAGAAGAGAATCCCGGCGCAATTCATTTTTGGTAGCACTACGCGGCCAGAAGCCAGCAGGTGAGCACGCGATCGCCGGGTTAAGTGCTCAGATGAGAGGGTGGCGTGGATCGCGAGGAGATCACCACCGCATTTTACCATCGGAAGTTGCTAAGTCAGAATTTCCCATCTAACACAGGTTGCTCTTCGGCCCTCGGTCAGCACTCGCTAACCTTAGACACCTTCGTTAGGTTTGTCATCAGCTGTTCTTCCTTGTAAACTAAAGCTGTGGTGTAAACGCGTTGATGATAGATGTGTTGTGACTAGCACTGCGGTTTTATTGACTGCGGCTCTCTCTATTTTGGTTCGATTAGTCAAGATGTGACATTGCGGAAAGTCGTCGTAAGGACTAACTGTTAGTGAACTTTCTCCATGTTCATCGCGAAACTTGCCTGTAAGTTAACTTGACGGGGAAAGTCATGTGACGCCAAAATATATCGGTTTAGTTTTTGTGACGTGGTTTGTTGTTTATTTCGTGTGGGATTCTTTCAACTTTTTCTGAACTCCGTAAAAATGTTATTGGAAAAGTAATTTAACTCATTAAAGCTAACGTACTCATTTGGGCTTTACGGTCAAAACTTCCAAGTGTTCTTCGTTAAACCTATAGTTTATTTAAAGGCTTTGTAAATGATATCCTGTTCTTCATATTAGGTCGTTGTTTTGGTTGAAATCCTAAACCGGGCTCGCATTGGTCAAGCTGTAGGGTAAATCGGCTCAGATTTTGAAGCCCCAGATGTGGCGCCTGATTATAATGCTGCACTAGATTTTATGCCAGAATAAAATAATTCGAGGACAAGATTCAACTTTTGAGTAGCTTTTCCATTTTTCAGTGCCATTGCAAAATGAAATATTTGATTGCTTGATTCTAGTTAGTGTTTACTGAAGTTTGTCTGGTTGGTCGGTGTTTTCTGTATTCAGTGTTTAACTGGGAGCCTGTTTTGGTTAAGAGTAAGATATTGTCATGGAGAGTCAAACAAAACTGAATTCTGAGTTGCCATCTTTTATAGAAGTTTAGTTTCTACTTTTTATTAGTTATCTTTAACTACCATGTATTTTTGTTAAAACAGTTGATACTATAGGCTACTTGCTCATGTTGTAGTGCAAAACATCTAATTTACATGAAGGTATTTTAAATACCTTCAAGATGCGCATGTACACGATTGAATGAAATGATTAATTTAAAGACTAGTAGTAGTTACAGATATTTAGCATATTTAATTTTTAAATGTTGATCAGTGCACTTTTATTGACATTATTGAAGGGATAGTTCACCCAAAAATGAAATTTTGCTGTTAATGTACTCGCCCTCTGGCCATCCAAAATGTAGGTGACTTTCTTTCTTCAGTAGCGACTAAAGATGATTTTTAGCTAAATCCATGGTCCTTGGTGATTCATATTATGCAAGTCAAGGGGTGCCGTCACTTTGAGAGTCAAAAAAGCAGTCTCTACTGAAGAAAGGAAGTCATCTACATCTTGGATGGCTAGAGGGTAAGAGGGTAAGTAAATTAACAGCAGATTGTTTTGGGTGAACTGTTCCTCTAAGTTCTTTAAGACATTTAAGAAAGGAAATTTCATGCTTTTGTGCACGCAACAATCCATTATTTCATCTTCCTTCTTGAGTTTGGGTCTCTGTATACAGCATATCAAAAACAGTGCCAAGCCACCTTTATTTATGTAGTGCTTTATACATAAATTATAAAACAAGTTAAATTCAGCTGTAAAGCAGATCTGTGGAATGCAATAGTATCATGATGTTCAATTCAGTTCAAAATTCGTTCTCATCCAATAGTATCCGTGCAAGTGAATGGATAAAATTACTGAATATTAATTGTCTTATAAATCCCAGTGTTAAATTGTCCAAGTTAAGATGAAGAAAATCCTAAATTGAAGAACTGAGGTCTGGACAATAACTGTCTAGTTATTTTACTGAAATATACAGTAGTGGTTTGGACTTGTACCACTTTATTGATTGCAGCAATGAGTCGTGTGCAAATTTTTTTAATTTAACTTGACATCTCTCATTTAATCTCATATAAAATATCTGATATTGCTGCTGAGATTCTGCCTCCAATAGAAATAGTATTTTTTTTTTTAAAGTTAAGTCTGTACAAGAACCAATTTAGACCTCTTTCAGTGATTAAATTCAAGCGTGAAAAATGTCAGTTATTGTAACAGTGTTGTTTACACTGTTGTTAATAGGAATTCAGTCAGTTTTTATTGTTTTTGTATTATTGTTTTAATTCTAATAATTGCTAATTATTATTATTATTATTATTATTATTATTAAAATATTCAATTTATTATTATTATAAAAATCTAGTAGAGTAGTAAAATTACATTACTGATATTTGTCTTATTTATTTAAAAAATTTTTGGTGTAAAGCTACAACGGACTTTACGTTTCTGTGTTTAGTTAACAACAGGTTTTATACACACAGAAATGTAAAGGTATTCACGGAATAGACGTTTGGTTTCACTTTAAGACATTGCAGCAAAATATATTACTATTGTTCAGTAGAATGTACGTAGGCTATATTAAAATTATTATTTATTTTAAGGAATAATCATACAATATTTCTCCAATGTTTTAATTGTAATATTAAATACCCTGCATTTTCCAAAAAAATAAGATTTGTTCAATTTTCATTCATTTAATTTATCTTTTAATCAATGTTTTATGCCTAAAAAATGTAAATGCTCAACACAGAGTTTCTGAGGAAAAAAATCATAAGGTTATTGTGAGAATAAATGAAACTTGTTTTTATACTTTCAAAAAATAGAATTTGGTAAAAATAAAACATTTAATTGGGCTCTAAACATGTAATTTTTGTTAAATTTTTAATAAGTTGATGTTAAAGTGTTTACGTTTCATGATTTTAATGAATTATACATGCTTTTTGATTAATAAAATTTAATTTGACCATTAAAAAGATTAAAACGACAAATTAAAACGGAACCCCCACCCCCCCAAAGCCATAAACCTAGGGGAAACACTGAAATGCTGTAAACATCTGTCCACAAATATGATGTAAATTCTGCAAATGTGAAAATAAAGTGAATCTGGCACCTGTTGTTTTCCCAAGTGGATTTCATTGTAAGCAATTCAAACAGTGTAGCAGTGGAAAAACTGTGACTTTTTTAATCGCACTAAGTAGGGATGGATGATGTATCATGACACAATATATCTGTGGCCAATATATTACTGACCAGTAGCTGGGAAAAATGAAATTACTATAATTGTTTTCATCAGTGGAATTTCCCTGATGATAAGTTCACCAGAGAATTAGTCTCTAAGTTCATGGAGCTTTTCTCTTTTCAGATGATCTCAAGCACATGTGCAGCATGTGTGCTGGGGAGTATCTGTAGCCAAGTTATCATGTCATTTCACTCTGTGGGGATTATTTTAGCATCTTTGCACCATGTTATGTTATTTTTTGCACTCATCTAAACCATGATAATCTGCCATAAGTAAGGATATGGCATTTGAAGTACTTCGTTTATGGGTCAGTCCATCTCATAGCGGTTTAGTAGAGGTTACTTGACCATTATTGTCAACCATTTTGAGTCTGATGAAAGAAAAACAATATTTGTTGTTATATATTTTGAGTAGAAAATAAGATTTTCATTCACAGTTGTTTCCACATTTCCTTATTTTTAAATTGCCATTTGACGTTTTACAGGGTGTTTGTTCCAACTGACTTCTCACTTATTGTCATAAATGCTTGTGAAAGGCAAGCACAAAAGATAATTATTACAGTTTGAAGTGGAATACAGCAAATTCTACAATAAGGGTCAAACTGTTTTCAACGATGCACCCCAGTGACACCATTAGCAAGCAATTTCAAGAATGACTCTCAAAAGAATTTAGCGAATTCACTCCCACATTTAAATGCGGCTAACGAATATTTGTCAGTCGTACAGTATGTTATTTGACATGTGGGTTCACAGACTGAAACGGTGACCACAAACCTCATTAACTCAAGTGAATTTAAATAATCAGCCATATGCATTTGCACATGGCTTAATTTGAATATTTCAGTCTAACAGACATACAGTGACATCAAACTGTTAGAAACACATACGCAATGACATCAATACACAACAATCAGTGCAAAGGAAGGGCTGCGATTGTTTATTGAAATGAACTGTCTGAAAGAACAAGTGACAAAATAAAAAAGGCTCTTAAAAGAGGAATCGATTTCCTTTGATGGAATCAATTCTTGATCCCAGTGCCTTGGAAACTATTCTTTTTCGAATTGATTCCCAGCTCTGTGAATCACTGAAGTGTCACTCACTTTATCTCAGCACAAGCTCACTAAGTACTTTTTATTGGCTAATTCTTGATAACCGTTTTATATATTAAGGCCTTTACTTAATTTATATACTTGAGTGTAGGACTTACTTTCTGTAAGGAGTTAGTTTTGTTGCGCAGTAGAAAACACTGTGAGCACATCGGAAGTTTGCTGTTAATTATTGCTTATGTGTGCAGTGTGAAATAGGCTTTACACTTTACACTCAACTCCACCAACATACCAATGAGACAATGTGTTGTTGCATGAAATTACTGAAACGGCAGAAAGCAAGACACATCCGTGCATAGGCCTATATCATGCACACTGTATCATAATAGGCTGATATATTTCTCTTTTCTTTCTCTCCGCAGACACTGCTGCACCCCTTTCTCCTTCACTTTTTTTTTTAATTTAAATTTTTTTTTTTTTTTACTTTTTCCTACACTGTTGCTCCGAACTCAACAGTCAATGTTTATTGGAGAGGAAACGTGCAAGTATAGACAGACCATTTCAGAGCAACAATGAGCACATCAAAACCCAGTGGACTCAAAGCGCCCAGCAAAATTGGCAGACCAGCCAATGCTGGGGTCACGAAGACGTCTCCTTCTGTAGGTAAGAGCCATCTCTTTTTACTATATATATTTAATAATGTACAATATCAATAATATTGTTTCTGAAGTAGTTCAGTCAAAAATTCATTTTTGGGTGAACTAACCCTCTAAGGTTCACTTTACTTCCTTATGTAATTTCAAATCTTAAGTTATTGTAACAATTTCTTTCTGCAGTCATATGGCTGTCTAAAATGAATAAAGGACTTGTTAGGTAAACCGGACTTGCAGTGACTCTTTGCAGTAATGAAATCAGGTCAAAAATAAAAGCAGCCTATGTTATTCTAAGTTTTTAAATTCAATTATTTCTTAATAATGACAGTTTGTATAAGTACAGAATCAGTAAGTGCATTGTGGTAATTGGAATTTTGAACAAAGTCTATTTCTTTCCTTCCTTTGGAACAGGTGCTGCTAAACCAACACAAGTTGACAAATCCCCAACCGAAGCCCAGGATGCAGGAGAGCAGTTCAAGATCGGGGATCGTGTCTGGGTTAATGGCAACAAGCCAGGCGTCATTCAGTTTTTAGGAGAGACCCAGTTTGCCCCGGGCCAGTGGGCTGGAATTGTTCTTGACGAGCCAATTGGGAAAAACGATGGTTCAGTGTCAGGTGTGCGCTATTTTCAGTGTGAACCGTTGAAAGGTATATTCACACGGCCGTCCAAGCTTTCACGCACAGAAGGTGAACCGGACGGCACAACAACGGCTCCTCCGTCCCGTGCTGCATCACCTACACCCTCCACTACATCAGTATCTGCTTCAACCAAGAAACCAGCTTCACCCACTAAAACTGCTACACCGGCCTCAGACCTGGTGCGGTCAAAGAGCGAGTCAGTGTCCAATCTGTCAGAGACTGGCTCGGTCAAGAAAGGTGATCGGGAGCTAAAGATCAACGATCGAGTGCTGGTGAGAGTGTTGTGATGGTATAGTGATGAGTGTTATTGTGTGTTTAAGATTGTCATTTAAAGCAGTGGTTCTCAGTTCCAGTCCTGCTCTGCACATTTTGAATGTCTCTCTTATCTGACACACTCAGTTCAGTTCATGGATCTCTCTTCTTAAAGCTGATGATCTGAATCAGGTGTTAAATAAGGGAGATATACAAAATGTGCTGCACAGAGGGGGTCCCAGGATCGGAATTGAGAACCAGTGATTTACGGCATTATTTAAACCGCATTTTACAAGTTCTTTTATACTCATTATTTATGCGTGTTTTATGATTAATTGAGAGATTGCAGTCCATTTCTATGAAGCCTGTACAGTATTTATAATGCAGTATAAGGACTTTTTTTTTTTAAGGCATTATAATGCATTTATAATTCCATATACAAATTTTGTTGTATCATCTGAATAATCTACAACAGCTATATATCATTGCAAGCTTCAGTACAAATATTTATCTTGAATTTGTGTTTCCTCAAGCTTTTAAACTACTGGTCAAAAGATTTTATGTTTTTTAAAATGTATATATTTTATGCACATCAAGGGTCCATTTATTTGATCAATAAATACAAAAAAATAATAATGTGAAATTTTACAACAATTTAAAAGAACTATTTTCCTAATTTTATATATTTTTTTAAATGTAATTTATTCATACGATGCAAAGCTGAATGTTCAGCTTCACTACTCCAGTCTTTAGTTTCACATGATCCTTCAGAAATTTTTATTAAAAGTCTAAGTTAAAAAGGAAGATAAATGAACACCTTTATTCAACAAGGACACATTAAATTATTCTAAAGTGTGACAGTAAAGAAATGTTTCATTTTGGAAGTTATTTTATTTCAAATAAATGTGCTTCTATTGAACGTTCTTTTTATCAAAGAATCCTGAAAAAAAGTATGTTTTCCAAAAATATTAGGCATGCAGTTGTTTTCAATATTGATACCAAATCTGCGTATTTGAAAGTTTTCTAAAGGATCATGTGACACTGAAGCATATGAAACGTCTTTTTAAAAATCGTTTAAAAATCTTTGATCGGTAGTGTAAAAGCCTAAGGATTTGGCATATTAAAACCTAGGTTTGAATATTTGAAACTGAAGCATTCAAGATAAATATTTGTATTGTAACGTGTAGTGTTAGCTGGTTCTTGTGAAAAGTGAACCCAAGTGTGAACACTGAAGTAACTATTTCACGTAGCAGCAGAGTCTGTTGGTTTTTGTGTCTCAATTTCTCAGCAGTAGCAATATGAGAATCCTCATATGAAATGGAATGTGAGAGTTCAAATTGCAATATATGATAAAATAATCACAATATGTTTTTTGTCAAAGTTGTGCAGCTGTATAATACAATTGTAAAATAAAAACAATCAAAATAAATGCCTGTATATTGCGTTCTAAATACAGGCTTCATAATAAAAATAAGTGACGGTGAGCCTCTTAACAAGGATTAACCTTTAAACTCTGTATCGAGAAACATTGTACCAGTGAATTATTAGGCTGTTACAGTGAAGCTGCTGTTACACATATTTCACTGTTTAGGAATCCTGTGTATCGGAATGCATGTTAAGTCCTTGTTTCCTTCACATATTTTAGGTTGCTGGCTCAAAAGCTGGTGTAGTGCGTTTCTTAGGCGAAACCGATTTTGCCAAGGGTGAGTGGTGTGGAGTTGAGCTGGATGAGCCCTTGGGAAAGAACGATGGTGCTGTGGCTGGAACCAGGTACTGTGGCATGTTCTTACATTTACCATCTATACAAAAATGTAAATTATCAGAATCCCTAGAGTTTTTTCATTAATGGATTTGTGCATCAACAGGTATTTCCAGTGTCAGCCCAAGTATGGTCTGTTTGCACCAGTGCACAAGGTGACCCGTATAGGATTTCCTTCCACTACCCCAGCCAAGGCAAAGACCACTGTGCGGAAGACAGCGGCCACACCATCAGGATTGAAACGCAGCCCCAGTGCCTCCTCCATCAGCTCCATGAGCTCTGTGGCCTCATCTGCTAGTTGCAAGCCAAGCCGAACAGGACTGGTGAGTTGCATTCGTCCTCATATGCATGCATGTCTTTGGTTACATAACTTCAGCATGCTTATCAGGGCCAAAATTTCATTTCTGGGATATTTGCAGCACCAAAACGCAACTCCAAAATCATTTCCCAGACTGTGTTTTTCCATCAGCTATTTTTTTGGCAAACATTAGTGTTTGGCTAACTCAAGCGATTGATTGAGCCAGTTGACAAGCCAGGTCTCAAACAAATAGGGCAATGTTTTGATAGCAGAGTCACATTAATAAATTCACTGATCTGTTGCACTGTTTTAGTGTGCAGCATTTCAGGGAAACCAGCTTACAAATGGATTTCCTAGGCAAATGCCTGCTTTCTACCCAAATAAGGCTTGTTATAAAATGCACTGGAAATAAACTTGACGTGTTTACACTTTATCCGTGCATGCTAGCATCAAATTGGTTGTTTTCTATGAATCCATTCCTAATTTTCTGAAAAGCATACTAACTATATTTTATGTGCACAAAATCCAAAAAAATCAGAATGGCTTGTATTTCTGTAAACATTTTCATTAAACCTTTCTTGATCATTGGAGATTCAATATTGTGCATGTGTGCATGCGCAGTCCTGAGCACACGTCTCAGAACGCTGACTGTTTCTAATGGCAGCTGCAGTGATGGACTGATTTTACCGATTAGCGATTGGTTCTTTTGTTTAGAGGGCGGGGCTTTGTTCGATAGAGCGGCCGTATTGAGCCTTGCATTTTGCCCCATTCAAAACTATACGAGTGACGCATTTTGGATATTCTATTGTCTTTGATATTACTCCCCTGGGGCCAGTTTCATAAACTTAACCACCATGTTAAGACTGTGTCTTAGAACTAGTTTGACCAACTAGCAGTTGCCAAGGGATAATCAGTCTTACTTCAATCTACCTTTTCATAACTGAATTGAAAAAGTTGTGACCAGTCTTGAAGAAAAACAATTAACTTTTTGAGACTAGTCTAAACAATTTATCCAATCGGCCCCTGCTTACTTAGTAATAACTATAAGTCTAGCTTTAGAGGGAAGGTCATATCCGAAAACTATATCTGAGTAAATATTATATGAAACAGGAAATACAGTATCTGTAGTTTTAAAGATCCTGAATGAATTTCTCTCTGAAGTTGACAGAGACATCTACAAGGTATGCGAGGAAGATCTCTGGCACTACGGCACTTCAGGAAGCCCTGAAGGAGAAACAGCAACACATTGAGCAACTCCTTGCCGAGCGTGACCTGGAGAGAGCTGAGGTTGCCAAGGCAACCAGCCATGTGGGCGAAGTGGAGCAGGAGCTTACGTTACTGAGAGAAGGCCAGGAGCAGGTTAGACCCAGCTGTGTCGTCGTCTTTTATCTGTTTATTTATTTTGTATCAAGTGAGGAATAATTTGATAACAGGCCGTTGAATGATAGAAAAATAATGCGTGGTCATGCCCCAACGTGAAGGCGTTTTTTTTTTTTTTTTTTTTTTTTTCTGTTATTTTTTTCTATAATTTTCTTAATCAGCCTGTTGTCAGTCACCACACCTCAAGACATTTTTCAGGTTTTTGTCCTTGAAGCGGTCTTCTAAATTAGTTTATTACACATTCCATCTTAATGCTCTATTGCGATTTCTAAACTATATTTTTTTGAACTAGAAACACAGGATTAAGCTATTGTATGCAGAAGGCTGCAAGGCTCTTTGAAATTATTGAAATCATTTAGCAAAATGCTCTAGAAATATAATGTGGTCGATACCTCACTACTTCAGCCTTCTTTAGTCTTTTTACTTCAAAATTTTACGTTTAATTCAATGTTTTACATGTCATTTTCTGTATTTTGTGAAATGTTCTAGTAGTTACTAAGTACAAATTATTTCTACACCAAATTTTTTTTTTCAGTGTAGAAAAATAATTAGCGGCTTAAGACTGGAATACACTACACAACTTTTAAAAACTGAAACGATTTTAAAACGTGCACCTTGTTGCTAGGAGATGCATGACAAATTAAAACAATGTGTGTTCTAAAATCAGCCCAAAATGAATAACATGTTTGATATCCTCCGACTGGATGTATTCATAGTCTGAAGCTAACAAATCAGAGACCATGAAGTCTGCAAACTCTCAAATCTGCAGACTGGCTCTGACTTTCGGCAACTAACATCAGCTTCACCAGACTCATAATCTGGGCAAAAGTTGTGTAGTGTATTCCAGCCTTTAGAATGTCTGTCAGCTCATCAGGTGCAATCATTCTGAGTACTTTTCTGGATGCAATTCAGAAATTAGCTGTAGCCAAATGTGTTTTAAGCTGTGGATACTTTTGAGTGTGTAACAGAAGAATAAGCAAGTTTTGGACAGCTCATATTGATGTTAGAGTTCTGGGACTACTTCATTTATGTTAGTAAGGTGACCATTTTTCAGATGATTACAACATAAGTTGAGCTTATTAACATTAGCCCCTGATTTAGGCCCATTTTTTTTACACCAAGATAATAGTAGCAAGGCATAACCATAACATAAAACAATTGCTTATGGATGTGTTTTGAAACATAACATAAGACTAATTCATGAGTGGTGGTCAAATGATATAGTTTTTTTTTTTTTTTTTTAATGTCTGATGCAGTGTAATGTTTAAGTTATTAGAAATAAATAATTTAAAAATGAATCAATTAGATTCAATTAAAGGGATAGTTCACCCAAAAATGAAAAATCTGTCATTAATTACTCACAAAGCTGTTGTTACAATCGATACACAATAATTTACAATCATAGAAATTGCTTGTGGGTGTCCAGGGTTTTTATTTTTATTTTTTAAGACTGCTTTCTGCATACAATTCTCTCTACTTGGATCATTTGCACAGGTCTTGCACACAGTACACATGTTTTAAGCAGACTTTAATGCACAGTTTAGAAGATTTAACTGCATTTGCTAAAGTTTACACCGTTTGTGGAATTAAATGTTTATTAGATATTCAAATACCAATTTTAATGATATAAATGCACATTTGCCGAAATGCTGTCAGCATAAAAAAGTATTATAGCCTTTATAAACTAATGAAGAGGAAGAACGAGCGGTCAATTACGTCAGTTCTCAGGCTCTTGAGCTTCTAATAAAAGCCTTTCTTCCCCTTGTTACTTCCACTTGATACTTTCTGTTTCAGAAGTAGTGGTTGTGAAATCAATTCATAAACGTCATATTTATATTTTGATTATATATTTTTTATAAATATGTTTATTTTAGACCGTCATCTAGCTACTACAGTACACACACCTATACTGGTGTGCTGGTGTGCAGTAGAGCCTTTAATTATCATTCTGTATAATGTGCTGCTTACTGACACACACCCACACACCCACGCCCACACACATATTGGAGATCACGCAGCTCACACATCAATGAGCAAAGAAGCTTGTCAACGCTGCTCCGCAACTTTTATCAATAACAGTTTAAATACTGAATCACTAGCCTACATTATATTGTCCAGCAATGAGAGGATATAATCGCTATTTTTGAAGTAAACTCATTCATTGTAAAGAGAGACTCAGACATGCACGTCTCTCTCTCTCTCTCTCTCTCTCTCTCTCTCTCTCTCTCTCTCTCTCTCTGTGTGTCTCTTTTTAGGTTTAGGTTTAGCGATTTCTAAAGTCTTCATTAATGCCAAAAATGCTTACGTTTATGTGTCTTTTTGTTCGCTTGGGCAGCCATGATGCCGCTGTAAGCTGGTTATGCTGATAGTTCTCATACCCCTTTGTTTGAAGTGTGGTCCCGAAAAATTTTAGTTTGAAGGGCTATCTGACCCTTCCCCCTACCCCTACCCCTCCATCCAAAAGAGAATCGAGACACCCCTACCCCTAAATGTGAACATGCGAAACGTAGGGGTAAGGGGTAGAAATGGGATTGGGCCCAAGAGTGTCTCTGCCTCGGCTCTTGATGTGTTGGGAGTAGCATCACTTTAATGAGTGAAGTTTCATTTTTTTTCAAGTAGTCAAAGCACTCCTAATGAAGAATGAGCCATAAAGGGATATCCACATATAAAAATAATTAAATTAAATAATGGAAAAACCAGTGTGTATGTATATATGTATATATATATATATATATATATATGTATGTGTGTGTATAATTGCACAATTTCTATTCATTTAGTCAGTCATTTCAGTATGTTTTTTTTACAGCTATGGAAAATATTAATGCAAGTTATAAGGTTAGATTAGGTAAATGTAATTGTTTTGAATGGTTTCTGTAGTATGTGTTGGAGGTCGATGCCAAAATGGACCAGCTGCGAGCTCTTGTGGAGGCTGCGGACAAAGAGAAGGTGGAACTGCTCAACCAGCTGGAGGAGGAGAAGAGGTGTAGTATTAATGAATCAATTTAAGATTTCTTCATATTAAAGACTCCATGAAATCGGTTTACATTTTGTGGCTTTTCATGACTTTTATGAATGTATTTGCTTATAAATAACCTTAGAGCTAGTAGAGACAGTATTCATTGATAATGAATATTGATATTGTTGATGCAGGGGCATGTGAAGAGTTCAGATGCAAAAGCCTCTAAGTGCTGCCGTTTGCATTTTTGTTCAATAAAATGCATAGAACGAGAATAGGGTTGACCCAAAAATTAAAATGCTGACATACAGGTGCTGGTCATATAATTAGAATAAAGTTGATTTATTTCACTAATTCCATTCAAAAAGTGAAACTTGTATATTATATTCATTCATTACACACAGACTGATATTTCAAATGTTTATTTCTTTTAATTTTGATGATTGGAGCTTACAGCTCATGAAAGTCAAAAAGCAGTATCTCAAAATATTAGAATATTACTTAAGACCAATACAAAGAAAGGATTTTTAGAAATCTTGGCCAACTGAAAAGTATGAAAATAAAAAGTATGAGCATGTACAGCACTCAATACTTAGTTGGGGCTCCTTTTGCCTGAATTACTGCAGCAATGCGGCATGGCATGGAGTCGATCAGTCTGTGGCACTGCTCAGGTGTTATGAGAGCCCAGGTTGCTCTGATAGCGGCCTTCAGCTCATCTGCATTGTTGGGTCTGGTGTCTCTCATCTTCCTCTTGACAATACCCCATAGATTCTCTCTGGGGTTCAGGTCAGGCGAGTTTGCTGGCCAATCAAGCACAGTAACACTATGGTCATGAACCAGCTTTTGTTACCTTTGGCAGTGTGGGCAGGTGCATGTCCTGCTGGAAAATGAAACCAGCATCTCCATAAAGCTTGTCAACAGAAGGAAGCATGAAGGGCTCTAAAATGTCCTGGTAGATGGCTGCGTTGACTGTGGACATCAGAAAACACAGTGGACCAACACCAGCAGATGACATGGCAGCCCAAATCATCACTGACTGTGGAAACTTCACACTGAACTTCAAGCAACATGGATTCTGTGCCTCTCCACTCGTCTTTCAGACTCTGGGACCTTGATTTCCAAATTAAATGCAAAATTTACTTTCATCTGAAAAGAGGACTTTGGACCACTGAGTAACAGTCCAGTTCTTTTTTTCCACAGCCTAGGTAAGACGCTTCTGACATTGTCTCTGGTTCAGAAGTGGCATGGTAGCCCTTTTCCTGAAGACGTCTGAGCGTGGTGACTCTTGATGCACTGACTCCAGCTTCAGTTCTCTCCTTGTGAAGCTCTCACAAGTGTTTAAATCAGCTTTGCTTGACTGTATTCTAAGCTTGCGGTCATCCCTGTTGCTTGTGCACCTTTTCCTACCCAAATTCTTCCTTCCAGTCAACTTTGCATTTAATATGCTTTGATACAGCACTCTGTAAACAGCCACACCTTTCAGTAATGACCTTCTGTGACTTACCCTCTTTGTGGAGGGTGTCAATGTTCGTCTTCTGGATCATTGCCAAGTCAGCAGTCTTCCCCATTAATGTGGTTTCAAAGAACAAGAGATAGCCAGAATTTATACTGTAGGGATGGTCATTTATTCAAACTCAAATGTAAATATTCTAATATTTTGAGATACTGATTTTTGACTTTCATGAGCTGTAAGCTCTAATCATCAAAATTAAAAGAAATAAACATTTGAAATATATCAGTCTGTGTGTAATGAATGAATATAATATACAAGTTTCACTTTTTGAATGGAATTAGTGAAATAAATAAACTTTTTGATGATATTCTAATTATATGACCAGCACCTGTAATTTACACCATAATTCCAAACTTATATGACTTTCTCCGCTCTGTCAAACAGAAAAGATGATATTTTGAAGAATTCTGGTAACCAGTTTTGGTGACCTTTAACTTCGATTATATGGGGGGAAAAAGGTCATACAATTCAGAACAGAATTCTGTCTCTCTCTTTCTGGTAACTTTATAAAATAACATTTACTATAAAAATACAACCCAAGTTATTTTTATGGTTACTAAATAGCACACCAGCTGACATGTACATTATTATTTCTTTAAATGTTTTTTTATTTCTCATGCCCTGCAATGGGGGGAAAAAAAAGAATAAATAAAAATAAACCCTTACAATACAGCTGACAAAGGAGTAAAAATGTAAAATAGAAACAAAAATTGACTGATAAAAATTATTGTCCCAAACAGGAAGGTGGAGGATCTGCAGTTTCGGGTGGAGGAAGCTTGCATTACCAAAGGAGATTTGGAGGTATTTGAAGTTTTTTTTGCTCTGATATAACATTCAGACCCACAGCTGTTGTCACACTAGACTCTGAATTTAAATGACAAGATGCGTGACCGATAGAGGTTCTAAATACCACAGATTGACCGCTAACACAGACTTTAAAGCTGCAGGTCTTGTTGATGGTATATTTTTCACATTTTCAATGTTATCCATGTCTGTTATTTACATGTTGCTTGTTTAAAACAGAAGGCAGGAGTGTCCAACCCTGCTCCTGGAGAGCTACTGCTCTGCAGAATTCAGCTCCAACCCCAATCAAACACACCTGAACCAGATAATCAAGGTGTTCAGGATTACTTCATAATTACAGGCAGGCATGTTGGAGCAGGGGTGGAGCTGAGGTCTGTAGGATGGGTGCTCTCCTGCAGCAGGGTTGGAGATCCCTGCTTAAAGTTGTGGCATCATATCAATATTTACTACTCCCTAATTTAAATTTCGAGCCAAACAAAGATGAGTCCAGTTTTACCACAATGAGAAAACACTTTTATTTAGACTGGACTGCCAGTTTTTTGTTGACCTAACTATAAAAGTACTCCATGTATCCATTCAGCAGAACTTTTTGCAGCATTTTCAGATATTATACATAAGTCTTGGTCACACTACTTTGAGTTCAATATATTTGTACGAATCATCTGCAAAATAAGATTTTAAAGAGCTGTAATATTTTCTGACTTTGTTTCTTATTCATGAATCAAGTACTCTTGATAGGTTCACTGATTGTTTCCAGCCTTCATTATTGCACATTTGAATTGATTTCCTGACTTAACCTTCTTATTCAAAAATAACTCAGGTTATTTTCATCCATTCAAATTCGTGAAACTGTTGGCTAATGGTTTTAGGTTATAAAACATGCAAATCAGCAACCTTGACAATGAATTCTTGTGGAGATGCTTTACATACTTGAACAGTTGTAGCAATACTAAATAAAATTGTTTAACAGTTTAAAAATAAAGTGAATTTCCATAATTACTATAGTATCAACTTTCAAGTTCATTTGTCAAGTTGGTCATCCTGCCCACACAATGTACAGCATGATGTTAAATATTTTTGTCTTTTTAAAATAGTCTTTTGGAAGTCTTGAATTTTGTAGAGTAATAAATACTGAATTAATCTGTAATGCTGTAACAAGTCACTAACCTACATGAAGATCTCATTGTGCGAACTTCAGTGTAATCATGTTTTATTTGATTTAGTGCTTAGTCATTAGGAATAACTTTTTTTATTGTTCCTCTCCTCTTTGTTGTGGTCAAAGTACTGTTTTTGTTACTTTTCCTAACCCCAGTCACTATAACGATGCATGGCGTTTGGCAATGTCTGGCGTTTTATTTGTTTGTTTGGCCATCATCAGCATGTCTATAAGCATTGACCGATACTCTCTTGCAATATTTCCTCACACTTTCCTCAGCTGTGGCATTGATTTGACTTGCATTCATCACATCTTCCTGCTCCTCTTTTTCTGCGTTACATTTCCACAGCTGTCCTCCTCACCCCTCGTCTTTCTGCATCAGGCTGGCATGTGATGGTGGCACTGGTTGTGTTTCTTCCTCTCCCCTTTCTGTACTAACAGACGCAGACGCAGCTGGAGCATGCCCTTCTTAAGGAGCTTGAACAGAGTCTTCTCTTTGAAAAGACCAAAGCTGACAAACTTCAGAGGGAGTTAGAAGACTCTAGGGTAATGGATCTTCACCTGGGCTACGGGTCAAGGATCACTGAAGATATGCTACAATGCTCCAGCTAACATTTTTTTTCTATGTCAGGGCATCAGTGAGGGATCTTCACTGCATGCTGTTCAGTTATTCTAATTAATAACTAATTTGAGGAATGATTACTAACACACACTAAATATCTAATTGCTGTAATATCATTGTGGTGTCTTAATATACATATAGGTATGGAAAACGCAAATTTGTTTTATACCAGGGTTCCCACAGTCATAGAGAACCCTCATAGAGTCCTTTGGAAAACCCAGAGGAAATATATGTTGTATATACAGAGTGCATTGGTTGGTTCTGGAAGTATTTTTTCCATTCATTTTTCCCGTAGGGATTTTTAAAATGTTTTTGTTAAAGCATTTTAAGCCATGACCCACCAGCTATAAAGTGAATTACAACATTACAAACCTTTATTTGAAGCACAAAAGTATTTAAAAATCGGAAACAGCGTACTTAACGGCTTCAAAGAAATATTATATAGAAATATGAAATTATTCATTTAAAGTTGATTTATATGTATGTGTAGTGGCCAAAACTGATGTCCGGAGAGGATATTTCTAATTTGCTTTTAACTCTTTCTCCACTAGAGTTTCCAGCCACTGCCAGCATTTTTGCTCATTTTCAATACAGTTTCAGCCCCCAGAATATTTTGTTGTATGAATATCTGAACAAGCAATACAACAAAATAAAGAACAGAACCTTTTACTTTTAAACAATAATCTATTTTATTTAATCAAAAATCATTTTTATTCTAGTTTCAAGCTTTTTTTTTTTTAATCAGCACTTGTTGAATGTAGGCAAGTTTCATAAAAAAAGCAACATTTTGAGCAAAAAGCTGATAAATTCGCATTTTTATCAATTTTTTTTTTTTTTTTTTTACTTTCTGAACCCAACAATTGCAGTCTATTAGAGAGAGGTAGTGTAAAGCAGAGGGTTGAAGGTCTTACTAAATTTGATTAAAGAAAAATCAAACAAACTGGCATGTCTATGTCTATGAAAAAAAAAATGTCTATGATAATCCATTCAAGTGTGGGAACCCAGTTAGATGATCAGTTTTGGGTTGGTGGTTGTTCACCTTCTTGTAAAGTCCTTAATCCTCCCAATTCTATCCCAGTGTTTTTTTTTTTTTTTTTTTAAAATTGAATGGAACTACATTTCTATGAAAATATATTTAAATTACCCACTTTAACCTCAAAAGAAAATCATATCCATACCATTAGATTACTTCTCACTTATCCATACAGCACACATACAGTAGTTAACTAAAAGAGCTTTTTTTTTTTCTTTTAGGTGGCCACAGTCTCTGAGAAGTCCCGTATATTGGAGTTGGAGCGGGATCTTGCATTGAGGGACAAGGAGGTAGCTTTACTTCGTAAGTCACTGGAAGCTTTACCAGGGCAGGATGGGGTTACCAACTCCACCATGGCAGTACTCCAGGAGGAACTCTGTTCCCTCCGTACACAGCTGGCCGCTCAAAGTGACAGTCACCAAGCAGAGCTGTCTTCCTTGCGTGAGATGCTTGCGGCTCGAGAAAAAGAACACATTGAATCTCTGTCACATCTCCAGTCATCCTCAGGTCGCTTATCGAAGGATAAGGAGGAGCTTTTAGGTCAGCTGGCAAAATCCAAGGAGGAGAATTCCAATATCATTGAGGAGTGGCGTTCTAAACTAGCATCAATTGAGGCCTCACACCAGCAAGCCTTGGAGGAGCTCAGAACCTCCCATGAGCCAAGCAAATCTGAGCTGCTGGAGGTACACAATGCTCTGGAACAGTTGAAATTAACACACAAACTGGAGCTTGAACAGCTTGCTAACAAACATGCTTCTGAAACCATGGGGTGGACGGTTGAAGCCAAAGAGCACAAGGCACAGGTCCTGAAAGTCACCGAAGAGAACGAAAGGCTGGTAGAAACATTACGCACCAATTTGGAGAAGGCAGAGGAGCAGCACCTGGTGGAAATGGAGGAGGTCTTGGGAAAACTTCACAGCGCTGAGCTCAGGGTAAAAGAGCTAGAGGACACGGGAGTTAAGTTAGGTCAGCAGTTGCATGGAAAGTCACAAGAAGCTCTGGAGCAAAAAACAGCCCTTCAGACTCTGCAGTCACAGCAAAGTCAAGGGAACCAAGAGATGCAAAGGTTATTGACCCAAATAGAGGAGGCAAAAAGCCAATCCAGATCTCAGGAAGAAAAGGTAGGCCTTCATGTCCATTTGCATGTAGAACATGCATAACAAGGAATCTACAAAGGCTGATAGTGAAGAATCAACAGCAGTTGCCAAAGATTTTGGCACAAATGCTATGTTCTTTTGAGTGCGAACTCCACTTATTTTTAGATATTCCAAGACACACTAAACCATTTGGTGATTAAATAATGGTTAGATCAATAATAACAAATGTAGATTGTAAACACACAAAAGAGCACTATTTGAGTGTTATTCATTTATAATTTATATTAAATGAAATTTTAATCCCTTTATTAGTTGTTATTTGTAGAAACATTAATTGCATGCCTCATACAATGCAATGGGAGTAAATATAAATGTAATGCTGTAATCAACACGTACCATTAACAGAATCTTTTCTATTCAGCATAAATGCATGGAAACTGGGTCTGTCAAGCTCAGTGACAAAGGTCATTATAAAAGAATTTTAAAAGCATTTCAGCTATTCTGAAGCCATACAAAAGCTTTACATGAGAAACAGGCAGGAATCATTCCGTCTGCTATAGTTTTCAAATCTCATTTGAGGCCTTGAAGGTGCATTGTGCCAAATTCAGTGGTGTTCTATGACAATGATTTTTCAGTGAAAACTGCAGATCATTCATTCATTCTTATTGTTTGATCATATCATTTGTGCATTCTGCATAATAGGGCTGCATGATTAATTGAAAAAAATAAATCAATCAATCACAGTATGGCTTAGTGCTATTGTCAAATTTCAAAAACTGTGATTTTAATTAAGTAAATATGCGCTGTGTGTTTCAAAGTGAAGCGCAGCTCGTGATCTGCCATTGTTTGCAGCATCTCAGAGCGGCTCAGTTCACAGTAAATGTTGCTCAAACAAACTCCATCTATCTGTGTGATATGTATACACACACATACAAATGTTTTTCTTATTTTACAGTGAAATATTAAAATAGTTATATTTCTTTGTTTATTGTATATTTTCTATGTTTTTATTTGGTAATAATAATAATTATTATTATTGTTGTTTTATAGCCATATAAAACATCTATAATTACAATAGTTTTGCTAAATTGTGTGACCCTACAAACAAGCACGGCAAAACTGGATTTTTTTTAAATTTTTTTTAAAAATTCACAATCACAATTTTTATCAGATTTTTATTTCTTTTTTCTCCAAATCATGCAGCCCTATACATCCATGGTAACTTTGTTCTTAAGAATGTCCTGAGATTTTATTTTCCATGATATTTCAGTCCTTCTCTTTTAAGTTCCAATTTGTATGACTGGCAACTTTTTGAGTTTTTGTGTGTGAAATTCCTCATGTTTTGTCCCCTGTCATTTCCCTCCATTATGGCGCTACACCTTGCTTTAGGTCACTGAGTTGAACTTGGTACTAGAGGGTAAACAGCAAGAGCTGAATGGCCTGTTGCAGGGAAAGAGCTCTCTGGAGCGAGAAGTTAGTGAGCTGGTAAGTGACCGTGAAAAGATCCCTTAATGGAAACTGACTAGTTAAATTATCTCATGAGAAGAATACAGTAAAGGCATTAAAGTAACTGATAGTAGAAGCACTTAAAGGGATAGTTCACCCAAAAATGAATATTCTATCATTTACTATTTTTTTGTCCATACAGTGAAAGTCAGCGTGGTCCAATATTGTTTAGACCCCACTGACTTTCAAAATATCATCTTTTGTGATCCACAGAAGAAAGTAAGTCACAGAGGTCATTCATCTTTGGGTGAACAACTTCAAGTATCACAAATAAAGGCAGAAATAATGACACCGCTGATTAAAGCCATCTTGAGTGGCAGGGGTGATAGTGGGGTTCTGGGGTCTATGTTTAAACTCAAGAATCACTCAGACTGCTTCAGTGAGTGAATGAATGTCACGCTCAACAAAATAACAAGGCAAATACAAGGAATTAAGCCAGAGAATGTTTCAGCCATAATCCTCAAATCAATTCACATTCTTCATTTTCTAGAAACAGAATCTTGAAAAAACATCTAATGATCAAGCCAAATCCACTCAGACTAATCAAGGTATGTGTATGCACAGATTACACAGTTACAACTTGAAATATGTAAGATTTTGTAGAGCTTATTGAACTATACATTCAGCGTGACTGATTTGCTGTCTATTTCAGAGTTATGTGAAGAGCTCAGGAATAAAGAGGAACAATGCACATCTCTCTCTGCTGAATTACAGGATATGAAGAGTCAGTTTGCTGGTCAGTACCAAGTTCATCAATGAAATCTGAATCAGTGAAAGAACTGATTAAAATGTCTTGTTTGTAATTATGTATGATTGGTGTCTTGTTCCATCTTAAGGTTTACAGAGAACTTTGAAAGCAAACGAAGAAAGGATACTGCTGCTGACCAAAGACAAGACTAAACTTGAGAATGACTTTATGGACATGACAAAGTCATCGGGAGACAGTTCTACTCTAATAACAAAGATGAATGATGATATCAAGCAGAAAGAAAGGTCTGCTTTAATATACTTGATTAAAATGCTTAAAAACAAAACTATACAGAAAGTAAACTGTAGTATTTACCTCAGTTTACATATTAGCTTGATTAAGTTTGTGGGGCCTAATATTTTGGTAGACTGAATTGAAGTTTTGTAAATCAAGCCTTATTTCAGGAAATAATAACTGATTCTCAAACCCTACTTAATTTCAGGAGACTAGAGGAGCTTCAGAACCAGCTTGAAGAGGAGAGGGAGAAGGCAGCGCAGGCTGAGGAGAAACGGTCTCAAGCACAAGTCCAGGCTGAGAATGAAGCCAAAAGCCTTGAGAAGAGACACCAAGCAGAGCTTTCCAACCTGCAGGAGAGGATCAAGCTTTTGGTGAGAACTGTTAAACGTCTCCCATCACACACGTACTGTTACCACCCGGAATAAAGGCGTCGTCTGATTCTTGTGTTTTAGTGTAATGATTTGAATGGATAGTTCACTCAGAAATTCAAATTATCATAATTTCCTCCCCCTCATGTCATTCCAATCGCATGTTTCATCTTCAAAACACAAAGTAAAAATTTTAAATGAAACCTGAGAGGTTTCTGTCCTTCCATTTAAAGGTCCAGGCAACCAAAAATTAGGAGATCCTAAAGGCTCATAAAGGCCGAGTAAAATGAATCCATATGAATAAAGCAGTTTACTCCAAGTCTTTTGAAGAGATACGATTGATTTATATGTTGAACGGATTTAACGTAATGGATCTTAAAAGTTCTACATTTTCTAAGAAAATTTCTAAAATATCCACAATTGTTTCAAAGATTAACCAAAGACTAATGGATTTGGATCAACATAAGTAAATGGTGATTCAATTTTCATGTTTGGATTAACTATCCCTTTAACACTTCTAACGTTATTAAAATTCCTGATCATGTTTGATTTGATGTAAACTTTTCTACCAGTTGTAGTAATTTTCTCCCCTTCTGCTTATCAAGTGCACTCTTATATGACTTGAAAATTGCCTTTTTCCCATGACTCCTCAGGAGAAGAGTTCTGAAGACAATCAGGCTAAAGCCAAAGACATGCTTGCTTTGGGAGAGAAAGCTCTTGCAGATGCTGTGGAACAGCATGCAAAAGAAATGCAGGAACTAAATAGCAAGTTTGAAAAAGTGCAACAGGGTCTCCAAGTGTCTGAGGATGAAAGCCTGGAGCTGAAGAAACAGATTGAGGAGTTGAAGACCTTCAAAGAAAAAGCTACGGTAAGACAATAATACTTAATTTGTGAAAGAGCATGGGGCTTTTTTGACAATTCATGTACTGCAGTAGGAAATGTAGATCTTTAACTTTGCAGAGAAAATACACTTATACATTTACAGATTATTAATCCATCAAAGCTATTTAAAGAAATGGTACTGTTCCTAAATGTTCAGTCTCGTGATGCTTAATCAGAATCAGAATGTGACCTCAGGCTGAACTCTTCCCCTACTGCTAATTTGCACTTAGGTCTCAGAGAAATCAGAACAGACTGCGCAGGCCTCACTGGAGAAACTGACCCAGGAGAACCAACAACTTCAGAAAGACAAGGCTGAGGCTGAGGCTCTGGTAACGCAGCTCAAGAACTCAATGCAAGAAATGCAGTGCAAGGTAAATGCATGCTGAGTTTATGGAAGAATTATTCCAAGGTATAACATTTAACACCTTTGTCATGATAAGGACAAAAAGGGAGGAAGTGTCACAGTTCTGTCATCTCTGTGTGTTTTCTAGACACTTCTGCTGTGTTTTGCAGTTCTGACACTAAAACACCAAACCTAGACTAGACCCAAGAGTATGCCCTTTAAAGTTCACTGTAACAGATACTATACTACTACTGCTAATAGTAATACTAGTTTATTTTTCAAACGTTTTATTTCCCTAATTCATTCATTTTTCTAGATTCTTAGTTTCTCAATATTAATATTTGTAGATTCCATTTTAATGGTTAAATTATATTTTGGTCATCAAAATCAGGTCTAATTGAAATCATGAAACTTAACAATTTATTAAAAGTTTAACAAAAAATTTACATTTTTTTTAGAGCCCTATAAAGTCCTTTTAATATTTGTGTTTTTCCCATTTTAATATTTGTTTATTCTTTGTTAATGGTTTAATAATGTATATATTTATTATTATTATTATTATTTATTTATTTTACACTACAATAGGAGCTTGAGTTGAGTCTGAATTTATCATTTTTTAAACCTTTATGATCAAAAATGGTGGTGAACACATTAAGGCATAAACATTAACAATTTAATTAATCTTTTAAAATGTGAACAAATGAATTTAACAATTCATTTCATTAAACAGAGTAACAGTGTACTGTTAAAATTCACAGTACAATAAAAAAAATTAAGATAAATGGCAATATGAGCTGCACATTTCTTTTTTAAATCCTGCATATAGGCTAGGTTTCTCCTCGGATATCTGTAGAATAATTTATATTTACTAGTGTCTGCTTCAAGCTGCTCATTGTTTTCTCTGTACTTGTAGCTGGATGCTTTGAAGCAGCAGAACTCGCAGTATCAAGAGAATCTGAGTTCTGACAGTCAGAAGATCAGCAGCCTCAGTAAAGAGATGTGAGTGTCTACACTTCAATTCTGTTTTCTTTGGAATTGTGTAGATTGAGTAACTTCTGTATGATATTCATTCAAATTATTATTCAAATTATCAAATTGTTCCAGGTAATTTTCAAATTATTATTATTATTAGGGTTGGGATAAAGTGTTAAATACTGCAATTTAATATTTGTCTGTTAACATGTTACAAATACTTGACAGTTAATAAAACATCTGTTGTGTTTTTCTTTTTAAAAACCTTGAAGTAGCTATATAAATGTCTCTTCTCCACATTCTTTGGTTATCGTTATAGTAAATATTGATTGAGGGTATTGACACAGACAAAAAACATCACCAAACACACTATAAAAGTTCAAATGTGACATTGTAGTGTGGTTTTGTGTGGAAACAGCAGTTCAAAAGAGGCCTTAATAAACATAATAATTTTGTGTGTTTCAGTGAGGAGTTGAAACAAGCAGACACTGAAAAAGCCCAGACAGTGGAGGCTCTGAAAAATGAGAAGGAAAAGCTAACCATGGAACTTGCCAGCAGCCACAAAGACAGTAACATTCTGCTAAATGTATGTTAAGTGAAATGTGTGTAATATTTTACAGTTTTATTTTGTACTAGGACACACTCAAAATCCAGATGCTTAAACTAATTGTTATTATTTTGTTTTGAATTTTATCGTGTTCTCTTCACTGTTATCTTAATACAGCTCAAAAAGGAGTGTGACAGTCTCAACGACCAATTGAAGGAGATGAAAACAAGGTAATGAACTTTCACAAAAAGAAATGAGAATTTGTTACCATATCATCAAGATGGTGGTACAGACAGTGACTGTGTTTAATGTTTCAACGGATATGTCCTATAGCAGTTTATTCATTATAGATATATAGGCTGTTTTTATGGACCGTTTTAGGTCTGGGCCTGATTTTTAGTTCCAGTCAGTCATTGGCCTTCTATAACCTCAAATGACAAACTTGTTTTTTTGTTGTTGTTTTTTTTCCTGTGGAAACAAAAAGAGATGTTTAGGAGGATGTTCAAATTGCTCTTTTCCATACAGTGAGAGCATAAAGTGACCAGGAAATCTCAAACTCTAAAAGAAATTTAAAAAGCATCATAAAATTAGTCCATCATGACTTGTGAATTATACTCCAAGTCTTCTGAAGTCATGCAATTGCATTCCTATTCAACTCAAGTGGTGCAAGAATATGTGATTTGAAATCTGAAAACTTATGGCGCTTTTTGGAGCTGCATGCTTTTTACTTCATAGAAAGCAGCAGTGTGAACATTCCACTAAAGTGGGCAGCTTGAGGGCGAGTAAATGATGACTAAAGTTAAATTTGTTCCTTACATGCAGAATGCACATATCATACAATCTCTCTTTTGTGCAGGGAAAGCACTTTCAAAAGTGAATCAGAAAAGGAGAAATCAGCACTTCAGCAGTCTCTTCAAACACAGAGTGCCTTCATCTCAGAAAAGGACAAAGAATTAGACTCTCTGAGAAATGAGGTAACATCTTCAACTGCATAACAAATTATCAGAAAAAAAAAAAAAAAACTTTTTTGGCGCGTCTGAAATTTCATTAACTGTATGTGTAAAACAATAAAAGTAGGCATATTTATGGTTATATGGTTTTGTCCGTTGTGAAATGATTTATATCTCACGTGAGTGATGGGTTCCTGAAGGGGGACGGATTATTATCATTAATGTTTTTGATTAAAGATTGTGAGAGCACATTAGTTAAAAAAAAAATAATAATAATAATAATGGACATTATAATAATTTAGAATAAAGGAAATTGTCCATTTTGATTTCATGGTGACTCGGATACAAATTGTTTTGAAAGTATAGCCACAAAACTTGGCCAATATACATGATTACATGCGACATAAGTGATTACTAATCTTAAATGTACGGTTATATTCAGTCTTTCAATCACTAGCTAGGATAATATCTACATGGGTAAAATTTCACCCACCAAAATTGTCAGTAATACATAACCAGAAGTTTATCCACCTACAAAGTCAAGAAAGATTTTTAGACAAGTTTACAGCTCAAATAACATGAATTAGTAATACTGCAGTATTCATATTACTGAATAGTTCACATAAAATGCTTAAACAAAAATATGAACCTTCACATTTTTTTGCAAACTGGAGGAAGAGTCTTATTTCTGTGTTATCTGAAAACATGAGATAGCAGAATGCTATGCAAATCTCTTGTCAGATGTGTGCAGTATTTTACATATTTATTAGTGCCCGCTTCAGGTTGTCCTTGTCCTATAATGCGTATATTTTTAGATGATCAGAGGATGTTTCTAAATGGTTTTCTCTGTACTTGTTGTAGCTGGATGCTTTGAAGCAGCAGAACTCGCAGTATCAAGAGAATCTGAGTTCTGACAGTCAGAAGATCAGCAGCCTCAGTAAAGAGATGTGAGTGTCTTCAGCCATTCGCCCACATTGCTATTCTTTGTGTTGTTGTGAAATTTAAGTCATTTCTCTTTGGTATTAACTGTTTTATATTCATGATAAACTTTCACTCGGTGAAATCTGCTACTGATATTTAATTTACTTTTTTTTTTGTAATTCAGCCATGTATAATACTAGGGAAGGAAAACTTAAAGGTATAGTTCACCCTGAATTGAAAATTTTGTTATCATTAGCCCCGTTTCCACCGCAGGATCTTTACCCAGGAACTAGGGACTTTGGGCCGGTACTCTGTGTGTTTCCACTGCAGGAACCAGATTCTAAATAAAGTTCCGGGTAAAAATTTGCACCTCAGAAAGTCCCTGCTCGCACGGTAGTTCTTTTTCAAAGGTCCGGAACTTTCGGAGGGCGGGACTTTAGCGCTGAACACGCTGATTGGTTGAGTTCGTGCAGCATTGTATTTCAACCACCATATTCGCATATTTTTTTTAAAAATATTACTGTTATTGTGTCATGAAATATAGTTTTAAAAGTATTTCAGGTGAGAATGTAGTTATTTAAAACTCAAATCTGTGATTTATTTATAAAGACAGCGCCTATTTGAAAATGTGTTGCTGATTCCGGAGATGTGAGCTCCACGTGATCAGTGGGCGCTCAGTGCTCATGTTTCCCAATGAGAGCAGCCTCAACTCGGCTAGTCCTTCTGACATTTGCCACTGGCTCTGATGTCTCTGTAGTGGTTAAACATAAGATTAAAATTTTGTTTTGGGCAAATGCAACAGGTCTTTATTCTATTATTTTATTAATCTGTTAATATGTTAAAATGAAAATTAAGAGGCAATAGCCTAGTTTTATATAATATTTAGTTTCATTGTAATGCATGTACGTTCCCTGAACTACATTTCCGTTCATATTAATTAACTATTAATAGCTAATAGCTATTAATAGCTATTAATATGTTTAAATGAAACCGAAAAGAGGCAGTTGTGTTTGATATCATATTTCATCTTATTGTAAATACAGTGAAGGAAATTGCAGTAACCAAGGTGAGCTGACTGATGTTATCAAGTAGCCTACGCTGCTGTTTGCAGAATTACTGAACTTGCGTCATCCCGTCTGCGGAAGTTCACACTCCCAAGTCGAACTCGCGAAGTCAGAACAACCGAGGATGCAAGTCCAAAATTTGCGTACTTTGTATTGAGAAAGGCGCGCAGACCTACGTCACCAGATTTGCCTAATCTTCTCGGGTCTTTAGACCGCGATGGAAATGGTAGACAGCAACAGGTCTGCAGGAAAAACGTTCCTGGGACAAATTGTTCCAGGTAATTTTGGTGGAAAAGCGGCTATTCCCTCACCCTCTCTCTCTCTTTCACACATACAAATACACAAACAAGATATTTTGAAGAATGTTGGGTGACCAAACAGTTTCTGGTCCCCATTAACATCCATAGTATTTTTTGGCATACTATGGAAGTCAATGGCTATCAGCAACTGATTGGTTACCCACATTCTTCAAAATATCTTCTCTAGTGTTCAACAGAAGACAAACTCATACAGGTTTGGAACAACTTGAAGTTGAGTAAAAGATGACAGAATTTTCATTTTTGGGTGAACTATCCTTTTAAATGTTTACTTTGAAATGTTGAAATATGTGTGTGTTTTTAGTAGCATAAATTTTAGTACTATATAATGCCTGTGTGACAACAAGATGGTCTACAATAAATTGCTGTCACCAAACCTGTAGCGTAACGCTCTTTGTATGTATAGCTTAATTAATAGATGAGATAATTGTTGAGAGCTGCTTCTTTTTATAATTGTTTTACGAACAAGTGGAATAGGAATCCTTAGGGATTTCACTTTTTATCTGTCTCTCTGTGCTGTTTGAATAAACGCTGGTTGTGTGTTTCAGTGAGGAGTTGAAACAAGCAGACGCTGAAAAAGCCCAGGCAGTGGAGGCTCTGAAAAATGAGAAGGAAAAGCTAACCATGGAACTTGCCAGCAGCCACAAAGACAGTAACATTCTGCTAAATGTATGTTAACCGATTGTCCAGATCTTTAAGCTCAATTCATTTTTGTCTGATTTTAAAGCAGTTTTGAATGCTAAAAAATGAAATGGCTCAATGTTGTGCAATGTGTTTTTATGTAAATATTTTGTTTTAAATGCAATGTTGCTATGATTAATGTTAAATCTGAGAGGTAAATTTGTTTCACCCTCAATACAGCTCAAAAAGGAGTGTGACAACCTTAATGATCAATTGAAAGAGATGAAAATGAGGTAAGGAACAACAGAGAGTTTATTTATGGTGTCATGTATCAAGGAATTTGTTTCTTTGTTTCAACTATAGCTGTGCTGAACCTGCAATCCCAAATGAATGAAAGCAGAATGCACACATCCTACAAAAATCTGTCTTCTACACAGGGAAAGCACTTTAACAAGCGAATCAGAAAAGGAGAAAGCAGCACTTCAGCAGTCTCTCCAAACACAGAGTGCCTTGATCTCAGAAAAGGACAAAGAATTAGACTCTCTGAGAAATGAGGTAGTGTGGCTGTTTACCTTTAAATGTTATTTGAATAGAACTGTCACACATTACATAGTGGTTATCTCAGTTTGAGAACATATTAACATCCAAAATAAATTAATTCAAAATTGATGACGAGCACGGTAAAATGGACTTGAGGCTGTAACTTGTGTGCATTGTGAAGATATAAAGCTAATAACTTTTTTCAGGCGATAGCCCTTTTTACTAATTTACCTATATTTGCACAATGTCCAAGATTTACAAAACATTATACACAGACATCAGGACATCCTGAAGATACTACAGTTTACAACTTACACCGTGTGACTTCGCTACTGTTTGATCCATTTATGTAGAGATGTAGGCCGTTTTATTTGTGCGTGAGGCCCATTATAACGAATTGGCCTACATCTTGTGAATGCAATTTCATAACTTCACAAAACTTGGTACTTATGGCCAATAGAATAGCCTGAGGAAACCCACCAAATTTCACAAGTTCCTGATTTTCATGGGGGCTAAACGCAAATTTTGCGTGATCAGTGATTTATCTGTATTTATATGTAAATGACGGATGAGGGGCTGTAATAATGTTGTCCACAAGAATGTCTCTTTTGGAACTATCTTATAATTTTCTAAGTGGTTTCATCAAACCCTAACTTAGAGATTCTAGATTCAAGTTGACTCTGAAGTACAAACGCCTAATATTTGAGAGAATTTGTATTTCAAATATATAATAGTTTTTTTACACACCATATTTGTAAAGCAGTTCTCCAAGCTGCAATATTTCTTAAAATATATGAATTTGTCTGTTGCATGATACTAAGCTATTGTTACTTTTGGACAGACAGTTTTGTAATTCATCAGTTTCTGTTCAGAGACTGGAACTGTGGAGTTTTTCCCTGGTTAGTCTTTATCGTGGTATTAATTTTCAGATAAATCAATCCTTAAATTGCACAGGTAAAATAAATAAATAATAATAATAAAAGTGTAAGGTTAATTTACATGTCTAAGTCAGGGTTACTAGGGCAGAAATATCTGAAACGTGGTCTATACTTTTCAACTTTATATGAACACAACATGGTAATTTTCCTCCTGAACCATATATATAGTTTTTCATAAATTTAGATTTATACTATTAGAATATGTGACCTATGGTTTCTAAATCATAGGCTCTTTTACTAAGTTGCTACATTTTTTAAAATCTGAAAATATGAATGCAAAATAATAATTTTGTACTTTTTGCATAACTCAATTCTGTTCCTCCTTAATGCAGTTCAAAAAGGAGTGTGACAGCCTCAATAGTCAGTTGAAGAAGATAAAAATGAGGTGAGCAACTACAAGAAATTTACTGTACTGTGTAGAAGTCTTTGCTTTGTTTTAATATAGACATTCTTGACCGTACATTCCTGCATTAATGAATGTCTTCTGCACAGGGAAAGCACTTCAACAAAAGAAACAGAAAAAGAGAAGGAAGCGCTACAGCAGTCCCTCAAAACACAGAGTGCCTTGATCTCAGAGAAGGACAAAGAATTAGACTCTCTGAGAAACGAGGTAACTTCTGTTTGAATTATGGTGTGTATGTGCAAATTTCAGTTTTACTCGATTTTTCTTTTTTTTTTTTTTTCTTTCTTTCTTTTGTGGTTCTTGCAAGCAGATAGCAGGTCTGCGTGATACGACACAGGTGCTGCAGTCCAATCTGAAATCTCACAAGAGTGAGAATACTGTGCTGCAGGAGCGAGTGAAGAATCTGGAGACGAGTTTATCTGACGCTCAGATCACCAGCAAAGGAGATGATGCCTCGGGTAACTCTACACACGACTTTATTGCATGCGTCTATTCCATCAGTTAAAAGTAAATAAAACAGGTTGAAATGCACATTTGAAAAAAAGGAAAATAATCATTGATTACATTTAGACAATGTAATGTAAAAGAAAAATAGCAGAGGGATTCGTTAAGACTTTAGATTTTGTTTTCATTGCATTGCATTTACATTTTTCCAGGCAGACTGTAGTTCTGCTATTGCATTTTGGGATCAAACTATGCTTAGAAATATCTATATACTGTAACTGTTACCTTAAACTGATCTAAATCTAACTTATTATAAGTGTGTTGTATTTGTTTAATCTACATGACCGGTTTGCATGTTTTACCAGATGATTCTGCTTTAAAAATGTGGAAGGAGGCAAAGGAGAATGCTGAGCGGCAGGTATGCAGAGTGGAAAGTTATAATTAATGTTTTCTCTTTATAATGTGTGTTTTTTTTTTTTTTTGGTCCATCATTTTAATGGCATGTGTTTTTTTTTTTTAACACATTTACAGATATTTTTATATGTAAAAGAATTCCTACAAATTGAAATAATTTTAACAACTAGCCAAAGTCATTCTTGATTACCACCAGCAAATTTTAAACAGAGAAAGCTTTCCATCATATTCCCCAATATTGTATCTAGATAAACCGTAACAAGGGTTAGAATTACTGCTTCATATTTTAAAAACAGAGTGCTGAGAGAAATTCTATGAAAGTATGTATGGATGAATGAATTCTATAAATACATGAGGGGGAACCGATAATAGCATTTGCTCTTGTTCTTCTCAGCTGCTAAACAGCGCTGCTTTGTTTACAAAGGTTACCAAGGAGACTGTTCTGTTTCTGCTGTTCCATAAGTGCCACTCGCTGTCAGACTGTGGAGTTACATTTTCATTCAACCTGTCTGCCATTTTTGTTGGACCAAATTTTTGTCGTAAATCTTAACCGGTAGATGGAAAACAAGCTAATGTGCATTCTAAGAAAGGTAACACTGCAGATAATAAGGTAGCCTATGTACAATTGTTTGTGGAGCAGATAGAATGCCTATAATTTATCATTATGTGAAGGCTGAATTGTGAGATTGATCATTTTATGACTTTCTTTTATCTTAATTTTATTTGAACATGTAGTAGATGTTAGTAGATAAGTTATATTTTAAATCACCCAGCCAATATTTTGTTGGTTTAAAATCTGCCGCCATTTTTAATGGTATTAGTTGTTTTACAAAAATGCAGTGCTGCTAATTTTTATGTATTTTAGCTTTTCGACGTATAACTCAAAATGATTTCAGTGTGTGTATACAAGTAGTTTTTGAACATTTCCAGCACATTTTAACAATAATATTGATAACATGATCGTTTCATCTCTAATCTGGAGCCCTTGTCTCATCCGACTTTGTGGTTAACCATCGCAAATATGGAATACAGATTCCTCAGCATAGATCAGGTTTTACTGCAGCAAAACTTCTCAGCAACAGAATTCCCTAATAATAATAATCATGTCTTCCAACCCCTGGCATCCTTCAGATATGGACAGCCAGCATTTGTGGAAATTTTAAATGGGCTGTGGTCCTTGGAGTTTTAACATCCTTTTTTTTTTGATGAATAATCTCCAATCTCACCTACAAGTTTTTGTCAATGGGTGAATATCCTCCTTTTTGGCCCTTATGCCAGACTCCATTACCTCTGAAGCATGTTTTGATGGACTGTGATGTCTTTAACTTCTCTAGGGCTCTTTACTTCTATTAAGTTAGTTTTTTTTTTTATTTACCTTTTTATTTGTTGGTTTATATAGTTTATCAACTTTGTCTATTTTTCACTTGTTTCTCTCCATGAATATAGCTGTGGTAGCTGGTGTGGAGCTAAATTATAAACTATCAATTATATGGTTTGATTTATGAGATTATAAATTTACGAATTGCACATTTGAAACACTTACTGATTAACTTCTTTTTTTGGAAAGGTTGAATTCCTGAATTCGGTTATTGTGGAGCTTCAGCGAAAGAATGAAGACCTAAAATCGAAACTAGAGAAGATGGCTGAAGCAGCGCTCAATGGAAACGGTGCAACTGAAATGGACAGTCATAACAGGTGTTTTGTTTTTAAATCTCAGCATACAATCCCAAGAATGTGCTGAATTCACTTTTTTTTTTTTTTTTTCATTTAATCTTCAAACATAACTTTTTCACTTAATTGGTAGCTTCACTGGTTTTATATTAGTTGATTTTGGGTATATAAAGATTTTGTAGACTTAGTGATGGTTTTCAGTTCTTCAAACAAAAATGTCATTCTGTGTACATTAATATATAGAAAAGAATGGAGTGTTACCTTTTTTACTTAATTCCTATGTATTGTTTAGAATTAAATCGATTATTTCAGCTTGGGTTATCCATGCTTCATCCATCATTTTATTATGTCAATATGCAAAATGTGTTTGAAAAAAGCTGTTAATATACTGTTACACAGTATCTCACACCCTTGTCTTCTCTGCCTAGTCACACCGAGCCAACGATTAAAAAGAAACCCCCTCCCCGTCTCTTCTGTGACATATGTGACTGCTTTGACCTACACGACACAGAGGACTGTCCCACCCAGGACCAGATGCTAGATTCCCCACCACACACCACCTACCACGGCAGTCCCAATGATGAAAGACCTTACTGTGACACATGTGAGGTCTTCGGCCACTGGACGGAGTCCTGCAATGACGATCAAACTTTCTAGGGTCCTGCTTCCATGATCCCGCAACATTTGTACTTGCAATACTATGCCTTGAATCAAACAGTGCACAAAAGACTATTGTAAGTTTGTGTGGTTTTTCACTTGTGTGTTTACCACCATATAAGCCTAAACCTTTCAGTCACTTTAAAGCAAGCATCTGTAGTTTACTCAGTGGCAATTTTACCTGCCTTTATTGCACTGGATGACTGTTAGGAGGAAAGAGGGTTTTAAGTTCACTTTGAAAGAACCTTTTAGTGAATGCTCATTCTTTATATGGTGGTAGAAATCTGGAATGGAGAGTTTTCTTATATACTTAAAAGGTTGTAGATCGTTGAACTTCAGTGCTGACCTGTGGAAGGGAGGCTTGACTTCTCAACAGCCTTTCACATATCAACGAGTTTGGATATTGTAAGAGAAGTATTAATATAAAATAAGTTATTCTAGAATTGTGAAAATTTCAAAATTTATATACAAAGAAATACGTAAATAAGTATGTTTCAGTCATGTATTATCTTTAAGAATGACTGTTAGGAAAATTGCAACTTTTGCCCGAAAAGAAATGGAGAAAAAAAGAACCACCATCTTACTGTTTTTGTTACTTCAAAGTCAACATATGTTTCCCAGGTTGTTTGTGAGATTTATTTGTACAAATATCAAAGGGGGGACATTTTTTGGAAATAAACTTCAAGAAATATCTTTTAAGTGCAAAAAATATTCTTTGTTGTGTTGTATGTTAATGCCAATGTGCTGCTCTTAAAAAAACAAAAAACAAACAAAAAAACAGAACGTGTGTATGTCCCTAAAGAGCATCCTGAGCTGTCTGCAGAAAATGTAGGGCTATTTGGCTCTTGTCCGAGCCAGACGTTGTTTTTGACAATGAAACTGCCTGACAAATGAAGCAGTGAGATACAATAAACATTGTTTTCAAATAAGTTTTAAATCGTTTGATGTGGTCAATCATAACCATCAACTTATACCAGTTTCTTTTTCCTCTTGTGTAAAAAAAAAAAAACGAATAAAAAGAAATGAATTGCAGTTGGCATTTGAGATAAGTTGACGTAAACATTCTAATATCAAAAGTGCATTATATTTTTCATAATTGTAACCTACTTTAAAATGTATTAAAATATGTATAGATTCCTTGTTACGTCTAAAACTGGTTGTTTGTCATGTTATAAGGTAAAATAAGAAATAGTCTTGTTCAAGCTGTTATTATCTAAGCCTATTATTACCTAAGTCACAAGTGTTAAGTTTAATTTACACTATGCTGATGGACACCAGATCAACGCCCCCTAGTGGTGAACAATTACAATTTTAAAACATTAAGGAAACCAGTGTTGCCAACTTAGAACTTTTGTTGGTAAATTTAGCAACTTTTCACACTACCCTAGCAACTTTTTCTTCCAGAAGCACCTAGTAACAAATTTAGCTATTTTTAAAATGTATTTGGCCATTTTTAGCAACTTTTGATAAGCGGCTCAATAAAAAGGCACACAATTTCCATCTAAATTACACAAAATGAGGAAACCAAAGATGCCTAGCAGCACACACATCATGTGAATTAAGTCAGCTGCTGTTTGCAGTTATTCAATTTCATAATAATAATAACTGAATAATTGTTCATTTATGATAACCTTAGCTGTTAAATGTTCAGAATGTGTAGTTTTACTAGTTAATTAGCTAAAAATAAAAATAAAAAACTAAAATAGTTCAAGTGTCCGATATTTCAATGTTGTATTTAAAAATAGTTATTATATTAATATATAACGTATTTATATTATTTTACAAACTAATCTAAATTAACACATAATAAAAAAATATATTTTTGCTGCGATTTGATGTAGTGACATTTTTGCGTCGTAATTACGCAATGATATCATCGTGCAATATAACATCACAATGTCATTTAGCAACTTTTAGGAACGAATCGACCTCCTTCAGCAACTTCCCCTGAAAATTAACTGTCAACACTGAAGGAAACGTATGACATAACTCGATCGTTTGCTAAAATCACGTGTCTAGTTTGATATGCGCTCCGAAACACTGGTTTGAAACCAAATAAACATTTTAAAGCTTCATGAAGCAGTTTAGCAAATGATTTAAGTGTATCATCAATCTGAAGGTTTTTTTTTTTTTTTTTTTTGTAGTTTATAGATTACATTTAGTCTTACAGTTAAATTAATATGCCTGTCACAAAATGAAATTCTAATCGGTATGAATTGTTTTACTTTTTATTGCAGGTTTTCTGGGAGTCCAAATTGAAGGCATCAAGAATTTATAGACTGATGTTGTCCTTAACCAGTGTGTGTGTGTGTGTGTGTGTGTGTGTGTGTGTGCCAGGAACTATCTTTTTAATTCATTCCATTTAAAATACTGTATTTTTAGTCTTATCTGTACTATCCAAAGTGTCCTGATATGAAGCTGATTCGTGTCTCTGAACCTGAAGCGCCCCCCAAAGGAAAACACAAGTTTAACACACAGGAAGTAGTTGGTGTAGCTCCACCCCCTGCGTCCGCCATCTCCTGTTATTACACGGGAAGGCGGGCGAATTTGAAAGAATAGCATATTCGTTTACATCCGAAAACATAGAAATTTGTATTATTTGTTTTATGCAATCCCATGTAACCGACCATATAACAGATTGGACAGTGTAAGTAAAACTAAGGCACAGCTCTTTTAGTTTACATGCGACGTTTTTGTTGTTGTAATCGTGGCATTGTAAATTTCTCGTGTGTTCGTCGTGTTAGCTTAACTTACTGACTAGCAGCAGTTTCTGGAACTGTATTGTCTTGCAAGATGAGCAACAAAACCACACGATTACCGTCGAGGAAAAGCAGCGATGAAATCAGAAGTGAGTGTTATTACTGTGAACATGGTATTTAACGTTAGTCTTTTAATAAGGCTGTTATTAAGTTACCTGTTATGTTAGCAAATGTCGAAGCAATAATGGATGCATAAATGACAGCTACAATTGCTTTATAATACTAAAGTATGTTCTTTTATGTGTTAGTTGTATTTTTCTATAAAAGTTTACTGTTTGTTCATAGAGTCAAATGGAAAGAGTCCACCACGAAGGAGGTCCTGCAGGTTGTCTGCAAATGATGAAAATCTGGCCTCTAAAGTTGTGGTGAGTAAGTTACACTGAAATCAGTCACTGATTGATGAGTGGTAGGAATACATGAAAAAAAAACAAACAAAAAAACAAGACACGTCTGGTATTTACTTAATTTATATAAATGAAATTAGAAGCTGATTTTCTGTTGTGAGTTGACAAGTAAGGTTTTTTGCTCATAACATATGTATACAATTGTTGCAATTTAGTTTTTCTGGCTCACTGTTAAAACTGGGAGAATGGATCCTCTATAAATCCAAAACAATTTTGTTACCTTGATAACTTGTTTGAGATATTATGGTTGAAAAAAAACTATAGACACAAAAAATAGACATGGTTGTCTAAAATACATAATATTAGTTTTATTAATTTTAATGCATATGATGTATAGAGTTGTGTTCTAAAGATAAAATGGTACCTTTCTAGTGTTCATCTCTCATTAATTTAAACTTTTTTTTTGTTGTTTAAATTATTTTTAAGCAGCTTTGTGGATCATTGTTGGTCTTTTGTTAGTTTATTAGTTTATAAATTGTAGTCTTTGATGTCATATATTAGACATCAATGTATATGTGTGTGTGTGTATATATATGAAGAGTTCAGATGCAAAAGCCTCTAAGTGCCATCTGAAAGTTTCTTCTTAAATCAGCATTTTCATCAGGCTCCTATGTTTAGGTTCAGTTATTTCACTGTAATTGCATAGAACAGGGCCTGCACATTGCCATTAGTGTAAAATTACTGAACCTAAACATAGTAGCCTGATAAAGATGCTCATTTTAGATGAAATTTTCAGATGGCACTTAGAGGCTTTTGCATCTGAACTCTTCATATATACACACACACACACACCCATACATACATATATATGTATATGTATATTTGTGTTTATATGTTATGTATGTTTCATCTATTTGTTAATATCTGTTTTATATAATAGACGTGTAATATTATTATGTCTCTCACATTTAAGGCTCCACCTGTGGCTGTGAAACGGTCAATCACTGTTAGGAAAATTGCACCCAGGAAAACCCAGGTATTTCTAACCAACTCTACCCTGTTTATGTTTTTTTTTTAATTTAAATTTTTTCTTTTTTTTTTGGACTCAACCAAAAATACATGATGATGTCATTTAAAAATATTCCTCTAGGCCCTGTGTGACAGTAACAAGGAGAATGTGGAAAGATTATCTGAAGTGCCGACAAAGCTGTCCAGAATCTTGACATCGTCCCCAGCTGTAGCAACAGTGCCCAAGACAGCTGTCCTCTCGCCCATCCTGCCTCCTTCATCTCCATCTTCTCAGCCCAAAGAATCGGTGCAGGACACTGTTTGGTCCCAAAAAGCACGACGCTCTTACAGTCGCTTGAGTATGGGGGACAAGTCCTTTGAAAGCCCCAAATCCCATCCTGCACCTTCCACTTCTCTCAACAACCGAGAGACCCTGTTTGGTTTTGAGAGGCTTCAGACACCAGAGGTGATGCGTAAAACTGAGGCATCTAGAGTAGCTCCTCTGGGCTCTGTGTCCATCTCACTGGGTTCTTTCAACATCTCCGCTGCTGATGACAGCACGTCAAACCCACCAGAAATTGATCGAAACATCCCGGGTGTGTCTCTGGGGAAGAAGACAACCAGGCGGAAGCGCGTACAACAGATAAAGGTGAGAGTGAGTTGGGGAAGAAGGACATAGTGATATAAAACATCTGTTTTTAAATTTAAAGGTGGAGTGTGTAAAATGGAAATTTGCTAAAAATGTACTCAATCTCAGGCCATCCAAGATGTAGATGAATTTGTATCTTCATCAAATTTATCATTACATGATTTGCTCACCAATGGGTCCTCTGCAGTGAATGGGTGCCGTCAGAATGAGAGTCCAAACAGCTGATGAAAACACTATAATCCAGAAGTAATCCACACAACTCCAGTCCCTCAATTAATGACTTGTGAAGTGAAAAGCTGTGTTTGTGTAAGAAACAACTCCATCTAGAAGATGTTTTTAACTTCAAACTGTTGCTTCTGGCCAAAAAAATGAGTCGTCTATCCATGATTGTTTTTTTTTTCAGTAAAAAGTCATCTTGTCTGAATCAGGAGAATGCAAATATGCATCATGTACTCCTGTCAAGCAAAAATGGTCCAGAACAGTTCTAAACAAACATGGTGGTGGTGGATTTTGATGTGAGAGGACAACACCAGAGAAAGTGTTATTATGGGTTATAGACTCAGAAGTAGTGGTTTATATTAGGGAAAATGCCTGAACGCTGGTTTGATTTATTACAAGCATGCAGATTTTCCCTTCACAAAATGTTAATTGATGGACTGGAGTGGTGTAAATTGCTTGTGGATTATGGTGATGTTTCTATCAGCTTTGAGTTCTGATGGCACCCATTCAGTGCAGAGGATCCATTGTGATATAATGGCAAAAGTCCTCCAAATCTTATCTACTTGTTGGATGGGCCGAGGGTGAGTAAATGTTCAGCAAATTTTAATTATTGAAAATATTTTTAGGAATGATTTTAAAAATAACAGTTACAAAAGGGGGTGTTTGCAGCGATGCCATAAAGAACCATTTTTGGTTCCCCAAAGAACCTTTCAGTGAACAGTTCTTAAAAGAACGAATGTTTTAATAATCTAAAGAAACTTTTTCACTATAAAAAACCTTTAGTGTAATGGACCGGTTCCATGGATGTTGAAAGCACTTCATGGAACCATAACGCCTGTAAAGACTCTTTAATAGTGTACCGTAATATCTACTTCATGTGGAATTTCAGAAATGACTTTCAAACAGGGTTGCCTCATTAAATGCTTCTTGTTTATTTATTAGATTGGTTTTAATTTTTTTTTCTCCTGCTCTTTCAGATGTCAGAGTTGGACATTCTTGCCGCACAGATGAATGCTGAGTTTGAGGAAGCCGAAAGTTTTGAACTGGTTGTTGAATGAAATTTCTAAAGAGCCCCACATGCTCAGGACATTTTCAGGACACGTCATACTTTTCAACTTATTACTTTTATTATTGTTCATTATACTTACTGCCCTCTGTTTCTTCCTGCTTGCAAAATCTTAACTAAAAGCATGTTTCAATAGATCGAACAGTTTTGTTGTTCTGATCATTTTTCACAATAACACAATCATCAGTAAATCTCTAAATGACAATGTTGAAAAACATGTTGGTCTTTCTTTGGTTATTTCAGGGTTTGTTTTTTCATATTAGAAGAATCGGTTTTGTTAAAAACTTAGCGTTTTGGAGTAGTAGCCTGTCAGAGCTGAAAGTGTGCATCCTAAGTATTTTTCCTATGATAAAATGTCTGCAGACAGGAAGATCACTGGTACAATATGTAATACTCATTTCATGTTACCTTTATATTCATAAATTCTGTCTGGCTAAATTTCATGTTTAAAAAAAATAGAAAATTATATTTTAGTTGAGCTATAGATATGTCAAATGTTTTTTTTTTTTTTTATGGGAACTGAATGCTGACAGAAATCAGTATGTTGAGCAATCGTTGCTGCATGTTGTAATTTTACTATGCTTCACCACTAGAGTGAGCACTTGATCATCATAGTATTCATATGTCCATAAATTGTTACACTCTATGTTCCAACATGGTTCCAGAACATTTGTTTTGTGGTATGCAGTGTGATCAGCATGTCAATACAATCCATCCATCAATAATCTAACAGAACCTGAGTGCAGCTGGAGTGGATCAGCGCATGCTGAAGAGTCTGTGTGAGGCTGATCTGAAGATCTGTTGACATGCTGCAGCTAAACTGACTGAGCTTTGCTGCTACCCATATATAAACGCTTTTTAAAAATAAATGCATTTAGCCTAATTTAACATGGTTTCTTCTGATCTTTTGTTATGTAATGTGAGGGAATTTGTCTCTTTTTTTCTTTCATTAAATCAAAGAGCTTTGCAGTTTCCGGTTTAATCCAGGAAACAATAGCTTCAATGTTTTGCTGTTTTCCAGAATGTAAAATGAACCCCGTAAAGCCTGACATGAAGTAATTGTCAGAAATAATATGAACGAAGTCAGTTTCTTTTTTTCTTTTTTCTTTTTTTTTAAATAAATGTAATGTATGGAGACTAAATGAAATATAATGAAAAAGAAAAAAAAAGCATGTTTTTTGTTGATCAATCATGGATTTATGAATATGCAATATTAATATACCAACTATGCAATAGTTTGTCCTGTGTGGTGACAGGGTCTGCTTTCCTGGTCGTGCAGCATGTCAAGCCAGCGCTGCTTTAGTTATCCCTTTGGTCTATTTCTGCTGACTTCCAGTTGGAGGCCAGTTTTGGCAATGTCACATGGTCAGCGTTCAGGACATGGCCAAACCACCAGATGCCAGGCTTTACGCAGATTGTCAGATTTTGAGGCAACACCATATCACTGCCGAATATCATTATTACAGATATAGTCGAAGTGTGGGATGCTGGAGATCCACCACAGCATTTTCATTCTCGTGACACTGAGATGACATTCTACTTATTTCTTCATGGGCCAACACTCCATAAAGATCGATGGGACGGATGACAATGTGGCAGATCTGTGACTTGAGGCAGTCACTGGTCTTCCTATCGCACATGAAGCTGGTCGTCATGCTTCACTTCAGCCAGGCAGAATTTACTTGTGCAGTGACTTCATGGTTAAGAGCCAAGATGCTTGAATGTCTCAGTTCTTGGTAGGTCAGTGCCGTCAATCTTAATCGTACCTTACTCGTTCGGGTCGGGTGCTATGTACTCTGTCTTTTTCACATTGAGGCATAGACGGAAACCTGCACTCTGGTTCGTCGTACAGCAGCTTTACCCATTTAGTGTGTTCCTCAGGAAGTTAATGTGTTCTTAGCGAGTGCCAGATGGCCTTATGGGGAACATGGTCAAACATCTTTTTGAGGTTGAGAAAGGCAGCATGCATGGGCTTTTGTTTCTCTTGATTCTTCTCAAACAGGAGCTGGATTGGGTGAATTGCATCGACTGTCCCGCAGTTCTTCGTGAATTTGGTTGACGGTGAAGTGAACAGTGTTGTGAATCTGCTGATCCAAGACTCATTCAAAGATCTTCATGGTGTGTGAGAGCAACCAAATTTCCTGGTAGCTGACACAATCAGCTGGGTTGGCCTTCTTTTTCCAGACTGGCATGGCCGTGCTGACCTTCTCTTTAAAACACCTGCTTGATGAAACTTGCTTGCCTTTAACTGAATACCAGCATTGTGACTTCCACACCTCCACCAGATTCTTTGGTCCAGTTGCTTTACCCAGCTTTGTTCTTTTCTCTACTTTGGCAACCTTGTCGACTGTGATCAGCTGCACTGGACCAAGAACAGGAAGAGCAGATGCAATCAGTGGATGCAGAAACTCTTCGGTCGAGACCTTCTCATAGTAGTCCCACCAGCATTTCGACGGCCTTCTTACAGCCATTGATCCGTTGCCCCGTTTTCGTGATTGACATCCTCGGTTTGATGACGTCATGTAGGCCTGTCGTAAGCGACCATACAGCTGTCTTTCAGTATTGTGATACTTCTGCCAGATTTCATGGTTCTTGTCAGCAAGAAAAGTGTAGTAGAGACATTTCTTCTCACGGGTTTTCACCTTGACTTCATCTGTCCACAGCCATACTTCCTTGTCAACCCCCTTTGTCCAGGAATAGTCATGCCATGTGTGTATGGTGCTTTGCCAATCATTTAAATTGTTTCTCTTTCCTGTTTGTGTCTTCAGCTGTCGTGATTGGCAGCAGATGAATGCACGTGATGGCTTTGACCTCTTTTTCTTTGAACCTCTACCAATTAACGCGAGCGGTCTGTTTCATTCTTTTTTTAACTACAAGAGCTTTTACTTGCTAAATAAGTATAAACTATCAGCCAGATGACGCAAGGCATGTAATAGATTGTGTACAACAGGTTTTTCACCAAAGATTTGATCATGTTGGTAATTTGGAGCCCTTATTCAAATATGATACCGTAGGCTTCATAGAGTTAATCTCTTATTTTTCAGAATATTGAGTGGAAAGCAGAATATTTGAGCCTATTTGAGAATATTTGAGTTAGGTTAGGTTGTACACAATGTAAAAAAAAAATCAGACCAGTCAGAGCAGGTGATTTCATGTATATAAAATATGGCAGAGAATGGTAAAATACTTAGACGTTTGTTGTTGGTTTACATTTAATCACTTGCTCTGACTGCTCTGATTTTGTAGCTGTGCGACCATGACAAAGATTTCTTGTAATCAAAGAACTAAACGTGATTCACTTGCACACGTGTATCTTGTTTAGGTAGGCATTTGTGTCAGTTACCTTGCCTGTAAACTTCACCTAGCCTAGGTTGTTAAACAATGATGGGGTGAATACTTATCACTTTCTTTATATTTGTATTTTAATACAGTTATGTACTTTATTTCATTTTAAAATGACAGAGAATTGCACTGGGACAGAAAAAAACAATATGGCGCTACAGCACAGCAGTACAACAATAATCAATGAGGGGTGAATAGTTCCTGAAGACACGTTGGCAATGAATTTACATACTGTAATGTCCTTGTGTGAATTCTGGTATTATATAATACGAGGAAGCTGAAAGGAAATGATCGTCCTTGTATGGCTTTTCATTTAGGACTGTGTCTATTTGTTCTTTTTCTGAAGGTTAAAATTCATTCCAGTTTGACATTGATTATGGTTGGGTGCCTGACCAGTGTTACATAATTGATCATTGATGGTTTCTAGCATGGAATGGAATGAACAAATACATACCTACCCTACCTCCTATCAGGATTTTCCCTTTTATCACCCAATATAGGTGTTGCTGTTTCTCATGTAATGGCTTATTTAAGCAAAAAGGTACAAGTGACTTTTATGAATATAATTCTACTTCACAGGTAAATATTTTCCTTCATCTAACTTTATATTTCGGAATAAAACACAATCTCATGTGCCTTATTTAAGCAAAAGGGAACAAGTGGTTGTTGTGCAATTTTGGAATACAGTCACAAAATAAATAGCATCGTTTGGCACAACACAGCATGGCCTCTATGAACAAAATAAATCATAGATAAACATTCAAAATGTTTTTTGGTGCCATAGTGTAATGAAACTTTAGAAAGAGGGCTGTTCCGATACGTTGCAGTCAGGTCAAAGCAGTTGCACTGTAGGCTTCGAAATATGCATTGTTAGGTATTGTAGCATGGCTTTCAGAATATTCCAGGATCATTAAACTTTTAGGGATGCCATATGATTGCTCTGAGATGAACATATCCAAGTTTTATCTTCCTAGCTTGCAGGGAAAGATGCTCAGGAAAGACAAGATATCAAAGCAATGGGCTTCACAATGGTGAAATTTTGCAACCTTTGTTAACGTGTGTGTATTTATACTCCTGGTTCAGTTTCCTCGTTTTTGTTTGAAGTGTGGTTAGCTTTTATAATTCTCCTAGTATTCTCCTGAGTGTGTTCCTTGTCAGTTGAAGACTTTAGATTTGGATTCTCTTTATACATGATAAATATTGTTTGAATAGCCTTTTGTAATGTTTTTGTAATGACATTCTGAAATATAGTAGGTATAATTACTAATCCTAACTATAGATTATTATTTTAATTATTATAATTAGGAATGTACTACATCAATATACTGTAGTACAATATAGTGTAATAAAATACAATAGAAATCAACCCAATTACAAAATAACACAAAAAAAATACTTGTGAACTTATATCAGTAAATCTTATTTAGTTTTTATATCATAAGTTTTCATAGTGTTTTTTTTTTTTTCCCAATCTATGGCATCAGTGCTGTGATTAGGATGTTTCAGACTGTTGGTGGCATGGACGGTGAGGGCAAACATGTGCCTGTGAACGTGTATTATGATTAATGTTGTAAATTCAAATTGATTCTCAATGATTCCATTCTCATACTGAATCATCAGCCCTGTTGCATTAACATGCATCAATAGTGATGACAGATACAAGCCCAGGCCTGAAGCAAAGGAAACTATGAACCATAGTACAATATGTACTATGCCCAGTCACTAGTTTATCAGCGTTTTATTAAAATGACAAAACTATGTACAAGGTCAAATTAAAAGATGAGACTGTTACTTGGTGAAAACTCCAAAAATGTATTTATTTATACTTATAAACAATTTCTAAAGACCTAAAAGCATAATTGAAAAACATTATGCATGCAGCTTATTTTATCTGATGGACCTCAAAATTAAAAGAGGCAGCCACTAGTGCCTACCATGGAAAATAATCTTCCCTTCAAATGTTATTTTAGCTGTGAATTGATGTTATTGTCACTGCTGCACAAATTTGCCATGGGCACTTCAGACAATGAGATAGGAATTATTGACATCTGGTGCTCACACTGTGCTGATGACTGTTGGAAAATCGGCCATGTCAGATAAAGGGGCCGGACAGACATGGATAGAAAAGTTGTGAAAATGCCAGAGCTCTCATCATCTCTCTTGAACCTTTCAAGAAAGCACCATTTGTTTGCTCAAAGTTGCATTTGTTTGAAATTAAGAATTTAAATTGTGCTTTTAAATTGATATTACACAATATTTATTTTTCTTTAATCCTTTGAGGAAGTCTGGCTTCTTTTCTCTGTTGGCATTTTTGAACATTTTACGGTAAGATATTGCAATATCACACAGCTAACTTTTAACAGTTTTTATTTTATGTTAATTAAAAAAAGAGTTATGTATTACAATTTTATTTGACACCTGTAAATATTCATTAAGTATTTTCTTTTAATTCCTGTATATTTTTCTTAGATCAAGTATAATGTATATTATATAAACCCACTTGTTTAGATCTAAAATCTAAATGCTAATTAATAAAATATCAGTAATTCAGTTTGATATTCCATGCTTTACCACGTGTACAGTGTTTGTTGCTTTGTAACTGGCAAAACATATTTTTACATTTTAATTACCTCTACCAAAGCTTTACCATATCTATTATGTATTCCCACAGTATTTTCCATTACACTTTTGGATGATTTGTTGCTCAGGAAACAAACAGTTTTACAAAGCAAGCACAATTTAATTGAATTAAATTGTCTTTCTGAGAAGAAGCAAGAATATAGACAATGGCTCATCATCAGATACATCACCATAGTCAACACCATCATCATCCTCATCATCAGCATCGCCACTCATCTCATCGTCACCATCATCACCATCATGGTGCACACCTGCCAGAGGAACATGAGGATAAGAGGTAATAAAAATAATTTACAAACATGTATTTGTAAAAAAGAAAAAGAAACATTAGAAAAGCATTTTTAAAATGTACATATAAATATAAACATGCACAGTGAATATACACATGGTTATCTTGAAGCATACTTAGCAATATTAGAAACAATTACAGTATTTTCAAGTTTGCCGCTATTCATCATTACGTCATGTCTGTGTATATAAAGAAGTAGTCCTGGCTAGTAGACTATATTGGATGTGTGAATGCTGCAGTTGGGGGATCATTTGTAGCCTGCAGGAATAATTAAACTTGTCATTTTAGAATGAGTTTTAAGGAACATTAAGTTGCTTTTTGAGGTTAAAAGAAGAATTTATTTCGATGACATTTGAATGGTATGACAATTAGAGATTAGATTGAACAGAAACTGAAATCTACAGATAACACTAAAACACACTAAATATATGTAGTCACACAATGCTGATGTTGTTAACATTAACAATTTGAGAACAAAGTTTAACAATAATAATAATTTTCACAGTTTGACGTGATCTAAGCTAACTTTGCGATCGTTAGATTTAATCACCATTGGTAGCGCAATTTATGGTAAAACTTTTTTTCAGTTGGTCAGAACAAACCTGGCAGACATTTCGGATGTCATTTTCTGGTGAAACTTCTTATTTTGGACATACTTCCAAGACGTAGTATCTGTAATTCCGAAGTATAGTGAATATCCACACTGGTGAGTTGACTGACAGCCCTCACATACACCTCAAAACATTAGATTCATCCGTGCTGAGGAGCCATACTGATGCACAACCCACGCAAAGATGATAATTCCACAAATAACTCCAATTGCAGGTTTCAAACAGACAAAGAGGCAAAACCTACGGACTTTAAGAAAATGTGAGTGTTGTTGCTAAACAGTTGCTAGGGTATTCAGGGTGGTCGCTGTGGTGTTATGGGTGGTTTCTAGGGCTTTGCTAGATTGTTGCTAGGGTCTCCTGAGTGATTGTTGACTAGCTCAAATCAAAAGAAAGCACATGGTTTTAAGGTATTATTCATGTCTATGTAACCCCTCTGGTTCTACTCGCCACATACTAAGCAGCATTCAAGCTGGTGTTTCCATGAAGGTGGACACACCTAACAAGGTTGGTAAAGACCACAAGCTCTAGTGTTAGTCGTTACTGTGCCTCTTGAGATCAGGGGAGTGAAGTTTACTTGCACAGCTCTTACTAGCTGGCTTCTTTTACACTCACCCCTTTAAACCTCACCTCCATCAAGGTCACGGCACTAACGTAACCCCTCCAGTTATACTTGAACCGCTCTATGTGGGATTCCAAGGTGGGCACACCAACAAAGACGCTAAAGACTGCAGGCTCAAGTGTCAGTTGCTAGTGCCTCTTTTGAAATCAGAGAATTGAGGTTTATGTGCACAGCTCTTACTAGCTGGCTTCCATTCCATCTACAGCACAAATGAGTGTGGGATGAATTTATACATAAATAAGTAATGGGTTTTTAATAAGTAATAGCAGTAGTAACTAATAATTAGTACCTTAGTAAGATCCACTAATTATTTTTTCTTCACTTTTATCTATAGTGCTTCAGATGCCAGCAGTGGTCGTCATCACATTCATGAGCATTATAACCATCATCACCCCCAAACTGATAGCCATCATCATCATCATCGTTATCCACAACATCAGGATAAACATCACATACCGAAAAAGAAAGCTCACTCTAAAGCTTCAGTCACTTCCTCAAACTCTTCTGGGTCTTCCTCTAGTTCTTTGTCAAAGTCTTCATCAAGCTCATCCAGCTCTGATTCCTCTTCTGATTCCTCTTCCTCCTCCAATTCCTCTTCATCTTCTTCCTCCAAATCATACTTCTCAAATTCTAGCTTTTCTTCTTCCTCTTCCTCTGGTTCATGTTCTTCGTGGTCATCCGAAACCAGTCTAGAAAATGCCCCTTTGCCTACTGAGTCCAAGCGAGCTATTCAACGTCCAAAGCACTCACAATCATGTATGGATATCAGCAGAGGACGGAGAGCCTTTGAGGATGATGAGGATGATGTAGATACAATGCCTTTATTGGATGCTGATGGCCAACTGAAGAAGTCCATAAGCATGGAAAAGAACCTGACTGTCAAAGAAAAAAGTGGAGGGACTGCCAAGAAGACTGCAACAAATTCTCAACAAAAGAATGAAAAGGGCAATAAGGGCCAACAAAATAATTGTGCTAAAGGGGCTGCAAACATAAGAAAGACCAAATCTATGGAGGTTTTGTCAAGGCAAACAGATCATGCTGGTGTTGGAGACTTGGATGAGAAAGGGCTGGAGAAAAGGAAACAAGAGGCTCATAAGAACTTTGTGAAGGAGAAGGTGAAGTTTTCTGCCTTTCTGAATGAAATCACAAGGCAGGTACTTAGCCCATCAAGACTTACATCACTTGGGGTAACAGATGTTCACAGGCCCTTGAGCCCTGGTCAAACCTCAATGTCTCCCAAGGCATTGTCTCCAAAGCCTGAACATAAAAGAGAAAAGAAGTCAAAAATTACCAGAAGCCGGCAAGGAAGTAGTGCTAGCTCCATAACCTCAACTGCTCACTCCCATGTCAGCAAATACTCGCACTCTAGTAAGCATTCTCACTCAAGTAAGCACTCTCACTCAACTAAGCGCTCCCATTCCAATCGGCACTCACATTCAAGCAAGACCTCCTGCTCGAACAAACATTCTAATCCTGAAAGGGACCTCATCTATCAACAACAGCACCAGGCTGTTCCCAGGCATCGACGTGACAGTGCAAAAAGTGATACAAGCTATACTAGTTCTTCTTCAAAAGGTCTTTCATCTGGGACTGAACGTGGCCACAAAAGTCAGAAAAAGCACCAAACTGCCCCCAAAGAACATTTCAATTCACTGAATCATCGAACTTCACACCACAAATCGTCTCCATCACACCACCATTACAACAAAGATAATCATAGCTCACCTTCATGTCCTTGTTCTCCAGAAACAGAAAACCGCCATCATCATGCCCATCCAGAATCTCATCACCATCATGCCCATCCAGAATCTCATCACCATCATGCCCATTCAGAATCTCATCACCATCATGCCCATCCAGAATCACATCACCATCATTCCCATCCAGAATCTCATCACCATCATGCCCATCCAGAATCACATCACCATCACGCCCATCCAGAATCTCATCACCATCATGCCCATCCAGAATCACATCACCATCATTCCCATCCAGAATCCCATAACCATCATGCCCATCCAGAATCTCAACACCATCATTCTCAATCAGAATCTCATCACCATCATTCCCATCCAGAATCTCATCACCATCACGCCCATCCAGAATCCCATAACCATCATGCCCAACCAGAATCTCAACACCATCATGTCCATTCAGAATCTCATCACCACCATTCACCATCACATCACCACCATGAAACTCATCGTAGCCCATCACCACATCATAAATCTCTTCATTCGGATTCCCACAATCGCTCCCCTTCTCCGTCACATTACCATCATGAATCTTCTCACAGTCCAACACATTCTTCTAAATCAGGAACTCACTATCATCCAGAAGCTCACCACTATCCTTCTCATGCAGAATCACATCAACATCATCATTCACCTTTGCCACCACATCACCACCATGGAAGTCACCACACTTCATCTTCACACCATCACTCCACCCATTCAGAAACTTCCCACCACCATTCCCATCCAAAATCTCACCACTATTCGCCTCCTCCTCCTCTCCACCTCCATGGAGAACACCATAGTAGTATATCTCATCTTTCTACTGACTCAGAAACACACCATCAGTTTTGTGTGAAATCTCAACACCATCATTCTGACTATGAGTCCTCTCATCCCAAGTCTCACCAGCACCATCACCATCATCATTCCCATCCTAATCACTCATCCAACCCTGATCATCACCATCACACTTCAGTTTCAGAACCAGAGCACCATAATTTCCATGATGATTCACACTCTGAAACTCACCAATACTCTCATTCACATGATGCATCCTCTACACCTGAACACCATTATCATTCTTCTCACACTGACACTCACCATAATCCTCATCAACATCACTTGTCTGACAGTCATCCAAAAAGTCCTGTACGCTCTAATTCACCCCATCATTATGAAAATCATCCCAACTCATATTCAGAGTCCCAAAATCACACCACATCACATTCTAAAGGAAACCTTTCCAGTTTGGAATTCCACCACCAAAGTGATCACAATTCTCCAGAACCTAATGATAACCCCCCTGTTGAATCAGATCATTACCATCAACACAAATCTCAAGAATCCCACAGTTATTCCCATTCAAATGCCCATCACCATTCTAATCCAGAGACTAATCATCCTCAACATCGTGAGCACTCAGAATCTCATCATCATTCCCAACCAGAATCCCACCATCATCATTCCCAAGATCACGATCACCACCATGACCATCCAGAATCGCAGAATCAGCATTCCCACATGGGACATCACCACTTTCATTCTGAATCAAACCATTATCATTCTCACTTCAAAGAGGATGATCACCCAAGCCATCTTCGCCACTCTCCAGTTGGCCAACGGTCTACTTCTCCACTTTCTAACAAGTCAGATTCATCTGCTAGCTCCACTATCCAGGATGATCAATCCACAGTGAGCTACCAAGAGTCATCCTCATTCCCAAAGGTGATCATTTTTTTCATTAGTGTTGAAGTAGAATGAAAATTTATAAAACGGATAGTTATGGTCCTTGATTCTAATTGGTTAAACTGGGTTCCAAGCTGTTGTAAATTACTCTACAAACATACACCTCTTTGTTTCTGTGTGTTGCTTGGCAACCGCTTTGTTGCAACAACAACCATTTCTGAGGAACTATATTGTTTGGTGGAAGAATGGTTTTATAAAAATCATTCCATTTGATTTGCTTTGTTTTATTTTGTGAAACCGTGCTACGTATATGGAATAACCTTTTTATTAAAGCAATAAGTCCCATGAAGCCATGATTTACAGTAAATTTATAACACCTAAGGTGGTTTTAGGCACTCCGCTCCATGTCGTGCCTAACAATGGCCCTTAGCTGTTATAAATTCACTGTAAACCATAGCTTCTTGGGGCTTATTGCTTTACTATATATCTATAGCTCCTGAATATTATTTGCTGTTGTGGTTTTCCACGTTTGACTCTGCTTTCATGTTTATACAGGAAAAGGATTCAGAAATGGAGAGGTTAATGTGAGTTTTTGTTTACTATTGCATTCTTTTTTGCATGCTGCCTACTAATGCTAAACTACTAATTGGGTTACCTTTGGTTCTCGACATGGCTTTTCAGCTTTGTCTGGGAGGTAGAGAAACAATTTTCTTTAAGACACACTCAGATTCAAACAATCTCTTCTTGGCATGTCATAGCTTATAGCATAACTTGCAGTTTGTGTTGTCTTGAAGGCATGCTTGATGGACTGTCTGTCTGTTTATTCCATCCAGGATGTTACAACAGCAGAATGAGGCTCTCCACCACAGCTTGCTGCAGACCACTATGCGAATGGAATGTATGGGAGCTGAGTTCAAAACCGGACACCAGCTCCTTGAATCTGAGCTACAAAGAACTCGCATAGAGCTTAGCAGTTTAATTGAGCGGTTTACAAGGTGAGACACAAGACTAAACTGTACTGAGCTATCACATTCTATTCTATTCTATTCTATTCTATTCTATTCTATTCTATTCTATTCTATTCTATTCTATTCATATATAATGCATGCACACAAAATAGACAGTTTTTAGCATAATTTGAGCTAAAACTTTCAGCCTTGTTTAAAAACAGTCAGAGTTTTTGGTTCTGTGGGCAATGCACATGCTTCAGCATGCACTATATACATACACTACATTTACACTACATTAACTCATTTAGTAGATCCTATATTTTAATGTTGAATAGATATATAAAGAGGATATACTGTATAAGAGCGTAGTCTCGACCATGCTGAATTTTATAATAAAGAATAATTTTTTAAGACATTCTACAACAAATCTGTTGTTTTAGCTTTTGATAGTTTTATATAAGGTTTTGGTTACACTTTATATTAGGTGGCCTTAACTACTATGTACTTACATCAAAAATAAGTACAATGTACTTATTGTGTTCATATTGTATTGCAAAACACTTTTGCTGCTATTGAGGTGGGATACGGGTGAGGTTAGGGACAGCTCTGGTGGTAGGGGTAGGTTTAAGGTGTAAGGGATGGGTCAACAGTGTAATTATAAATGTAATTACAGAAATTAATTACAGATGTAAGTACATATAGGTATTTTTGTAAATGTACGCAATAAGTGCATTGTATCAAATGATTAATTTAAATGTAAAAGTACATAGCAGTTAAGGCCACCTAATATAAAGTGGGACCAAGGTTTTCTCTAACAAGACAAACAGCACTGATATCACTTTTTCATCTGAGCTAATCCATACTTCACTCAAAAAAAGTAGTGAGTTTAATGTGCATTTGTAGTGTACTTAAGTACACTTAAGTGTACTTAAAGACATTTTCACGTGTCTTAAACTTCCGTACACTTTTAAAAGGTGCACTTTGTAATAATGTTAAATTAAAAGTTTTACTTTAAAGTACATTCAAATCATTATGTTTGAATAATCTTTTGTTGTTCTTTAAAGAAGTGTTGAGTTCTTTTGATGTGTTGAGTTGACTAACGTACTAAAGCACATGTGTAACGTTTGGTAGTATAAAACACTCACACAAAGAAGAATAACAGGAAATAGACTTTAATAATAATTCAATAGACACATACCAAATAATCAAAGAGAACGGACAGAGACAAATGGAGAACTAAGGGTTTAAGCACACGAAGCAAACAAAGGAACTGATGAGTTAATTAACAAGACACAGGTGGATATAATGATGAATAAAGACAACTCAGGAAAACTTGGTCACAGGGAGCAGAACTAAATGGAAAGTCAAACTGAGGATGGGGGGCGCAGAGCAAAAGAAAAAGGCTACATTCCACTCACATTTAGACATGCATTTGCGAACTTCCCTATGCACTTCCTCTTGGGGGAATCCCCACTGCCATTTTGAAGTGCATTCCACTTTGTGAAGTGGATGAGGGAAATTTATATGGACAGACCCTTAAACCCTCGATTTTGAGCGAGGGAGTGAGTCTGCATCATATGCACACTTCAGGCCACTCCATAGACCACAATGCAACACAATTATGATGGCGTCGCAGATCGGATTTAATTTATTCCCACCCCAAACAACTATAATATATAAATTATTATTATTTTTTTACGTTCATAACAGCCCAAGCATACGTAGACTTATTGACTTATAGAATGCTGCACCAAACAAATTCATTAGGGGAAAAATGCAGACAATAATCCAACTCCATAGCGGATTCTAAGTTATCAAGGGATTAGGACGTTCCAATTCAGCCCATTCCTAGGGTTCCGCCAGTAGTGGGCACTCATGCAACATAATTAATGAAGTACATCCGAGTAAACAAGATGGAGGGAAGTTTGTGAGTAAAGGGCATAAAAACGGACTGGAACGCAGCCGAAGAGTCCAGGGCAGAAGCTACAGTCCATGGGGGAGTGGATGGTGGGAAGAGCCTGTGAGGAGCCAAGAACAGGATGGTAATCCAGAGGCCAGCCAGGACGAGGGCCCAGGGCGAAGCCGAAGGCGAGAGGATCCAAGGTGGAAATGACTTGATAGGAGATGACACCCTTGGGACTACTGATGGAGATGTAGCCACCAATTATGGAGACCCAGGTGGAGCAGATGAGCTGAAGAGCCCATGTGACACTGATGGTCCTGGAGACCGAGGTGGTACTGGGGAACCAGTGGACAGAGGCTGAACAGGTGGGACCGAGGATGAAGGTGGAGCCAGGTCGATGGTTGACCAAGGTGGAGCCGGAGGGACGAGGGAGCCCAGAGAAGCCATATGGCTGATGTTTTTCGGTTGAGCCCAGGGGACGGCTAAGATGGAGCCGAAGTGTCGACAGGCCAAGGTGGAGCAATGGGCATGGAGGCTAGAGTTGAAACCAGGGGGTCCTCTGTGCTGGGTGGAGCTGATGGCCTGAAGACACTGGGCAGGTCCTCCATGTCAATGGGAGCTGCAGAGGGGCTGAAGGACAGCAGCGGAAGTTGGGCTGAGGAACTGGCTGAGTGTCCTGGGATTTTTAGTGACCACAGAGAGTCAGGACCTCGGTTTAACGTCTCATCCGAAAGACGGTGCTTTTTTTTACAGTATGGTGTCCCATACTGCTAAAACTCTTTAACATCCTCCTAAAACTCTTTAAGTTCCTCAAAATATCCACCAGAAGCCATATCAAATTCACACAAAGTGAGTGTGTGGGGCTGGTGGATGGCTGGTGGAGTCGGAGCGGGGCTGGTGAGTTCTTCTTCAGTGGGGCAGACATTGTACGGGGATCCGTTGCACACCACCACCCACTCAACAAACTTGGTGAAAGATTCCCAAGGACCCACACCAGGCAGGCGAGCCTTTGTTTGCTCGTTCAGACTGACCAGGTAGAGCGAACAAAGAGCGATTGGGAAAGTTTGTTAGGCTCGCCAGATAGAGGAATCCACAGATGTGGGCCTCGAGGCTTTTCTGCTCCTGTTCCTAGCATAGCAGTAGTACAGAAGGTGAGTCCATGCTGATCAGTAAAGGGTCCGTTCTTCTGTAACGTTTGGTAGTATAAAACACTCACAAGATGAAGAAGAATAAGACTATAATATGAAGAAATAGTCTATAATAATAAACCAGTAGATACATAACAAATAATCAACAAGAACAGACAGAGATAAAGGGAGAACTACGGGTTTAAGCAAACAAAGGAACTGATGAGTTAATTAACAAGACACAGGTGGACATAATGATGAATAAAGATTACTCTGAAAAACTAGGAGCAGAACTAAAACCAATTAAAACAGAACAGACTAGACATGTAACAACATATAAACAACCTGATTATAATTTTAACTGTCGGGTTGTTTGGTATTACATTTAAAGTAAACAATATTATTTAAATGTACAAAATTGAAACTTCATTACAAATGTGTAATTGCAAATATTTTCAAATACACGATAAGTTATACATGATGAGCTATTAATTATTAAATTACATGTAAAGATGTGCTTAAGTACTTAAGTGGTTCAGAAAACTCTAAAGTTCAGCTAATTACATTTACTAAAATGTAAACGTTAATATATTTTCATATAATTGCAATTAATCGAGTCAATTAAAACACCATATACAGTTTGCACTTAAGTATATTCTTTTAAAGTATATTATTTTCATAATAAATAATCTTTTCAAAATTTGGCTAAAGTGTACTTATTTTTTAGAAGGGTGAGTGAGCTATTTATGCTTTGGATCTCTGTTTAACCATGAGGTAAGCTTGCACTTTTCAAAAGGGTGATTGTAATGTTATTTCTGTTTTTAGTCAAAGACAAATTGTATATTTGTCAATATATAAAATAAAACCTGGACCAACCAATTTGCTCTAAACCATGCTTAATTTGTAGTTTTTTCAAAGCATTCATGTGAATTTATCATATAGATTTCTATGTCTTTCTATTTCAACAGACTTCAGGACAACTATTCCTGCACAAAACAAAGCAATCACCTTCTGGAGAAAAAACTGCATTGTGTGGTAAAGTCCAATTTAACCCTTCATACTTGTTTAATTGTTCCAGCCTAATTAAGCCCATTTATCTAAATGGATTCATAATTACATTATTTTATTTCAATCATTGATTGACCATAGATTTACATAAAAACTTTAAAATTCGCAATACGTTATTATTGACTTTATTCACTTTTCTGTCTGTTTTGCTACTTCAATTTAGGCTCAAAATATGGATGGAGAGCGAGAGCGACTGAACGAGCGGATCTCAGAGCTCACAGAACAACTGTCTGCAGCAAAGACAACCATCCAAAGTCTAGAGACCATTAATGTGAGAGTTTGTTTTAATTATAATTAGTAATATTCATATTTATGTAGATTCTTCTTCATAGTACATAGCTGATTCCAATATTTCCTTTAAAAAATATCATAGCTCAGTCAAGATACTGAATATGATGAATATAAGGGGCTAGAAACTCACAGTGAGGAATTTTATGATGTCATTTGATATTATTACTCAAATCTTTTGTATTACATAAATTCTTACGTACATTAATAACTGTAGTTCATTCGTACTTATTTCAAATATGTATTTAACGAGTACGAGTTGGCTTATTTTAAGACATTCCTGTACCTTTAGGTGACATCAATGCTACAGGATGCCCTGGTGAAACATTTGAAGTCTGATGATCCCATCACTCCACTTCCAGTCGCACCACCTCCAGCTCAGTTCATGGACTGCAATCATTATGACAAAGTCTCCATGCATGCCGATGACCAATCGCTGGGAACCCTCCCAGAGGAGGAGGAATCTGATTGGTCAGAAATGGGAGAGGAGGCACAAAACTGCGTCCCGAGAGGTTCACAGGGAAGTCATGGAAGTGCGTTATATTTCCAATGGCAGCAGAGCCAAGGTGGTTGGGAGGGGGTGAACCAGTATTCGAAGGGAATCATAGATACAGAAAGTGAATCTGGGGGCGAGGAAAGTAAATGTCATCAAGTTCATCGCGGCCTACAGATACCGCATCTCAAGTTCACCGTTCACCCTGAAACCTTACCGGTTCCTATCGAGGATGTCAGTCTGGCTTGCTTCAAGCAGAGTCCTGATGGTCCAGAATGCGATGGCTACCAGATCACAGAGGTACGTAACCTGGGCTCTCCCATTCGCGTGCTCTCTGCTAGCCTAGAAGAGATCCATTCCATTGGGCTTCTGAAGCAACAAGAGCAGCAGCAGGATCATCACGGCCACCTGAGGAGCAATAAATCCATGATGGACCTCTACCAGTCACAAGCCGGCACCAGACAAGTGTCGTACGCGGATGAGATTGTATGTAATTGGAGAGAAGCGAACAGCCATGGTGCTGGAGAGGATAGAAGTGGGATGGTTGGTCTAGAGTCTGCTCAAAAAATGCTCAACCACTTTATTCATGATGGGGAGAGTACACACTTGTGATTAAAAAGGACATTTTAGAATGAGGAATGTTTACTATATATTGATTATTATAGTACTTATGTAGAAAATATTAGTGGTGAAGTACAGGTTAGCTACTTCGGCAACTTACATTTTCGCTGGTGCATGAAAAACCTGGAAGAAAATAGAGAGGAAAAATCATAACACATTTTGTGAATCTGCCACCTGCTATTAAATTTGACATAATTTAAAAAAAGTATTAATACTTTAATTTGAAATGTTTGAGTTACGGAACATTAATTAATTAGTCTTTGTAATCTTTCACCAAAATGTAACTTGCTCCACCTCTAAAACAACTGTCAACTGGCATCACTTGCTAATAATGCTAAGGCTAACAATAACCAAATAGCTATGTCGGCATTGTTTTAGGCTACTGTATATAAAATAGTATAAAATCTTGCTAATAGATGATGCAGGTTGTTTATTAAGAAAAAAATTATTTAAAAAAGAAGCATTAGCAATGCCAAGATAGTTTAACTTGGCTTTCAGCCTCGCTTCCCAGCAAATAGAGGCTCCTATAAATACGAAACACAATTTAGGACTGCTTGCACTCTGTTTACACTGTAATTAATTCCAAACGGATAAAATCAAGCCCCCACTTTTTCCCTTGGAATATTCAGCTTTTAGTATAGGAAAAAGTGAAATGGACTGCAAATGCTGTTTCACTGAAGATTGCTCTGTTTAGTTTAGGACCATATAAGATCATTCTAAGGTTCCCTCCCAGCATCTGATTGTCCATCTTGATTTTACCTGTGTTGTTAAAGTATGTAGTTTTTTGGTTTGGTACATAAAGACAAAACACTGCATCAAATAATGAAAGAAAAAAAAAACTGCTCCTTAGATATTTTTTTCCTATATAGTCAATATAATGCTTTGTTTGAGTGCATGTGCTAATGTATTTGTAATTCTTCTAATACTCTTACATCTATATTTTACTCTTTATTTCTATATTAGCTTTATTTGTGTATGACAAACATGGCAGCACCATGAAGAAGTATGAATATGTAAAACTATTGTTAACGTATAGCTATAAAAATTATAGATAAAGTAGAGAGTAGGGAGTGAAAAAGGAAATGGGAGTCACTATAAGACTATTTCACATAGTTTTTTTTCTTTGTGAAAGATTAAAAGATTATAGGAAAAATGCTACCCATGTGATATAGTTCATATACATTTTCTCATTAGAAAAATGCGAATGTATGTTGTGATGTAATAATTGATGTAATAATTGTCTGTAAATGTCTGTATGCTATTCTGTAGTTATACTAATCAATATAATAGAACATGAAATAAAAAGCATATTGCATTCTTTTGACAAACTCCAGGTGTACCAGGATGTTGTAACTGAATGTCATTTTGATTTGACTTTTTTGTTTATTTAAATAGCGGTATGAAATGATACACCAGCTTGTATAATGCATTTTCTGTGTTGTCTCACTTTTGAAGTTTGTGTTAATGTCTGTAATTATTTGCATGTTGATATGAATAAAAGTAGAACAAACATTAATGTTGGAAATCTTTTATCTTGAAAGAAGGAAATAGTCATATTAATGTGCATTGTATTTAGATACAGTTTAACCTGATTTCTTATACCTGACAATTAAGATAATGATAAATAAAGATAAATCCATACCTAACAGAAAATAAATCTGAAATTGGTATATATATATATATATCTTTATATATATATATATATATATATATATATATATATATAAAGAAAAAAAGAAGCTTTTTACATATGTAATTAATTTTATTTTTCCCTGTAGTGTAAATAACTCAATTATAAAAATAAACATATTTAATGTAGTCTCCCACTTAATATGAAGTAACAGAAGCTGCATGCACACAACTAAAAATTCACAAAATGTTGTTTAAATAATAACAAACTTACAGTACATGGAGTGTAGCATGTCACACTACAAAACATTAAATAATTAATATTTCTAAAAATATTTAATGTCAACTAACAAGTCATTTAAATAAAACTGGAAGTAAATCAAAAGTCAATGATGTCTTAGTAAAGTTCAAAAACACACATCACACATAACATGAAGGGCAATGCTGTTTGCCAGGACCACACACAGGCTGCAAAAGTCTATTTAGTGAAAAAGCTGAGAAGATTTAAGAATGACTTGATTTTATTACATTGTTATAAAATATTATTATAGTTATCATAAAAAGGTCTTGGTTCCCATAAAGCTTGTTGAATCCTTTTTTAAATTTTTATTTTTTAAGAGTAAATTTATTTGATAAATAACATTTTACCCTCCGTTCCACAAATGGGATAAGGTTAGAAAGTGCAGAAAATCAATAAAAATCACGGCCCGTATTCTTAAAGATTCTAAGAATCCTCTCAGAGAGCTCCTAATTTAGCTTAAAAATTTCTAACTAGTCTTAGCTTAAAAGTGATTCAGGACCAATCTGAGAGCAACTCTGAGCGAGGAAAAGACAAAAACTTTTATCTTAGTGAGGAGGCGGGGCTGACCCCGTTGCTAGCTATGACACTTTCTTCTGAAGACTGTGATTGGTTGATTGTCCAAGAAGGAAATAAAAGAGCGCTTTTAAGAATAGGGTTTATTTTAAGCCTAAATTTTGAAATTACATGCGTAATTTTTCCTGTTTTACCATACTCTCTCTCTCTCTCTCTCTCTCTCTCACACACACACACACACACACACACACACATGTTCGTTTTTTGTGAAAAGTGGGGACATGCCATAGGCGTAATGGTTTTTATAGTGTACTTACTGTATGTGCTATTGCCCTACACATACCCTACACCTAAACCTACCCCTTACAGGAGACTGTGCATTTCAACTTTCCCCCAAAAAACCTCACTCTGTATGATTTATAAGCGTTTTGAAAAGTGGGGACATGGGTCAATGTCCTGAGATGTCACCTTCACCTTGTAATACCTATGTCATACCTTTGTCATTATACAAATCTATGTCCTGACTTTTCACAAAAACGTGCACACAAACACACACACACACACACACACACACACACACACACACACACACACACACACACACACACACACACACACACACACACACACACACACACACACACACACACACACACACACACACAGACACACAGACACATTATATATGTATATATTCTTTATTTTTTATTTACCATGCTGTCATACTTAACACATTTTATAGGAAATGAACAGCGACACAATAAGGTTCTGAAAGTGCTGTAACAGACCCAAATCATCGCTGCTGCATAGCTGCATTTTTCCAGTTGCCAAACATGTTAATGTAGTTAATGTAGTGATTACGTCCATTTCTGGCGTATGGCATTTCTGCATGGTGTCGGAGATGTTAGCATGTCTCTGATAAGATCAGTCACAAACATGATCCCATCCCTGCACGATCTAATGTGTAGCATCTTATTAACTCAGTCATGCAATGTGTGCAACACATTTCTTCTCCCTCTTCATGTTTCGTCCATTTTCTCCACTGCTAAAGAAATTCTTAAGCCTCTTAAATGTCCTCGTCTGTACTCCTAACAATTTTGGACCTTAAGACCTCTTTTAAGGGTTAAGATGCTTTCTGAATTACTTTTTTCTTTAATTTTAAGGGGAAACACCCACATTTCTAAGAATTTTGTTACTAGGAGCAACTCTTAGCGCTAATATTTTTCATGAATACGGGCCCTGATGTTTTAATTAGTGTTTCTTTTTAGGCACACAGTCCAAATGGCAATTTAGTTTTTACATTGAAGTACAAGAACAGGACCTGCCCTTTCATTTACATGAGCCACATTTTGCAATGAACGAGTTGTTTGCGAAGGATCAAGTTGGCGCTGAAATTATGGCTGCTCTCATGCCTCAGTGAATTGATTATCTTCACTTCTGAACCAAGAGACTCTCTAGAACTAGACTGAACTTTGAAGGAAGGCAAATCACAGCCCTTCCAATCTCTTCCTTGTCGTTATTCATCATCTTTATCCTCTACAAACGTGACGCAATGCAGCGATGCACCACTGGCTTTGCTGAGCAGACAGTGGCCTTGTTTCCCATTGGAGAGGGCTGTTGTAATAGGATAGTTTAGGGATTACAGGTAAGACGCCCAAGACCTCTAACTTTGGCCAAATCCAGTGTGTCTCACCCAACCATGGGCATGAAGGTGCAAGGGCACCACTCTCAGCATTGAGTGGGGATCTGGCTCATTTTAGCATCGCTAACGGGGGGATCACCACCAAAAAATCTGGACTGACCTTTGCTAACGGATTAAGGGACCACGACATACTGAATATCGCCTGCACTGTTTGGATGAAATCGAATTGATCTCATATTCTAACAAAGAAAGGAAACTTAGCGGATTTACACAGAGTTACCTATTTTTTTTGACAGCTCATTTGAAGCTCCAGCAGTTTCAGCCTGATTCTCAGCACCTCTTTCAGAGAGTTCACATTTTGACCACTTTTGACCACTTCTGCATTTTTTCCACACTCTGCTAGTCTTCCTTTTTCTCAGGTTTACACCACAATACTCTTTCACAATGGTTGTGGGTAAGATGAAGTTCACTTTTCAGAAAAGAGTCAAGCTGGCCCAGGGTTTGTGGCTGCTCTCATGGTTGGCAACTCTGGGAGGAGCGATTACCTTCACTTTAGGATGCTTCCTAAAGGCTGAGCTTCGAAGGAGGGGAGAGGTACCCATATAACCCTCATATTTTTCATTTGCTTGATGTTTTATGCCAATAATTTCATGCATTACATAATGACACCCTGATTAGTTTTGAACTTCAAAACTGGCATTGGCATACAGTGTTTAGCAATTAACGTTTTGTGTGGTTTGCGTGTTTCTTTGGTTTAGTTTATATAAGTTTATAGAATCTTTATCTTAATTGACTTAATACATTTTAAGACATTGTAAATTGTTTTAATAAATAAATATGTGAAGGGCTCAAAGGTTTCAGAAATATCTGGCAGGGATTAACCTATGTGAATATAAATATTATCTAAGCTGGTCATAATAGGCTTAAGGAGCTGTCCTTTACAAAGGAGCTCTTCGACAGTCTAGATGGGTCATTATCAACCTGATGATAAGGACTGGCATCGGTCTTATGCAGGACATATATCATTTTATAGTTTTTCACACCAATATTTTAATTGACATGCACCATGTTTACGCATAGCGTGATACTACAAATAATTTTTGCATGTTCTTCATTATATATTAACTAAATGACCAGTCCAAAAATGAGAATGATAATATTGGGTATTATATATTATGTGTAACAGAAATGAAATTCTGATTTTCCCAAATATATATGCAATGGCATGTTAATCATTCTGTGTACAACAGCCGTATAGCCAGGCTTAACTGAAAAAAATCAAACAAAACAAAAACATTTGTTTATTGGGATAGGGTTAGGGTTGAATAAAGTTTAACTGAAATAATAAATAATTTTTTTAATTATATTTTTTCCTTTAAAGAAAAGAAAGAAATCCTTTCACGAAGCTTAATGACTTACTAATTGGTTTACTACAGTCCCAATGAATGATGAAATTTACCTTAAACATACTGAAAAAAATAAGCCACAGCTTGCTATTAATGTATCATCCAAAAGCTCTGCCATATTCTCCAAATGTATATGGGATATTACGGGTAAAAACAAAACAGAAATCTGAGCTCAAAATAGACTGACATTAACATCTTGTCCTTTAGGTAATGGACAACACAGACATCCACTGTGTGCCCAACACCTTGATGATTGTGGGTCTGGCTTCGATGGGCATTAATTACTTTGCTAGTCGAATCTGCCAGGATGCCCTAGATCCTGGGCGTTTCCCACGATGGAAGACCCTCCTGAAGCCCTATTTTGGATGCTCAATATTCTTCACCACCCTCATGCTGATTTCAGTCATCTTGAGTTATGCCATGAAGGGCAGCCTGGAGACCTCCCTGAAAATCGGCTTGAAGAACGGCATCCGCTTCTACAAGGACACCGACACTCCAGGCCGATGCTTCCAGAAGCAGACCATTGATCGCCTTCAGATGGAGTTCCAGTGCTGTGGTAATAACGACTACAGGGATTGGTTTGAGGTGCAGTGGATCAGCAACCGTTACCTGGATTTCAGCACTAAGGAAGTTAAGGAGTGAGTCAATGGGAATGTCAATTCAAAGTCTTAAAAGGATACAGTAGTTCATCCAAATATGAAAATCGTGTCATCATTTACACACCTTCATACCATTCCAAATGTGTATGACTTTCTTCTGCAGAGCACAAAAGAACATATTTTGAAGAATGTTTCTACTTCTTTTATTTTCCACAGAATAAAGGGTCACACTTTATTTTGGGGACCGATTCTCACTATTAACTAACTATTAACTACAGCTTTTGCTTCAATAAACTCGTAATTTGATTATGGGATAGGATTAAGGGATCTAAAATATGGTCATGCAGAATAAAGCATTAATATGTGCTTTATAACTACTAATAAACAGCCAATATGCTAGAAATATGCAGTAATAATCAATGAGTGAATAGTGAGAATTGGTCCCTACACTAAAGTGTTACCATGTAAAGAAATGTATACAGTTTTAGAACAACATGAGGGTGATTAAATGAGAGAATTTTCATTTTTGGGTCGACTATCCTTTTACCATCTCTATTTGCTCTATTTAAGACATCTATAGGGACACTTGAGGAGAACGTAAGACTTCATACATCCATTATAAATCACTTTCAGACCAATATGGCTCAGTTAGTTCTAGGAAAAGCTCTAGCATCATTCATTTGATATTTTGTTTCTAACACACTGGCATTCATGATTGTTAAGAGTGTCTTAAGCGTCCAAAACCGTTCATACTCAGTATAGTCACAAAATCAGAGACCATGCACAAATACGACCACAAGTGTTCACAAAAATGCATTTAAGATTCATGTTAATATCTGGAGTGAACAGGGTCTTGGCTGATGACTTGTTATCAGATCACAAAAGACAAATTCTAATACCAAGTTCAAATATGGACTCTTAGATGTATTTGTAAATACAACAGTCTTTTGGGTGAGTACAATGAAATTTGAGCATGAAGTAAGAAAGTTTTAAGTGAACTATTAGTAGCTTTATGAGCAACAATATCATAAAAGTTTGCAATGATTCAAGGTTCTTTTCTTCCATTTCCTTCTCAATCTTCCAGCCGCATTAAGAGCAATGTGGATGGCCGTTACTTGGTTGACGGTGTGCCCTTCAGTTGCTGTAACCCTAGTTCTCCCAGACCCTGTATCCAGTACAAAATCACCAACAACACCGCCCACTACAACTACGACCACCAGACCGAAGAACTGAACATCTTCATTCGTGGTTGTAGAGAAGCCCTGGTCAACTATTACATGGGGCTGATGAACACTATTGGAGCTGTAGTTCTGTCTGTCTTTCTGCTTCAGGTACACTTTTAAAGATTTTGCATGCTGACAATGGACCTAATCAGGGTATAAACTATATTTATTTTGGCATTAATGAAAATGAGACATAAATGTCTTCAATCACCTTTCAAGACAGTTTAACCCACTGAGGAGACATTGGACAGACCACCGGTTTTTGTTTTCATTCATCTAATATACTACCCTGACTAAGATCAGTTAGTTTTGTTGACAATTTAATTTGCCAGTTTAGTTCCCTTGAATTCCTTGTGCCATGTATCATATGCTTCAAAAGCTAAATTTGGGAGCACTTTACAATAAGGTTCAATTTGTGAACATGAGTTAGCTACATTATTTAACAATGAAAAAAAAAAGTCACACTTTATAAGTCCAATTCTCGCCATTAACAAACCATTAACCACAACTTTTGCCTCAACAAACTCCAAATTTTCTGCTTATTAATAGTTAGTTAGGTAGTTGTGTTAAGTTTAGGTATTGGGTAGGATTAGCGATGTAGAATATGGTCATGTAGAATATGTGCTTTACATAATATGGGAATAAGCCCCCCAAAGTCTTGTGTTTTTACAGTTCATTGCTTGCATAGTATATTTACTACTATTTTGTTGTAGGCTTGTATATGTTACTTACTTTTACATTTATGCATTTATTGGACACTTTTATCCAACGTGAACATCAAGTGATTCATCAAAGAGCGAGCAACATTCAAAACATGCATTGACCAGATATTTATTAGACCAGATTTTACTTCTACAAACCAGCTATTTTTACCCATTTTCTCATATTCTATGCCAACTGCATTTTTTCTACAGAGCTCAGTGATGGCCAGTGTGCGCCTCCTGCAGACATCCATGGAGGCCGTCGCTGGACAGGAGAATGTGGAGATTGATACCGAGGGCTACTTGCTTGAGAAGGGAGTGAAGGAGACCTTCATGGAATATGTGGATCCTGTGCTGAAGCTCCTGTTGCTGAACCAGGTAAACCCTTCTGAAGCCAAAGTGGAAGAAGGGGCCACTGGAACAACCACCACGAGCTAAAGAGTCAGATTTATCTGACCACTGAAATGTTTCCAGTTGGAGGCTGAGGGTGCTGACAACTAATCAAATAATTAATGTTTTGGTATTTTTATATATCAGTCTTAATGACCTACATCTGAAAGAGTTGTATATTTCATTAATACACTAAAATGGTTGTTTCTAAAATAAATTAAAGGTATCAACATTTCACCCAATTTAATGAGAAATCTTTCTTTTGATGAATGATTCCACTGTCAATTCTGCAGGACCCTACTTCTCACTTTTTTATGGCAAACATATGATATTGCTAGTGTTGGGGTGAGTAAACGTCTGTTCTTTCCTGTCAGGGAAAACCTGGTGCAGTTAAGCCTGGGAAATGACTAGCATTATGCTTAAATTTCCACCATGAATGGTTGAATATTTGAATGACTGAGCAGTAGAAAGTTCTATTTTATTTCTTCCCATTTACAAAATCATGTCATATACCTAAAAGAGGCTGACTGTGTAAAATAGCCTATGTTGTAATACTACGCTACCACATGGATGTACTGAATGTAAATGATTGGAATAACAGAAAGATGCAAATCAATACCCTTGTGAAAAAGAAGTGCGCTTAACTGTAGTGAATGTGCACTTGTGGTGCATTTCAAATCTTAAAAGTATATTTTTAAAAAACTGTACTTGCAGGTAATATAACATTAAGAAAATAAAAGGCCACTTAAGTGTACTTCGTCAACTTGCATAACAATGTTTCTTAAGTACACTTTTAAAAAGTGCACTTTGTTATAATGTCAGGTTAGGTTTTTTCCTGCTTTACAGAGGTACACTTATTTTGATGCGTTGACTAGCCTACTAAAGCATGTGTAAAGCTTTTAATTTTAATTGCTGTTATTTGGTATTACTAAATTGCAACTTCATCATTACAAGAGTGTAACTACATAAATTTCAATAGACATGACATTAAAGTATATTTTAGTTTTCCATAAATATTTGTCAGTACATTTAACAAACTTAAACCATGGACAACTAATTATGAAATTACATATAAAGATGTACTTAAGCGGGTCAAAAAAAGCATTCGTAAATAAAAAAGGCAATTGTAAATAACATGCAGTCAAGTATCCAAAAACATTACATTCAATTTGCACTTAAGTATTCTTGTTAAAGTATATTATTTCTGTAATAAGTACTCTATTTTAAAGTATGCTAAAGTGAACTTCTTTTTTACAAGGGTAAGCCCCTTCTAATCATCTGAATCTTACACCATATACTACCCAGGCGTGCGAAGATAAAACGTTGTCTTCCAAAACAAAGTTCTTGTTTTAACCATTCGCGAACTTGACAAATGCTAGGACACATTGTTACTAGGTTTCTATGTCTTTGGCTTCACACTGAGTAGCCCCGCCCACAAAGAAATCTCACTGGCCCAAAATCAATCTCCAAATTGCTGTACTGTATATTAAGTACGTTTTAATAGGTTTTGATTGCACTGTATTTTCGCTTGCAGTGTGGAAAAGCAAATTATTTGATGCTGGAAATGATTAATTAATATATATATATTATAAAATATATAATATATCTGAAGAAACTCGATTTCATATTTTCATATTCTCCATTATTATTATTTTCTCATCCAATGTTAATTGCATGTTGTAAAAATAAATACTTCACTGTCATTAAGCCTTTTTTGTTTTGCATTCAGCATGGAATTAAATGCATTGTAAGTGTTCAAAGATGGTGTAGATGATGCTCAATGCTCTGCTATGAAACACTGTACTGCACCCGCAGAACTGTCAGAAAACTGTCAGGTCTAATAAAATCTGACATTTTGAACCGCTTTGTTGTGTAGTGATATTTTGTGGAACTAGATGCATTCCCCTGCTTCTGTCTTTTTATCTATTCTTTCTTTCAAGCTTCTACACATCTACACAATAGCATTCAGGTGCATTTATGCACATAATAAGCAAGCAGAAAGATCTGCACAATCGCATGAGCCAGGTAGACATGCACCCACGTTCTTACATACATAAATAGCTGGATATCAAATACAGATAATGAAGGATGATGATTGATGGCAGCATGCACAGTGAAAGCCCAGTGTGTCTGCGTCCTTTATCCTGTAACCTGTGCTAATCTCTTAATACGCAAACTGCTGCACAAGCATTCAAACTCACTGCATCCGATTATACCTAACAAAGCATGTTAATACATGAGGCAAGATGAATATGCAGTATATACAGTATGCATATATGTCAAGTGATCATCTACGATTTGTGAAATATAAAAACACTTTTAACAGACCAATATTATATACTGATGTTGTCATTAACAATATAAAATGGGAGACATGGGTTAGATGGCACATGAGGACGTTTTTAACAAGGGCTGTATCTCAATAGCTAGAACATTTTGAGTCAAAGGTCCAGCTATACAAATGTGTGGTTTCTCTAACAGTGGTTATCATTGTTGGTTTTAAAGATGTCATTCAAATCTGTAAGACCAAAGAATAGATTTCTGTCATCTAATATGAAAATTCCTCTATCACTATATACACTGATCGGCCACAATATTAAAACTACCTGCCTAATATTGTCCCTCTCGTGTTGCCAAAACAGCTCTGATGCATGAAGGCATGAACTCTACAGCAGTGTTGGACAGTAACTAGTCACTAGTAATTTAGTTACTGTAATAATATTACTTTTTGCAGTAGTGTAACTATTTACTAATAAGTTTCAAATAATAATATTACAGTTACTTTCCATAAAACAGCTTAGTTACTTTTGATGCCTCAACCTAACAACTAACAGTCAAATAATTTCTAGATTTATTTTCATAATTTTCATGACTTGCACATGCATGTGATGTCCCCAGTGCAGCAGGCAAGCTTGGAATATGGAAAAGCTTACATTGAGCAGATAGACATATTGCATTATATCAGCATGTGGTACATTATATTAATATAATTAAAAATGTTTTTAGAAAATTAAACAGTTTCTTACAAACTCATGTGATTTGATAAAATACATAACGAAATTTAATCGCATATGGGTAACGGAAAAATTACTTCAAGCTACACATGACAATTAATGAGATGAAAACAACACTTGTACTTGAATGCCACTATCAATTGATATTGAGTGTTTGTAATAACTTCTGACTGCGATCCAATGTTGATTTTGGTCAAAAGATGAGGCAGAAATATGTTGTTAGTAACATTCTAGAAGAATTTTATCTGGAAGATACACAGTTACAAGAAAAGAAAAAGTAATGTAACTAGTAGTGTTACTAATTACTGTTGCCAGAAAGTAATAAGTAAAGTAACAATATTACTTTTGAAAGGAGTAACTAGTAATGAGTAATATATTGCATTCTTTGAGCAACTAGCCCAACACTGCTCTACAGGATTTCTAAACATATGTGGTATCTGGCACAAATATATTAGCAGCAGTTCCTTTAAATCTTGCAAGCTACGGGGAGGAGTCTCCATGGATTGGATTTGTTGGTCCAGCACATCCCATAGATCCTGGGTAATTTGGAGGCCAAGGCAACACATCCTTAAACCTTTCCTGAACAATTTTTGCTGTGTGACATGGTGCATTATCCTGCTGAAAAAAGCCACTGCCGTCAGGGAACACCATTGCCATGAAGGGGTGGTCTGAAACAATATATAGTTAGGTGGGTCATGTCAAAGTAAATAGCATGGATTAAAGTTTTCCAACAGGCCTGCCTTCTTCCCATAGTGCATTCTGCTGCCATCTCTTCCCCAGGTAAACGATCCATGTGCCCCCGGCCATTCACCTGATCACCAAAATGTGATTCATCAGACCAGGTAACCTTCTTCCATTGCTCCATGGTCCAGTTCTGATGCTCACGTTCCCATTGTCGCTTTCAGTGGTGAACAGGGATCATCATGGCCACTCTTGACCAGTCTGCTGCCATGCAGCCCCATACTCAGCAAACTGTAATGTTCTCTGTGTTCTGATACATTTCTATCATAGACAGCATTGTTTTTTCAGAAATCTGAGCTATAGTAGCTCTTCTGTGTAATCAGACCAGCCTCGTTTACCAAGTGCTTCAATAAGCCTGACAGTGGTTTAATAGTTTTCCTTTCTTGAACTTTTGGTAGGCACTAACCTGCATACTGGGAACACCCCCACAAGTCTTACCATTTTGGAAATGCTGTGACTCAGTCATCTATCACTGTTTAGCCCTTGTCAAAGTCACACAGATCTTCTCACTTGCCCATTTACCTGCTTCTAATACATGAAATTCAAGATCTGACTGTTCACTTGCTAGTTATTAACGCTTATTATAGTTATAGCACTTGTTATATTTGTTGCTAATCAGTATATTCTATACAAATATTTACACTACAATACACTACTTATTGGTGCTGAATTATCAATAATGATTCTTAATACTATCAATTCTGAAAATAAATAAATAAATAAATAAATAAATCAGGTAGGCTATTTAAAGTAGTTTTACATATTTGGCAGAGAGTGTAATATAATCTAACACATATTTTTGAAGTATTCCTCTCACTGTCAAGTTTCCATCTTACCCCAATATGTATCAAGGTATGGGAAGGTATGAGATGAAGACTCAATTACAGGAATGAATTGGTTTTATTTAGTAAAAAAATAAACAAAACAAACAACAAAATTTACCCCATGGGGGAAAAACACAGCTGGCAGCTTGACAGGCTAAGCTGAGACAGGAACAGGTGAGGAATACGACTGGAAACATGCAATAACAAACTGGCACAGGACTGAAACACAAGGAGAATAAATAGGGAGCAAACAAGGCAGGTAACAAGGGAAACACAGGTGGAACAACTGACTGAACCAATAATCAGGTAACAAGGTGGCCAGGTTTAGACAATAGACACGAGAACACATGGCACACAGAAAGAAACAAAACAAAAGCCATGTGCTTACACAAAACAAAAACGCAAGCACATGGCCAATGAAAGCATTCACAAGTCATGTGCTCACACAAAACAAGACATGAACACGCAACTATGAGAAACTCATAAGCTGCGTGTTCACACAAAACATAACATGAACTAATGACTAACTAACGATTGCGTGTTAGCACAAAACAGGACAATGAAAACATAAACCAAGTATTCACAAGACAAGAGTGAAGTGAATGAACACGGCAAGTGAATGAACACACAACTTGTGCGCTCACATGAAAGACAAGACATAGAGCGTGAGTGTCCAAACACGAGCACAGAACCGAAACCATACAAGACATGAGTCAATGTCAGTTTATTTATTTCTAGAGCACAGTTTAAAACAACTTAAAGTTGACCAAAGTGCTTTACATTAATGCACAAAGACAAAGCAAAACAATTTAAAGAAAATAAATTAATCTCTACAATACATTAAAAGCCAGAGAAAATGGGGTTTGGGGTTTTAACTTAGCCATTGTCTAACTTAGACAATATTTGATCAGTTCTGATACACAATGGAAGACTATTCCTCAATTTAGGGGCAATCACAGAAAAGGCCCAATCCCCTCTCAGTTTTAATGAGTGCCATGCTCCAAACATGAGACAGAGCACACAGACAAGAGAGTGCGCAGCTCGAGCTCACTCGAGACCGCACGCTCACACAAGAAAAAGACAAAACAGGAGTGTCAGGGCTCTGTCACAAAACCCTGACAATAAATGTGCATATTTAGCCTACTATTTGCTATATTATATAGGCCTATATATATATATATTGTGACGGGAGGAGCCAACGACAGACACAGTGGGTGTGGCGTCAGGCCTCGGAGAGGTTTTTATTCAACAAAAATAATAAAATAAAGTGTTCAGGGGGAATAAGTGTCCACAAAACAGGGGGGGATCTGGTGTCCTCGATGTGCTGCGGGGCTCGTGAAGGAGGGCAGTGTTCCAAGAGGGAAGGGTCCAGGCAAGGGGCGGAGTCAGGTGGCCGCACACGCTCCCGCGGTCCTGGGCACGAGGGGCGGCGGCTTCTCTGGAGCGGCGGCTCTTCCTCTTCTGCCTCTTACGGGCATTGGCGGGATGGACGGCCCGGCATCCTGGCCCGACGGCCGTTATACGGGTGCGGCTTGCACGATGACCCTGGAGGTTCCGCGACTCACATCCTCGGCGGCGCGATGCCCCTCGACGCACCCTTCCTGGACCCACGAGGACACCAGCGTGCATGCACAGGGGAAGAGACCGGTCTCTCGAGGAGAGGCGCGCTCGGCATTTAACGGCGGCGGTGATGAGGCTTAATTCAGTCCAGCTGTGCCTCATCACACGCCGCCAGCCCACGTTAGTCCCACGCCCCTCCTCTCATCCACCCACTCCAGTCGGGAGCCTGGTGAAGGGCGGCGAATAAGGGACGGGGTGGTGATGATGAGGGGGAGGGCCGTCGATCCGTCACATTCCCCCCCCCAAGCGACATCCCCGTCGTCGGTCGCCGCCCACGCAGGAGTGCTACCTTCCTCAACCAGGCTCCATACGGTCGGAGTGGGCGGGGCAGGGATTCCTCTCCGGGCGAACCTCCCTCTCGCACCGCGCCGGAACAGGGACAGAGAAACCGGTATTAGTCGACAGCCTCAACCAACCACAGGGTAAGATGACAATTGACTAGATGTCACTTACCCCTTCAGTGGCTGGGAGGCCGTCTCCGTCGTTTCTCCGTCCCACGCATTTCTCCACGAACTTCTGCGGGCGAGAGGGGATGACGTCTTCTGATGTTGCCCAACTGCGCTGTCTAGGCTCCGCCTTGCCCGCATTCTCCACCACTGTGACGGGAGGAGCCAACGACAGACACAGTGGGTGTGGCGTCAGGCCTCGGAGAGGTTTTTATTCAACAAAAATAATAAAATAAAGTGTTCAGGGGGAATAAGTGTCCACAAAACAGGGGGGGATCTGGTGTCCTCGATGTGCTGCGGGGCTCGTGAAGGAGGGCAGTGTTCCAAGAGGGAAGGGTCCAGGCAAGGGGCGGAGTCAGGTGGCCGCACACGCTCCCGCGGTCCTGGGCACGAGGGGCGGCGGCTTCTCTGGAGCGGCGGCTCTTCCTCTTCTGCCTCTTACGGGCATTGGCGGGATGGACGGCCCGGCATCCTGGCCCGACGGCCGTTATACGGGTGCGGCTTGCACGATGACCCTGGAGGTTCCGCGACTCACATCCTCGGCGGCGCGATGCCCCTCGACGCACCCTTCCTGGACCCACGAGGACACCAGCGTGCATGCACAGGGGAAGAGACCGGTCTCTCGAGGAGAGGCGCGCTCGGCATTTAACGGCGGCGGTGATGAGGCTTAATTCAGTCCAGCTGTGCCTCATCACACGCCGCCAGCCCACGTTAGTCCCACGCCCCTCCTCTCATCCACCCACTCCAGTCGGGAGCCTGGTGAAGGGCGGCGAATAAGGGACGGGGTGGTGATGATGAGGGGGAGGGCCGTCGATCCGTCACAATATATATATATGGGTCATTGACATCTAAGGATTTTCGACAGGCAAATTTTAAAACACATAATAATAATAAATAATAATATCTATTATTTAAAATAGATAGTAGTTTTAGATAGTAGCAAAACACGATTTTAGTGTTTTTTTCATCTAGATGAATCGGCCGTTTCCTTAAAAATGTCATGTGGTGCGACCATGATTTATATTAAAATTAATTCATTTCCTTAACATTTTTTTAGATGTTCTCAGTAATTAAAGTGTTTAGAGACAAAGTATTTGCATTTCATTTGAGTTTTTGTAAATAATGATTTCATATTTTTGTTCTATAATTTCAGAGTTGCCTTCTTAATTGTAGTTAGCAGACTTATTTTTTCTGTAAACTGCATAAAACTGATAAAAATATTTTAAAAATACCATTCACTTGAGCATACTGTAGCAGTGATTCATATTTCAGCCAAAGAAATTAGATAATTTATTTTTAATTTAATATAGTTATTGCTATTATTGGTCGCACCACATGATGAGGGGTCACTCCAAATGACACAAAGATTTTACATCATTAAAAATCTAAAGAAACGTGTTTAAAGTTCAGCCATATGGTATTATCTGCAGTCATTTTTTATAGACCCAGTTATTTCTAAAGTTTTCACAACCTTAGCTGCTCAACTGACCCTTCGCCAGGAGTTTGATTAACAGGCAATCTGAGCAATCATAATGCCAAATATGCCATTTTTGTCCGGCAAACAAACCAGACAGGAGAGTAGATTAACGTCGGTGGACTTGAACTTGAAAAACAGTGTGTATTGACATCTTTTCACAGTTGAAACAAGATACCTTCTGATGTTCATTCATGTTTATTTTGTGCTATAAGAGATGATCGGTTCACATGCCGCTTGAACTGAGGTGCTACAGCGATCTGTCACGACACATTAAAAAGCCACAAAACAGTATTTTTTGACATTTATAATAAAAATAAATGCTTGTAGAAATAACTTAATATTCATTGTTTTTTTGAGGTCATTCCACATGATATCCAAATGTGGTAACTTGCATACCAGCCATTAAAAAGTTTTTTTTTTTTTTCAAAATTTGAAAGAGTTAAAAACCTGCTTGATGCTTCTATGGGTCCTCGGCAAATTGTTATATGATGCAACATCCTATCTTTGAATGTATTTCAACATAAAAATACCAAAATGGTAGTTTCTTGATGGTCGCACCACATGATATTTCATAAAATGGAGATTATCGGACAAAGTTTGTTTGAATATTATGGTGGAAATATAAATTCAAATGCTTTGCAATTTTATACAGGATTACAAAACACTTTGGAAATCATGCAAAATAATGCAGAAAATTAATCTGAATAAATTTAGGGTAATTTCAAAGATGTTTCCAAAACAACAGTTATGGCCGGATGGTCGTACCACATGATGTTTTGACACTTTGAATAACAGAAAAAATGACAAATAACTAATGTTTTTCTGAAAAGTTAAAGTTGGTACATATGTGGGAGAGGTACTTCTTGATATATGGCATGTTTTTTATGCATCTAAACCAATTTTTAACTGAAAAAAAAGCAATCAGACAGAAAATTTAGCACGTCATTGACCCATATATAATTACAGTGTATGGAAGTGAAATTTTATATATATATATATATATATATATATATATATATATATATACAGGTGCTGGTCATATAATTAGAATATCATCAAAAAGTTGATTTATTTCACTAATTCCATTCAAAAAGTGAAACTTGTATATTATATTCCTTCATTACACACAGACTGATATATTTCAAATGTTTATTTCTTTTAATTTTGATGATTAGAGCTTACAGCTCATGAAAGTCAAAAATCAGTATCTCAAAATATTAGAATATTACTTAAGACCAATACAAAGAAAGGATTTTTAGAAATCTTGGCCAACTGAAAAGTATGAAAATGAAAAGTATGAGCATGTACAGCACTCAATACTTAGTTGGGGCTCCTTTTGCCTGAATTACTGCAGCAATGCGGCGTGGCATGGAGTCGATCAGTCTGTGGCACTGCTCAGGTGTTATGAGAGCCCAGGTTGCTCTGATAGTGGCCTTCAGCTCATCTGCATTGTTGGGTCTGGTGTCTCTCATCTTCCTCTTGACAATACGCCAGAGATTCTCTATAGGGTTCGGGTCTGGTGAGTTTGCTGGCCAATCAAGCACAGTAACACTATGGTCATTGAACCAGCTTTTGGTACCTTTGGCAGTGTGGGCAGGTGCCAAGTCCTGCTGGAAAATGAAATCAGCATCTCCATAAAGCTTGTCAACAGAAGGAAGCATGAAGTGCTCTAAAATTTCCTGGTAGATGGCTGCGTTGACTGTGGACATCAGAAAACACAGTGGACCAACACCAGCAGATGACATGGCAGCCCAAATCATCACTGACTGTGGAAACTTCACACTGGACTTCAAGCAACATGGATTCTGTGCCTCTCCACTCTTCCTTCAGACTCTGGGACCTTGATTTCCAAATTAAATGTAAAATTTACTTTCATCTGAAAAGAGGACTTTGGACCACTGAGCAACAGTCCAGTTTTTTTTTCTCCACAGCCCAGTTAAGATGCTTCTGACGTTGTCTCTGGTTCAGAAGTGGCTTGGTAGCCCTTTTCCTGAAGACGTCTGAGCGTGGTGACTCTTGATGCACTGACTCCAGCTTCAGTTCTCTCCTTGTGAAGCTCTCACAAGTGTTTAAATCAGCTTTGCTTGACTGTATTCTCAAGCTTGCGGTCATCCCTGTTGCTTGTGCACCTTTTCCTACCCAAATTCTTCCTTCCACTCAACTTTGCATTTAATATGCTTTGATACAGCACTCTGTAAACAGCCACACCTTTCAGTAATGACCTTCTGTGACTTACCCTCTTTGTGGAGGGTGTCAATGTTCGTCTTCTGGATCATTGCTAAGTCAGCAGTCTTCCCCATTATTGTGGTTTCAAAGAACAAGAGATACCAAGAAATTATACTGTAGGGATGGTCATTTATTCAAACTCAAATGTAAATATTCTAATATTTTGAGATACTGATTTTTGACTTTCATGAGCTGTAAGCTCTAATCATCAAAATTAAAAGAAATAAACATTTGAAATATATCAGTCTGTGTGTAATGAATGAATATAATATACAAGTTTCACTTTTTGAATGGAATTAGTGAAATAAATCAACTTTTTGATGATATTCTAATTATATGACCAGCACCTTTATATATATATATATATATATATATATATATATATATATATATATATATATATATATATATATATATATATATATATATATCATTTCACTTCCTTACACTGTAATTATGAAACTAATAGGCTTTTTGTACTAGACAAGTGTGAATGTGGGAAAAAAAAAGATTTAAGCTACACAAGCTGAGAAAGTCAAAGTGTTATATGGTGCTCCGTTTTTATATCTGTTATCTCTTAGCAATAACTCGCTTAATCGATACTTTTATGATAACCGCTCAAAATGACCTTACACATGACATAGGAATCACACAGATACAACTTGAATTCCAAAAAGGGCGTGCAAGATAAAGGGCTGCTGTCGTTATTGGGAGAGGCTGTCCTTTAGCACGGGAGTTGGCAAGTTGGATTGCACCAGCTTTTCTCTTTCGCCACCTACACAGAGAACCAACCCACCCAACCACACGTCTGATGTACTCTGAAACCGATTCCAGGAGCGGCACTTCGGCTTACTATCGGAAAGTCAGAATCATTTTAGCGAATCGGTTGGTTCGAACGCTTAATCTAATGAACCCTTTCATAAAATGAATCATCAATTCGTTCACGGCATAACTTAATAAGGATATTTATTTACGTCGTGGTTTATAACGAAGTAAACATATCCATATACAGCCGATCGCTTTTTATGTTTCCTGCCTCACCTCAAACATTTTTAACCAAAATGAACACAACCATGTCCGCAATTCGAGTGCTTTAAAAAGCGAATCGATTCTCTCAAATCAACCAAAAGAACCAGTTCAAAACAACGATTGGTTCGCAGTTCGAACAGCACTACTTCGGCTTCCGTAGCTGAAATGATCCTTACTATACTTTCTTCCAGGCATTTATCTTTCAATTCATTTCATTTCCTTTCCAAAACAAACGCATATTTTAACGCGAGTCAGGCATAACTACACCCGGAAGGAAGGAGCAAAGGACTAAAATACGCCCGTTCAGCTTTAGTGAATCCGCTGCTAGGGACATTTTTAACGTGATCTGTCATGGTTGATAGTTAGCACGTACGCTATCAGTGTATAGCTCGTTAGCAGAGCTAATATCGCTTTATTTGAAGTGTGTTTTTGGCAATACAGCGGTAACGAGATAAGCTCAAATGTGAACAGTCGCACTTGATGGACTGCGATCTTCACTGCAGTTGCGGACGACCTCACGACAGTTGTGTCGAAGTTGGAAATACGGAAATAACAGCCATTTATGGCCCACTTTATAATCAATTAGCTGTAGTTCAAGTGTTAAAATACGGTATATCGTCGTCTTGTTTTGAAAGGTAATAAAGTAACGTTATATGGCTGTGCGTGCGCCTATCAAAAGTGGAGATTAATATCTAGGTCGTGCGCGAAGATTAGTGTTCACAGCAGGATGTCAAAGGGATTTGTGAGCTGAGAGAATAACAAAAACATGTCATTCTCCCTGTCATAACGTGCAAAATTTCGCTTTATAAAAGAAATCCGTGTGTCGACATTTGCAGTACATAATATAGATGTTTACGCATTGGAAAAGCAGGCTGTCAAAATCACTTTACGTTACTGTTCAAGCAGTCTAGAAATCAGACACATCATGTCAGGGGAAAGTAGTGGTAGTGGAGAGGACTCCGACCAAGAAACCCGCCGTAAAGTTTGCACTGTTAAACACGAGATCACTAATGGTAGGTGACTGAAAGATTTCACCTGGTGTGTTTTGTGTGATTTCTTTACAAAAGTGGTTGTACTGTATCTCGGTGATGCTCATACCAAGGTATTGTGATGTGTATCATGGCATTTAATTCTGAATTTATTTACATTATTTTAATTAATTAATGTATTATCTTATTACATTTGATCATTATACCATGATATTTAAATGGGATTTAAAGGTACTTCATATGATGCTAGTGTTTAAACATTGTGTTTATGTGCATTTCCAAAGAATCATTGTATGGTCAAAATTATGTAGTGTAATGGTGTGTTGTGAGTGTAATATTTCTCAAATCTGACTCTTTTTACCCTAAAGTACTGTGGTTATTTAAAAAAAGAATTGGTATGGCATCAAATATCTTGGTATGGTATAATTACCATTTTCCTATTACTATTGCAATAATGTGGTGCTTTTGTTACATTTTCTGTCTGTGTTTCCTTTTGAGAAACTTTACAACTTTATCAGATTGCGTAAAACAAAACTGGTTATTTAGCTGCGAGTGGCATCATATCATATCATTTTATCTGTATCAGTCAGATTATTTTTCCGGTTTAAACCATTTTCTTTTTCTGTGCTAGGTTTCTAAATATTGCATCGTTTCTTTTCTGATATCTCTAATGTTAGATGGAACTGGAAAATATGTATTTGGTATAGCCCAAATTTCTATATCATTGCATCTGCATGTACTGTGTACTACATCAAATGTACTTGATGTAGTAGTGTACTAATATGTGTGTGTGTGGATTTAAATGGATGAGAGTGCGATTTGTTGTGTACATTCACTGTTTGTCCCTTCTCAGCAAACCTCACCGGATACACTGAGAAAGTTGGCATGGAGAACTTTGAACTTCTCAAAGTGCTTGGCACTGGAGGTGAGAGCACTGCGCTGAACTTACAAAAGTATTTCTGTTGCATGCTACAGTTTGTCTTTACTTGTTTATCCATCACGTAAAGGTCATTGGCAGTAGCTCTAGCACATTTTTCCTGTTGTTTGACATTGATGTTTAGAGGTAAACAAGTACACCTTATGAGATTACAATCCACAAGCTCTCTGAAAAATAGGCTGTACACTTCTTTTCAGTCTTTCAGGGTAATAATCAGCTAGACCGCTAGAGACACCAGACCCGTAATCAGACCTAGTGTACGCCCAAACAGCTTGTGCATGTTTAATGTTGGCTTATTAATAACGTATGAATTACAAGAATCATTTAAGTAATAACTGTATACTTTTGTAGTTCATAGTACATTTTCTTCTCCAGTATAATAAGCATATTATGCAATTGCTATTAAGATGTTCATATGCTGATTTGCATAATGTGTGGCTCTTTGGGGTGTTTAATTGTTTAATTGGTTTAAGCATTGAAATGACTCATGAACCTTGGTTGAGTTGTCTCTTTAAATAACTACATCTCTGTTTTTCCCTCTCATTATCAGCTTATGGCAAAGTGTTCCTGGTCAGAAAAATCAGCGGCCACGATAAAGGCAAACTCTATGCCATGAAGGTTTGCACCGTCTGTTATCACACTTTAATTTTTGCTTGTCCTTCAGTTAGTAAAAGCAAACAAAAATATGCACTTAACACTTGAACCATTGTTTTTCAAATGTACATAACAGATTTTCAACAAAACGTTCAAGTCTCCCAGTAATTAACTTTTACTAAAATTATGTAATTTACAATCCGATGTTGTTAAAAATTATTTAGATAAAACCAGATCAAAAAACGGAGCATTTATACCTATAAGCGCTACACGGGGCAAATTTACCCACTATATAATGCATGTATTTTCACGCTGTCCTTTTCTTGCCACTTATGTTTTAACATTGTACATTTCTAGGCAACGCCTTTCACTCACTGATTTAGGGGTTATCAGTTTCATAAATAAAGTCAAAATGACTAAAAGAAGGCGATTTTTGGAAGGTCGGTATTAGAATCACTAAATGCCATGAGTGATGGAGAGTCTGATGGTAAGTTATGCGTCCTGGGTCGGCTCAGCATCTGACAGTCATCCAGACATCATAATTAGATGTTTTAGCCTAACGTTACTCATAATTGGTCAAACTTTGGTTTTATTATTTAATCTTTGTCTTGCCATTTCGTTTATTGTTAGCTACTGTGTTGCTATTCTAGTGTGCCGTTTCCTGAAGAAAAAAAAAATCTGATCTATGATGTAATGAATAAAAATAATTTTTTTGATTACCCAAAGTTTATTGGTGGTGTTCTATTATTCAAATTATAAATGATATAACTAAACAAATTAATAATTGGACCTAGGTGAAGCTGTGCGCTTGAATTTGTCATAGCATCATCCTATGCAGTGTGGTGAATTATTATTTTTCATTATTGTCTATTGGCTATTTTATTCATTTAAATAACATGGGTTATCCTAATATATTGATTAATGGCATTGTATTATTATATTACACCACCCAAATATTTACTACCTTCTAATTTTCGTTGTTAGTGCAGGTTTTTATTTTTTATTTTTTAGCTTACTGACCACTGGATTAGTGTAGGCTGCATTAAAAAGTCTTGAACATAAAACAACAGGGTAAAAATATAGTTAACAACTAGACATAATCATTTCATGACTCTCGACACTTCTTTGTGAAGACAGTGGCATAATACAGTGAAATAATATGTTCTTTAGCCAAATAAAAACAGTTGCCATGTATGTGGGTAAAATTTACCCGCTGGCGCTTTTAGGTATACAGCAACCTCTGGCGGTTCTAGTGTTAAAGGTGTGTGCTTAATATGAAGAACTGAGCATTTTTTAAAACACAATTTGAAACTCTGCTCTGGTTCTTCAAATAGAAATCTTCAATATCTACTATTGGGCTGAAAAAATCTAAACAAAAGTGACAAGTACAGTTTTTTTTTCAATTTTGTTTCTATTCCATTTCTTTCCCTGTAGGTTCTGAAGAAAGCAGCCATTGTTCAGAAGGCAAAGACTGCTGAGCACACTAGAACAGAGCGGCAGGTACTGGAACACATCCGCCAGTCACCCTTTCTGGTCACCCTCCATTACGCCTTTCAGACGCAAACCAAACTGCATCTCATACTAGGTAAGCAAAATACAGATTTCATCCTGATTTACTTGTGCATGCTGTTTTATGGATGTATCTGTAACATAGTTGTGTTTCAAGTAGGGCTGGGTGGTTCAATTGCATGTGTCATCCAGCAGCAGTGTTAATTTTGATAGCATATTTTAATTTAGTTTTAGTCATAGTCTTTGGACTAAAATGCCATTTAGTTCTAGCCATATTTTAGTCATCTGAACTGTTGTAGTCTTAGTCTATAGTCTTAGTCTTAGTCATAGTCAACTAAATATCATAAGACTTTAGTCGACTAATGCATTTATTAAGGATTTCTCTAAAATTTCCAAACTGGTAATATGAATGATATTAAGGTCTGAATATGCAATATAGACACACATTTAATTCATGTGACGCATAACATGTCTTTGTCTCAAAATTAAAGGTGCCATAGAATGGAAAACTGTATTTACTTTGGCATAGTTGAATAATAAGAGTTCTGTACATGGAAATGACATACCGTGAGCCTCAAACACCATTGTTTCCTCCTCCATATGTAAATCTCGTGAATAAAAAAGAATCAGAACATAACACCGATTGTGACATAACAGTTGGGATCACTAATAGTTACGCCCCCCACCATTTACATATACCCACCCATGTTCTAGGCCAGCCACCAGCAGAACCATCAGAAGTTCTGCAGGTATTGTGAAGAAACAAGCGAGGACAACAGCGAAAATGGCAGATCATGGAAATAAATGTTATGTTCCAGGCTGTGCAGGGGATGTGAAGTGTAGGGATGGGTTGGTGTCTGTATTCAGAAAGGCACGGAAAGCAAATAACGCGTTCTAATAAAATAATGCGAGCCACTAAAGGGACATGATTAGCTCCCTTGCTAGTTGTAGCCTGTTACATTGCAGTGCGTAAGATTTTGCTTACCACATAAACAGAGTAAGGAGAGATGACTGAGGATGATGGCGAATGATTTACAGATCCTGAGCACCACTGACAATCATCTGATCTTGTAAAATGTGTGGTAGGTACTGCCACTCCATAGTATAAACGGAGCACGTGCGATAGTGAATCTCGAAAGTGAAAGTAAAAAGCGATCGTGCATTTGAAAGCAGTTTCCGTGCCCAGCATAATAATCAGCGGCTCCCTGATGCCTGCATTTTATATAGAGTATAATTACCTGATGATATAACTACGAGAGAAAGTATTGAAATATATATATTTTCCCCGTTTTTCCTTCCTGTGAGCTACTGTGAAACTATGAGCTGCACTGTGAAACAGCCAATCAGAGTAGAGCTTAACATTACTATTCATGACCCTTCCAAATAAGCCAATAACAAACCATTTCATTCTAGGGGGAAATCCTAGGGTTGTAAATGCACATCTAAAACCGTTTCTGCAGAATTTTTGCCCTTACCTAAACCACATACCTTCTATGTAGGTATCAGAGAACAATTTAAAACATTGTATCAATGCATTCTATGGCACCTTTAAATAAAACCAAATAAAAATGGTTATATAATATGCCTTCTTTATAACAACTTGCATACAACTTCATTCTTTCAAGCAGACATATTTATTTATATTTATTAAAGGGTTAGTTTACCCAAAAATGAAGGCATTTTCCCTCAAGGCATCCTAGGTGTATATGACTTTCTTCTTTCAGACGAATCCAATTGGAGTTATATTAAAAATGGTACTGGCTCTTCCAAGAAAATATAAAAATAGAAGCCTAAATATTCAAAAATTCGAAATATTAATAAACGTAATAGTATATAAATGATACTAAAATAACAAGCTGCAAGACTTATTATTCATTTGTTATGAATCATATCAAATGCGTCTGTTCCAAATAAAAATATATCAAATGGTAATGCCTATGGCATTACTATGTAATTGGGTAAAATATGTTTTTTGAATTCAGAAAAATTAACTATGTTGTGCTGTTTACCATTACTGTGATGTAAACTGTCTTATACCCCATGATGTAAGACGCTGGTCATGCCACCCACCTGTAGTTATTTAGCTCTAGCTATTTGTCTTTTAGTAAATTGGTGTTTTTGGAAAATGTTGTGAGTGTGTGTTTGTTTCGGAAGACTATGTGAGTGGAGGAGAGATGTTTACTCACCTGTATCAGAGAGATCATTTCTCAGAGGATGAGGTGAGGATCTACGTGGGAGAAATTATCCTGGCCCTGGAGCATCTGCACAAGGTACTAACATCTACTGGAGTATCTGCTGCCCACACTTTCATTGATAAACACTTACACGCTTATGCATATGTAAGTTAGTGGAGTTAAATTCACTTACACAATTAATTAAATATTCTGAAAACCGTACAGTTTTAAAATGATTTAATTTAATATTTTTATGCCTAACTTATTTGTAAATTAAATGCAGGCAGGAAAAGAAGTCATTTATAATTACAGTTTGGGAGAAAAGTAATTTTAGAATTATCAATAATATTTTATTATCCAACCTTTTTTACTAATTTTTTACTAAACTGAGTTTAACAGTTAAGTTCAAGCTGCTGAATCCATGAAAAGAGATCATGATGAGATTTATGGTTTAAATTAAGATATAAATATTTTATTTGATCTTGTGTTTTCAGCTTGGCATTGTGTACCGGGACATTAAGCTGGAGAACATCTTATTAGACAGCGATGGTCATGTGGTTCTGACAGACTTTGGGCTGAGTAAGGAGTTTCTAGAAGAGGAGGTGAGAAAATAAAAACTAACGAATAATAACTGTAGTTTGGATTTCTATATTTTCTCCATTGTATGCATGTTGTAATCCAGAGTGCAGTTCTCATGCTGCTATGTTTTGTTCACGCGTAGAAAGAGAGGACTTACTCATTCTGTGGCACTATAGAGTACATGGCACCAGAGATTATCAGAGGGAAAGCTGGCCATGGCAAGGTGAGAGGAGAGAAAATTAGTTCAAATCTCACAAAATAATTTTTTGTGTCATATTCATTTCACATAATGAAAAGAAAAAAAAAGTGAGCTATAGTTGCAAAAAGAGAATAAAGAATTTAGCATTTTTTTTGCATTGTGAAACTTATTTTCTTGATAATTAAGCACTTTGCCAAATAAAATATCTATAATGTATTCATCATTTTTGAGTTTGTATTTATCATTATTTACAAACATGATTCTCATTATTGTAATTACCTACAAATGTCTTAATGTCTTACCTACGCATATTTTACTTTCATGCATGTGAAGCTGTGATAGTTTGCATCTTTTTTTTTCCACAGTAATGAGAATTTTTTTTTTTTTTTACATTAGAGTGATTTTCATCAAAAATATGATCCAGGCATGTTTTTAATCCTATTTGGGTGGTAATCGTTTCCCATGAGGGTGTTTGTAGAAATAAATTAGCATGGCACCTGTAACCTTTAATCAATAAATGTAATGCATGTTATTCATGTTGGAGGAGCAAACTTATTGAAGTTTATAATAGAAAATAATATCCTGTTTATGATTTGATTATTTAAATATCCTTTTAAAAAATAGGAAAATTAGTGATATAGTTTAAATTGTTTTGTGTCTTGCATTTTTTTCTCAAAATGATGGTTGTCATTTAAAAAAAAAAAAGTGGAAATTACCAGAAATAAGTTAATTCAAACTCTTATAAGGTACATGTTGGACATGGCTATCTGTTTGACTAGTAAAATGATTAGTTGTCGAAGCCTACATTATATAAATTTATATTATGAATATTTAAAAAATATAATGCACCCTATAATGATGGCCCATTTCAAAAGCTTGTTCTCTTTTTTCATTTTATTTTTAACAGCTCCCACTCACTGTCTTGGAGCAGTGATGTAATATTATTCTCATTAAGTTTTCAGCATTTCAGTAATAAAATAATCTGTATTTAAATCGCATGCGTATTATCACAAAGCACATTAGTTACCATAGTGGCAAAAAGGATTCATAAAACAAATTTTAGATTGAGTCAAAACCAGCAGGTAATTTGACTGGGAATTTTTATGCTGGTGGTGGAAGACAAACACCAACATTTTGGATTCGAATGGCAATATAAACACCGTCTGGCCATTGTAAATGTTGAAATTACCATACGCCCCCATGAGAAACAATTACTGTCTGAATAGGTCTGTTGACAGGATTTTGTGAGATTCACCAAATTCTGATTAATGAGTGATAAAGCATGACGTGTATGATAGTGGTAATAATTCCTTCCTTCCTGTCTGTAGGCAGTGGACTGGTGGAGTTTGGGGATTCTTATGTTTGAGCTGTTGACGGGAGCGTCTCCGTTCACTCTGGAGGGAGAGAGAAATTCCCAGAGTGAGGTGTCCAAGTGAGTCTCGTCCGCACATGGGCAAACCTCCATGACTGTAATGATTTTCTCCACACGTCCAGATCAGAGTATGTGAGCGGAGTGCGGAGTGGAGCGGTGTAATTTTGAATTGAGGGAGGAGCGGAGTTTTTCAAAGTCGGAGCATCGTGGATTTCACTCGCTCCAAGAACGCTCCACTACCGCTCAATCACGAGTACAATTCATGCCAACGACCCGTAATATAACTGCATATTTAGCAAGAATTCACATGATATTTATCTAGCTTGATAGAGAAGGATCACTCAAATCAGAAAGAATGTGAAGGTTATGATGACGGCAATGGACATGAGTGGGAAGTTACAGTTCTCAAGGAATTTGTTTGTTCCTTCTAGATACTGAATATTTTCGGGTGAGAGCATGATTTAAACTGGTACAACACATTCACGCGCAATCGCTTTCTCAATAATGCATTCAAACAAATGTAATCTTACAGTGCTACTTCATCTGTAGGCTATCCGATTTCGACTGAGCAGAAATCTGTAAGAAATGCATCGATCCGTAGGTAAAATAACTGACGAAAACGTACTGTTATTTTAATCACAAACAAAACGTGCACTGCAAAAATCACCAGTTATACCTTTTAATGCTGACAACCATGTTATTAGCTTGGCATGTGGTAGGAAAAAGTTTGCACACTTGTGCTCCAAATTACTCTCCTGTAATTTTATTTATTTTCTTTTTTTCTTTGAATATACTCTATGAACAGAACTGATATTTCAAACATACTGAAATACTTTAGATGCGGAGAGAAGGCGGAGCGGTGTTTCTGATATCAGTGAGTGCAGAGTGGAGCAGGAAATGGTGAACCTGGAGCGGACTGATTATTAAATGCGCAGAGGGGAAATTGTTGGCGCTCCACTCCACTCACATACTCTGGTCCAGATTCATAGTGAGCTCCCACAGTGTTTAAACTCCCAGTGATAACAACTGTTGTTATGACTGCATCAGATAAGTTATTTCCTAGAATTAAGTGAATTTTCTGTCTCTGACAGGCGCATCCTGCGCTGTGAGCCTCCATTCCCCTCGATCATTGGCCCCTTGGCTCAGGATCTCCTGCGAAAGTTACTGGTGAAGGACCCTCATAAAAGACTGGGCTCTGGTCCCAGAGGAGCCGAGGAGATTAAGTCTCATGCTTTCTTCAAGGTTCTCTCTTCATTCCATCTGCTTTCTTTCCTCACACCTTAACTTTGTGTTTAATGTTGTTGTAATTATTGTAGTGATGTGACTGAAAAATGGATTTTCAGTTTCGATCAAAACAGGGCCCAAATGTTCGGTTCATTTAGTTTCGTCTTAGCCACGGCATATTAACTCGTGGGAATGTGATATGTCGTGGCCACGAGATAATTTTGTCCAGGTAACAACATCCTTATGTCGTAGATATCCTAGATCCTCAAGATCCAATGTTGAGGGAACGAGTCTACTTCCATTTCTCATGGCCACGGCTTCTTAGGTTGAAGGAACAACATATTTTTCTCGTGGCCATGTGTTTAATGCCTAAGCAAACCTGCATGACCATAGCAACCTGGGATTATCAGTGTTGGATAAATCATTTTTATCCATCCCACAGTCTTGTAAATCGTTTGACTGACCGTGTCTTCTTATTTAATAGCCTATTTGTATATTATTATTATTATTATTATTATGATATAATTGTAATATTATAATATTCTTATAATAATAATAATCTTAACTGGTTAGGGCTATATTTTTATATTTATTGTTCTATATGCTTATTTCTAGGGCTGCCCCCTAATAAGCGACTAACTGTTAGTCGATGAGAAGAGGCTTGGTTGACCAAGATTTAATTAGTCGCAGAAAATAAAAATAAAAAATCGACAGGCTAAGTCATGCAATCCGTGATGCACAGATCATTAATGGCTGGTCTTTGTGGTAATACCAAAGGTTGCGTTAGACTTTAATATTATCCGTCATTTTGACGGACAGGGTCGTAAAAATTCCGTCATAATCTATTTATTACCCGTCATTTTAATTTTCGTATTTTAATTATAATAACCTATGTAATTGCTTTTATTTTTGTTCACGTTTTCATTTTTAATAATGAACCTAATACCTAAAGGATGAGCATATTGGCTTATGCATTTATTTATTTATGAAGCGAACAGATGAACAGAGACTGCGTCAGTGACATAGGAGGACACTAAAACAGCAAAATATGCTAGTGCTGGATAAAAAAATAAAAAAATAAAATGAAACCGATTTCTCTGTTTTAATAGATTCTTATTTTTATGAACCAATATCGTTTATTAACTCCCAATCGATGCTGTTTTCATTTGATGAATGCACAGTAACGTTAGACAATCGGCTAAACTTTGTGCGTTGTTTTGATATGAAATGCAGTCTCAGGTTTCAAATTCTGTCCATTTTATTAGGAAATTTAAGCATAAATAACGTTTTGGGCGCTCTTTAATGTGGCGTGATAGATCGCTGTAGACACCTCAGATCAAGCGATTCGCTTTACTATACTCGCCTGTGAGTAATCAAAGACACAGCAAAAGACCTTTATTTTTGTTCTGGAGACGATCGCGCGCTCTGCTGCCTCACTGGAGCGCACTCGCTACCAACTGGACAGGGGTGGGAGTTACAGTTATAAATTACAATAGATCACCCTCAGTGTGTAATCTGCCAAAGTGACGGACGGCCTTCAGATTTTTCCGTCACTGCTAAATAAAATCCGTCAATGACGGAGAATTTTCGGTTAACGCGACCTCTGGGTAATACAGAACATCGGGCAGGACATCCGCTCGCCTATCATTCATCAACCTCAAATATGGCTTATCATCTGAAATATTTTAGTAGAGGCAACTTTACATACCCGCTTAAACCAGAAAAATGTGCGCTATTCAAGTGTCTGTGCGGATTGTGGAAGCTGAATTAGCGCAATCACCGCATGACCAATGGAGGCACCGGTGCAGTCACCTGCTCTTAAAATACTTCCTCATTTTTGCTCATTACAGATAAGAGTATCCTAATACAGCTTTCGAATCTGTAAAGAAAATTTATTTGTGTGCGCTCACAATAACAACAGAACATTGCTTTTTTGTAAAATAATGAAAGCAAACAGGATGCACTTTCTGCACTTTATCGCTCTGAAGTATAAAGTGTAGCAAGTGCAGGAAGTCACAAAGTCACTTGTCTTTTAAAGAAATAAATAAGGCCAGACAACAGCCTATGATGCTGAATTATTTAAATACCTATAGTCAAATATAAATTAAATAAGTTGGTATAACAACTAAATAATGCATTCAATATTTTGAAATGTTTATATTTAATAAATACATTGTTTAAGTTTTATCCAACACAGACTTGCTGCTGTAGTTTTGTTAGTCTGAATCACTTAATGCACAGCTCTATTTTGTCATCGGCTCGTCAGATGATTCATTCCGTTGCCACTGTTAATTTATAACAATGACTCACGGCATGATTTAACGGATTCACTCGCGTAAATTTAACGTTCGCGCTTGTCATTACTGAAACAGTATTTGTGGACGTTTTGTCCTCTTAGACAAACAAAATTTTCTCCAAATTGTGAATGGATTATGTAGAGAAACCGAGCAAAAGGTGCATGAGTTCTTAAAGAGACAGCAGCCTAAATAAACCTGCTGCTGTCTATCATTATACAGTGAAGACTATCCAGTGTTATTTTACAGCTGAATAGATTATAGTTAAACCTAACTGAAAAAATTAAAGTACTGTTAATTTAATTTGTATCTTATTGTTTTTGTTTGTGCTATTGATTGTCATTAATTTATTAGTTCTTATTTTATTATTTACTGTTTACTTGTCTTTTTTAGTTAAAATAAATTCAATTTTGCGTGCATGTGATTCTTGGGTGGGGAGGGGATGTGGTCAAACGGGAAATAGTCCTGCCACCACAGCTGGAATAAATCCTAGAAGAAACACTGCATACATTTAATAAAATGAGAAAAATGCATTTACGAAGGTAAAAAGAAAATCCCCCTGTAAATCACTTTGAGTCAAATGTCACCTCGTGTTAGAAATTTTTTATTATTGATTAGAAGGTGCTCCTAATTTTTTTTTAAATTAGGAGGACAAGCGCTCCTAATTACAAGAAGAAAAAAACTGCTCTTAAACTGGGTATGTGACAGGTATGGCTGTGGAATGAGGTTTTGCCGAGGAAAAATTTTCAGTCAAAATAATTTTTTTTTGCTTTAACTCCTGAGAACAGATATTCTCAGATTATGTAACCCATATGAAACCTGCATACAGGCGTATCCACTACTGCAGAGATGACGAGTCCGTGTCGCCGACTTCATCTCTTAAGCAGGAAACACAGAAAGCACTAGTTTCTCAATAAATTATTAAAATGTTAATGCAGCCTCCTTACTGTTTTTCCTGACACATTCATAATCATTACTTCTGCCGGTGCGCTGTGGAAAGCTTTATGTGTGTGCTTGAGCGCTTAGTAGGCTATGTAGACAATTAAAGGCTCGTTATTATTATTTAAATGGTTTAATAATAAACGTGCAATTAGGTGACTAATGCTTAAAAGGAACGACTGCTAGTCAAACAGAAAAATCTTTAGTTGAGGGCAGCCCTACTTATTTCCCCTTTTAGGCTAATTTGTTTAGTGCTTTACCCAATTAAAGTTCTATATAATTATACTAGTATTATTAATATGCTACCATTATTATTTTGCGAATACTGTAAACACCTGACAGTTATGCAAATAAAATTTTGAGTTTATGATTGTATTAACTCCCGTACGTGACAATAAATGAGCGTGTTGTGTTTTCATTTACAAATGAAACAACACAAATGATTCATTCCTCAATTAAACACTATAATATTTATAATTAAAATATATTAATTAGCCAAAATAAAATAAAATGTTCATTTCAGCCTTTAAACCTTTTGCACTTCCAGTAAAAAATTATGTAAGTCATATAGCATAATCAAAGCTTTATTGGTGTGTCGGCGTTTACAGTAGGCTGTTATTTACAAATCTATTCAGAGAGGAAAGAGATGGAAATGAAAGGAAAATAAATCAAATATGTAATGAATATAAAAATATAACTAATAATACGCAGATATTACGGAAAAATATGATCGGTTAATGGACTTGCAAGATAATTTTATGTCATGTACTTTATGTAACATTTATTCACGATAAACTTCATTCGAAAGCTGTCTACATCGTGCACAAAAGTCTGGTAGCCTAGGCCTATGGTTAACATAATTTAATAATGCAATATCATTAATTTCTATAATAATGAACAATTATTTTAATAATTAATAATTTCTGAATTCAAAATAAAATATGAATAAATCCATCTCTCATAATCCCAGATAGCTATGGTTACGCAGATTTGTTTAAGCATTAAACTCATATGGATATCATTCCCTCCACATTGGATCTTGAGGCCATGACTTCACATCTCGTGGCCACGACATAACTCGACAAAATCATCTTGTGGCCACGACATATTATCACGTTCCCATGAGTTAATATAACGTTCCCATGAGTTAATATGTCATGGCCATGACAAAACTAAGGGAACCAAACACGTCTCCTCCAGGTCACCGTACCATTCAATGTTAATCAGATAGAAAAAAAAACAAACAAAAAAAAACTCTATATAGAGGAGCATTTTGTTAAATATAGGCCTGTGCACTACAGTATATTACATATTATATTTTTAGTTAACCTGTTGTCTTCAAATGTTTATTTTTCAATAATGAATTGGAGTAGAAACATTTATATTATGACAAAGGTACAGCTATGTACAACTTATTGGTTTCGGCTGAATGAAATCTTTAATTTAAGTTTCTGTATTTTGGTTAAAAATGAATTTTGGTGCATCACTGCTCTTAATCATTTCTTCATCCTTATCTCGTCTTTTCTGTTTCTCTCTAGTGATTGTGTTTCAACCCGTTTTACTTCCTGTGATGTGGATTTTTTATTAATTTTTTTTAATGTAGGACAGGCTTGATTTTATTAATTGAGAACTGATTAGATTGTGAATAGTAGCTTTTTTATATGACAGGTGGTTTTAGGGGTTGACAAACAAGAGGGCTTGGTGATGTCTGAAAGGAAAAGTAAGGTGGAGCAAGTTATTGAATTTCAATTAATTATAATAGGATAAACATTAATGGATAAAAGATCATCTTGAAGGGGTAATTTTTTACACTTTTTTTACAAAAAAACCCCCAGCTAAAATTTAGTTTTACGTGGCTTATTTCTTGTCCATTTCCATGCACAAATGAAAAAAATGAATAGCTATACGCATTTATGGTTTTCAGATTTTAGGCCTAGATCAATATAATTTCTGTTGCTCCATCCTTTTTTATGAAGACTGTAATAATTAATGCTGTTTAAAGTCTACATTAAATACAATTTTTAATGATTTCTTAATGCAGATTAACGTCTGGATTTATGAATTTATGTAAATTAATGAAAATGGGTAAATTAAGTCTTGTCCATTTTTTTTTCTCATTCAGTAATCTGTTTCTCTTGGAAATGTGTCACAATACATTAGTAAAGTAGGTCGCATCACCCACTTCTTAAAGACTGAAGGAACCCTAGACCTTGCTTAATGCTGTATTTCTTAATTAATGAAAAGAAAATCACAGATCTTCATAACAATTTTTGAAGCTTAGCTTCAGTAAATGCTTTTCCTTCCAAAAACTGAGAAAGTTAGTGTGTTTTCAATGTACATAAAACATTTTTATTTTGAGGTGTAATAAAATGTTAGTTTCTCTTAAATGACAAATTTAAGCCCAAAGTGATTTTTAGTTTCACAAACAAAAGTGTCTGAATATTTAGTATTCATTCTGAACTGCATATCTGCATATCATTTAAAAGCCTAACAATTTTCTTTTTATAAAATGTTTAATCTGAAAAATTTAGAATCTTAAAAACAAACAAATCAAATGACACTTGATACTTGATCTAATACAATGACAAGTGTTTTAAGTGCCAACATACTTTTTGAGATTGTCACACCTCTCATCTGATTGATCTCTTCAGGGTTTAAACTGGTCCGACTTGGCTGAGAAAAAGGTTCAGAGTCCATTCCGACCAGAACTACGTAATGAGTTGGATGTGGGTAACTTTGCGGAGGAGTTTACAGGAATGGAGCCGGTCTATTCTCCTGCCAGCACACCACCTAGTACAGACCGTCTGTTTCAGGTACTCGCACATGCATACAGTATATTACTTCCCATTTCCTGCCACAGCCCTCCATTATTAAAGGGATACTCCACCCCAAAATGAAAATTTTGTCATTAATCACTTACCCTCATGTCGTTCCAAACCCGTAAAAGCTTTGTTCGTCTTCGGAACACAGTTTAAGATATTTTGGATGAAAACCGGGAGGTTTGTGACCGTCCCATTGACTGCATAGTAAATTGCACTGTCAAGGTCCATAAAAGTATGAAAAGCATCGTCCGAATACTCCATCTGCCATCAGTGCTTCAATCTGAATTTAATGAAGCGACGAGAACACTTTTTCTGCGCAAAGAAAACAAAACAACGACTTTATTCAACAGTTTGTCTCCTCTGGTTCAGCAAAACGCCATTTTGGAGAATATCCGCTGGATGCAAGCAGCATATGCTCTTCTGTGTCAGCCGTGCCACAAGGATAAGTCTCCTACGTTTGTTTACGCTTTGATTTGAATGAAAACGGCGCATCCGGTATGCGGCTGACACAGAAGAGAGTACACTGCTTGCATCCAGCGGATGTTCTTCAAAATGGCGTTATGCTGAACCAGAGGAGACAAATTTTTGAATAAAGTCGTTGTTTTGTTTTCTTTGCGCAGAAAAAGTGTTTTCGTCGCTTCATTAAATTCAGATTGAAGCACTGATGGCAGATGGCCTTTTCATACTTTTCTGGGCCTTGACAGTATTAATTGTTTGGCAGTCAATGGGACAGTCACAAACCTCCCGGTTTCCATCCAAAATATCTTAAATTGTGTTCCGGAGACGAACAAAGCTTTTACGTGTTTGGAACGACATGGGGGTAAGTGATTAATGACAAAATTTTCATTTTGGGGTGGAGTATCCATTTAATATCAACAGATAGTGTCACTTCACACATACTGTACATACACAGATGCAGTACAGCTTTGTAACTTAATACCCAAACACCCCATTCATGTCACAAACATGCGCACGCTTTATTGTAACACCTTCTTTGTCATGTATACCCTGTTCCATGATGTTTTTACACATTCCTGCTGGAAAATAGAGTTCAAAACAGACCAGTCTAACCAGCTAAACACCAGCCTAACCAGTCTGGAAGATCAGATAGACCAGCTTAAAGAAATAATTGACTTGTATTCATATAATTTCAAATTTTCATGGAGCAATATTTTTTTTTTTTTGAGAATAGAATATTCTTTCAGACTAGCTAAGACTAGTCACCAGACCAGTTTTTTCAGAAGGGATTTTAGATTTTACTCTGTATCTCTGTAGTGATTGTGTCCTCTCTTGCTCTCAGGGCTACTCTTTTGTGGCTCCTTCTATCTTGTTCAATAAGAATGTGGTGATGGCGGATGTTCTGGATGCTCATGTGAATGTTGACAGGCCTGGTTCTGCTACAGTTCAGCGCAGTGCTATGCTAAAGGTACACAGCGCCTCCAAAAATAAAAAAAATGTAAAGATAATTTTTAAATTCATTGTTAAGCTTGTGAAAAAGGTTAAACAGCAACGTTTCTTCTGTCTTTTTCAGGACTCCCAGTTCTTTCACCACTATGAGCTGTGCCTGCAGGGGGCTCCACTGGGCGAGGGTAGTTTTTCTGTCTGCAGGAAGTGCAGACACAGGCAGAGTGGCCAGGAGTACGCTGTAAAAATCATCAGCAGAAGGTAGAGACGTTAAACCAGATTTGTTCATTGCCAAACCACATTTATGTCATTGCTTGAGTCACTATTTGAGGTTTCCACAAATGAATTAAGATATGGGTTGAGCATTAAAAGAAAAAAAAGAAAAAAAAAACAATAACATGATATTGTAAAAATAGAAATACCCCTTTTAGTGGAAAAATCATGGAAGGCCACTTCAGTGTAAAATAAATAATTTTTTTTTGTAAAATAAAAAAAATTGATCAAGAATGAATAATTTCATTTTCACAGCATGATTTAAAAAAATAAAGAGAAGTGCCTTTTTCTCATTTTATTTGAATATTAGTGTTTGCTCTAAATTCTGAATTATTTAGTCTGTTTTTGGAGAATCACAGTGTGCCTTAAATAGTGTTTGCTTCACTGTTATTCAGCAGCAGCACAAGAGAGAAAATAGTTCATAAGTTTGAGCTATGAGATTGGATTCCGGTTTTAATATAATGAGAGACTGGGGTGCTATGAAGTAATAAATCAACAATAAATTCATTATTGTCCAAAGTGACTACTAACATAGTTACCAAGTCAAAAAATGTGTTTAATTCACTAATAATTGCGTGAGATTATTCATATTTATATGCACAGTAGAACTTCACAATAACTCCCCATAGCGTAGTAGAGTAGCCCTATATAGTGTGTTCCCAAACACCAGCCATAAGGCATTTTATTTCTAACAATGCTTTAGTCTTAGCACTAGAGGTGGTTGATATTGACAAAAAGAAAACGATATCTTGATATTTTCTGGGGTTTTGTCAGTAGAAAATATTTTCCTGATTGTGTTTTTGTGCTAGTACTTGGATTAATTTGGCCTGTCTGGGATCTCTGACTTCCAATGCTTTTCATATTGTTCATATTTTGTGCGTTGGTTAGTTCACAGCAGTGACAGAAATGAACTTTTCCATTAAGGAGTGATATACTATATGCTTCCCAAAACTGTTTTCGAAGGACATTTTCTATCTTTATAAGGGCAATTTTTCCTAACCTTATTAGATGTACACATCTCCTTTGTCAAATTCTTAGATTTAATTGAATAAATTCAAGTAGAATAATAAGACAATATAGGGCTGTTATTAACAAAATCCATTTTTGCACTGCAAGTGGTGGCACAGAAGCTGCATCTAAAGTAGCATTTTGGTGAGTCAGTTCACAAGTAGATGAGGGAGACACGTTACAATTACACCTGATTTTTATGTCTGTCTCTCTTGCCCACTTTCAAGCCCTTCTGTCTTGATTTCTTTGAGAGAAGGGTCTGTGGGCAGGTGTATATATATATATATATATATATATATATATATATATATATATATATATATTTATATTTATATTTATATTTATATTTATTTATTTATTTATTTTATTTTTTTCCTGATCTTTCGATCTAATATAAAAGTTTACATAAGAAAGTGAAAGGAGATAAAGGAAAATGACTCAGAGAGCAGCAGTTTTGGCTTCTGCTCCCATAGCCACAAAACTATGCTGTACTAGAATCAGGACTGGTAAGAGAATGTTGTGCATTTTTATATTTTTCACCTTCCAACTAAACTTAGGATTTCAGCCAGCAATGATTAAAACCTTTCTGGCTAGTGCACTTCAACAACACGTCTCATAACATAAGAATAATAAGAATCAGGTCAATGTGCAGTGAGTAGGCAGTCTTTTGTGGCTGTTTGAATGCATTTAACCACGTAAGCATCTGCACTATACTGTAAAAGCAATCTGATCAAATTTGTTTTTGACTACTTTTGTTTCATCCCACGTTTACTCCTGTATGTAGCGTTGTCCACTTGTGATCGGACTGACAAAATTGCAACTTAATACCATGTGTAAACAAGGCCTAAAATGGCTGATTCATTTAGAAACTAAGCAAGTAACTGTCTTTATGGATGGGTTATTGAATCATTCAAAAATGCAGATTCATTCAGTAATGAAACACCTCTGAGTGTTGCCCTGAGGTGACTTTCTAACTTTGTTCTAATAGGCTATATCATGCAGTAAATATGTGAATTCTTGGCATGTTTTTTTTTGCGAAGCGAGTGACATACTCGATAATGCACATCATTAAAACAACAATTACGACTTTATCATAAATGAAACATATCGCACACCCTTACTCATGTTTTTTTTTGCCGTTGTAGGATGGAGGCCATGACTCAGAAAGAGATAGCAGCACTACGCCAGTGTGAATCTCACCCCAACATCGTCAGACTCCATGAGGTTTATACCGATCAGGTATGCCACACATACAGTACCTAGCTATCAAAATGAAGACATTTTTCTGTTTTTAAGCAAAAGGTAATATGTATACATACCTGGTTACACGTTTTACACTGTTCTCTTTTTTTATAGCTTTTTACTACCCCTGTATATCACTAATTTCTTTTTTTTGTTCCATCTCTCGCAGTATCACACGTATCTGGTTATGGAGTTGTTGCGTGGTGGAGAGCTGTTGGAGCGAATAAGGAAAAAGAAGATGTTTGCAGAATGGGAGGCCAGTCAGCTGATGAAGAGTCTGGTGTCTGCAGTCAGCTACATGCATGAGGCGGGAGTCGTACACCGAGACCTCAAACCAGAGGTAGAGAGACGGATACTGAGAAAAAGAATTACAGATATAAAAGTTCAGCTACAGCCTAGCAGCCAATCAAAACACTGGCAACTACAGCAGGGTGCTAACAATAACTATAAACACAAGTGATGTTTGCACATGAAGTCTAGTTTAGTCTACTTATGATGGATAGATGGGACAAATCAGCATGAAAGGACAGCAAAAGGAATATGTCTACTTGAATGTTGTCATGACATTTAAATTTTTAGCATTAATGGAATACCTTGATATAAATATACATATTCAAAACCACAGGGAAATATTAAGGGCATAGAATTGGAACTATATCTATCTATATATATATTATATAACTATATATATTATAGTTAATTTGCTGTTGGCTAGGAAATATGGCTAAAAAAATTATCTCCATATTTTTTACAATTTTGCAGATATTTATATATCAGTCATTTTCTATGGTTCTTGAGAAATGTTTTTTTTTTTTTTTTGCCCAGGATAGAACGGCTATTGTTATGTATTTTTATATATATATATATATATATATATATATATATATATATATATATATATATATATATATATATTTGACAACACTAATATTAGGGCTGGGCGATATATCTCATGCGATATGCATGCGCATCTCCTCAGTTAATCCGGTTCCTTGATTAGCGGTAAATCTCCATCACCTGTTTTCAAATGGAGCGGCATTTAATACATGGAGCCGTAGATCACTGACAAGCTATGCAATATCGCATTCATTATCGCAGATGAATCGCCTTCGATAATGAACACGATATTGCGTAGCTTGTCAGTGAACTACGGGTCTTTTTATTAAATGCCACTCCATTTGAAAACAGGTGATGGAGATTTACCGCTAATCAAGGAACCGGCTTTACTGACGAGATGCGCATGACTGTCGCATGAGATATATCGCCCAGCCCTAACTAATATGTAGATATGTTGATGTTTGAACAGCAAACAAATAAATGAACACAAGGATGGTCATCCTGATATTTGAATGCTTTAAAAGATCAACTAAAATGCAATTACAAAATGAACAGCCTTAATGCCTTTCTCTCTCCAAATGTATAAAAGGATGCTTTCATGCATTGAGAAAAGCATTATGCTCACATCTGTTGCACCACTAACTGGCCGTGCTCTATTCAGTATCTCATTCTCTCATTCAAATTTCCCGTCAGCTGTGTGATCATCACTCATAGTTTGCTTGATTTCACTCGGTGATATTATACATTCAGCGCTCACTCTGTGCTCAGCTATCCATGTGCTGATTTGTCTCTGTGCAGTGGAATTTTAATGTGCCATCCACATGCAGGTAAAAGGACTGTAGACGAGAGACTGTCGACATTAATCTTCATCAGTGGGATTTTTTCCTAAATGAGATCTTTCAGCCATCGCTTAGACCAACTGCCTCCAATACGATATGCACTGCACGTTTTAATACATCGCAATGCATCATAATTGGATCAGCAGTGCCAAAATGTCAAATCGTTGTAACGCAGAACCTCTTGTGGTTTATTGTCAATGCATAACCATATGTCACGTATTGTCCCTCTTTTTTTCACCTCTGGCAGAACGTGCTGTTTGCTGATGAGTCGGATGACTCTGTGTTGAAGGTGATTGATTTTGGATTCGCACGGTTGTTTCCAGCGGGGAGCGGCAGCGCGCCCCTGCAGACCCCCTGCTTCACCCTGCAGTATGCCGCGCCGGAGCTCTTCCACAGCTCGGGATATGACCAGGCCTGTGACCTCTGGAGCCTCGGGGTGATCCTGGTAGGTTTGAGTGTATATAAGTGTGCTTGAGGATATTTATGTTTATGGATGAAGTACTGTTTTAGACTGGACTGCCATATGTATTGTTTTATTCAGGGGAGAGGTCAGTGTTTAAAAATCGATACCTAAACTAACATGTAACAAAAATGTATTTCGGTAAATTCCAAAAGTAAACTTAAACTACTTAACTTGAATCATTGGGTTAGTGCTGGGGATATACTGTAGCATATGATCTACAAAAACCACTTTTTTTTTTCTTTTTTTAATTGAAACTTTCTGTCTGTCTATCCATCCATCCATCTATCTATCTATCTATGACCTGCATGACCTTGAAAGTACTTCAAACTGAAAACTTCAAAGATACTCTTTTAATCTTTCAAAATGCCAGGCTTTCTCAAATCAACATCAAAGTTTGTCTGAACCGTTTTTTTTTTTTAAAGTCTAGTTATATAATTTGACAGTTTGTTCAGAAATGTAAAACTAAAAATGTAATATAAAATGCTGATATTATTAGTGCTGTTCTTTTTCACCAGTACACCATGCTTTCTGGCCAAGTTCCATTCCAGAGTGAGAAAAAAGGAATGACATCATCTCACGCAGCGGACATCATGCACAAAATCAAGGAGGGAGATTTCTCATTGGAAGGAGAAGCCTGGAAGGGTGTGTCTGAAGAGGCCAAAGATTTAGTGAGAGGTACTTTTACTGAAAGAATCAAAACTTGCTTGGGTGGTGAAAAATCTTACTCCGAGGTAGGGCAGGGTATGCCATCATCAGAAATAGCCTAGTTATTAGTATTACTATGCTATATAAGTTAGACTAACCTCCAACTTACCTTAAATCTTCATGCGCAATATGTACAATTAATTAATTTGGTTGTTTCAAATCAGTTGTGATAATTAAAGGGGTCCTATTTATGCCCATTTACAAAGTCTTGATTTGGTTTTTTAGGTGTAGAATAGGTTTTCATTCTTGATTGTTCCAAAAATGCATTTTTTTTAAACTTTTTTTTTTTTTTTTACATTATTGCAGCACCTCTCTTCCCAGTGTATCTCGAAAGCACTGTTTAGTTCCTGTTGTGTGCTCTGATGTGCTAGCTGGCTCAGTGTGATGTGATTGGCCAACCGCTTAGAGCATGATTGAAAAAACAGTCCTGCAGTCCTGTCTACTTCGAAGTGTTTTGAATATAGTTGATCAGCAAGTCTGTGGCAAGAACCACCATACAATCAGATGACAACAAATCATTTTCTTGTTAAAATGATAATAATATGACTCTTAAGAAAACATTTGAGAACTTTTTAAACATTTTTCAAATCAAGTCAAGTCACCTTTATTTATATAGCGCTTTTACAATACAGATTGTGTCAAAGCACTTAACAGTATCAAATTGGAGGATAGAGTGTCAGTAATGTATAATGATAAGATTAAACACTCAATTTTCAATTTTCAGTTAAAGGCATTTCATTATTGAATTCAGAGATGTCATTGTCTAGCTCAGTTTAGTTTAAATAGTATCTGTGCAATCAAATCGGCGATAATCGCTAGAAATTAAGTGCCCCCAACTGAGCAAGCCAGAGGCGACAGCGGCAAGGAACCAAAACTCCCTCTGACAGAATGGAGAAAAAAAAAACCTTGGGAGAAACCAGGCTCAGTCGGGGGGCCAGTTCTCCTTATATTTCTCCTTATATCTCCTTATATATCCTTATCAGTTCTCCTTATATCTCCTTATATTTATATTTTGATTTTGTTGCAATTTCTAACAATAGTAGTATTATGTAGTTAGGTATTTTATTATATTTTAGTTATTTTGTTATTTTTTTAGTTTTATTGTATTCAATCGAGGTTTTCACTGGGGATATATCTCTGGGGGTCATCTGGGTGTCCTGGTCTCCGCTGACGATCAGGGCTGTAGACATCATCTCTTGGTGCTGATCCACCATCTGATCGGATACGGACTGAGAAACAGAATAGGAAAGAAACAGACAAATATTAGCGTAGATGCCATTCAACTTACGATGTAACGAGTACATCATGTGTTATGGGGAGTGTTCCCGGTTCCGGTTGATCTAATTAATGCAGCCTAACAATCCTTTAACGGATTTGAATAATAGAAGCGTATTAATGTGTTATGTGTAAGCCAGGCTAAAGAGATGGGTCTTTAATCTAGATTTAAACTGACAGAGTGTGTCTGCCTCCCGAACAGTGTTAGGTAGATTGTTCCAGAGTTTCGGTGCTAAAAGGAAAAGGATCTGCCGCCCGCAGTCGATTTTGATATTCTAGGTATTATCAAACGGCCAGAGTTTTGAGAACGCAGCGGACGTGGAGGACTATAATGCGATAAGAGCTCGCTCAAGTACTGAGGAGCTGAACCATTCAGGGTTTTATAAGTAATTAACAAGATTTTAAAATCTATCCGATGTTTGATAGGGAGCCAGTGCAGTGTTGACAGAACCGGGCTAATATGGTCATATTTCCTGGTTCTAGTAAGGACTCTAGCTGCTGCATTTTGGACTAACTGTAGTTTGTTGATCAAGCTTGCAGAACAACCACCCAATAAAGCATTACAATAGTCTAACCTTGAGGTCATAAACGCATGAATTAACATTTCTGCATTTGATGTTGAGAGCATTGGTCGCAATTTAGATATGCTTTTGAGATGAAAAAATGCAGTTTTACAGATGCTAGAAACATGGCTTTCAAATGACAGATTGCTATCGAACAGCACACCTAGGTTCCTGACTGATGAAGAAGAATTGACAGAGAAGCCGTCAAGTGTTAGATAATGTTCTAGGTTATTACATGTGGAGTTTTTAGGTCCGATAATTAACACCTCTGTTTTTTCAGAATTTAGCAGTAAAAAAATTAGGAGGGATGTTGTCCCTCCATGGCGCAGTGATATTACGTAACGCCTGAAAGTAGTCCCCAGCTATATTATAACTAGGTACCTAGCTGGGGACTACTTTCAGGCGCTGCGTAATATCACTGCACCTGCTGCGGCCATGGTACGGCAGCAAAGTTCCTTGATTATTACGCCAGAATGGGAGTATAGTTCTTAATCATATCAGCCTAGAAAATCACAACTTTTCATTTTCCGCCAGTTTTAATACACGATATAACTACAGAAGAGTCAAGTTTTAAATAGGACAAATATCGAAACTCTTTGGTCATTTTTGAACGCGATGCTACTGGTCTAATCGGATTCAATGATCTATGCTAAGCTATGCTAAAAGTGCTATCACCAGACCCGGAGATCGGCTGAATGGATTCAAAAACGGTAAAACTCAACTTATTAACTCTGGGGGAGTTGGAGAATGAGCCTGTTTCCAAAAAAAGTGGAGTGTTCCTTTAAAGCTCTTAACTTAACAAACCCCCAAGGGGGCTATAGGATGACTTAGAATTATTTAAATACATTGTTACATAATTAACACAGGTTCATTTGATGTCAGAGTTTGGCTCATTTGAATGATGTAAGTACGGTTTTCCAATATCTTCTGTGCATCGGCTTAAAACCAGCCCGATCACATGGAAATTCATATATATTTTACGAGGTAGCTAATTCGTACGAATTTGTACAACCTCACTCGTACAAATTCATACGATTTTTGCTAAATCGTACGCATTTTACGAGTTGCACAATTCGTATGAATTTGTACGAATGACCTACGCCTAACCCCCGCCCCTAAACCTACCCGTCACTGGGGTTTAGACAAATAGTACAAAATTGTATGAGTGAGGTCTTACGAATTAGCCACCTCGTAAAATACATACGAATTGGTCGTGAGATAGCGTTGGTTAAAACGGTGGTCTGGGGTATGGTTCATGTGAAGTCCTAGCAATTGAACACTGGTTTGGACCAAGCAATCAAACCAAGTGTGAAAGCGGCCTAAAATACAACGGTGAGAATGTGGACACTCTTAGCGACAAGTTTTTTATAGCACCTTTGTATGTCAACCATGATGTGCAACTCATTACACACATTATACAGAACTTTTAGGTATTTCATCTCATTTAATTACCATATTTTCTTGACAACAAGTCACCTGAATATAAGTCGCACTGGGTTAAAATGGCATTGTTGAGAGAAAAAAAAACTTAGCAAAAATGGTGAGATGTGAGTGAGGATTTGAGAAGAAAAATGGTTAAAAATTTTGAAAAGATTCAGCTGGGAGAACATCTAGCAACTAATTAAGTTAATTGACATCAGGTCTGTAACATAAAAGGGATGTCTTAGAGAGGCAGAGTCTCTCAGAAGTAAAGATGGACAGAGGCTCTCCAATCTGTGAAAGAGTGCGTAAAAAGATTGTGGAATTCTTTAAAGGGGTGGTTGACTGTTTTTTTTTTTCTAGGCTTGATTGTGTTTATGGGGTGCAGTCTAACATGTGTTCATGCTTCGTTTTTTTTTAAAAAACGCATTATTTTTCATATAATTTTTTACCTTTATTCCACACCGCTCTGTCCCTTCTCTGACAAACGCCTCAATTATTTCCTGTTTTTATGAAGCCCCTCCCTCAGAAATACGTGATGGGCTCTGATTGGTTAGCTGGCTCAGTATGTTGTGATTCAGTAATCCGCCGAGCGTGTGTCTAAATGTCCCGCCCTTCAGCTCAGCGGCATGCGCTCCGTTTGTATTGTAAACAATGGTGTCGTCTATATTGCTTATCAATTTGAGCCCGATGCAGAGGATATTAGTGAAGAGGATCGCGCAGAACCTGTGCAAGTATGGATCTTAATGGTATGTTTGTTATCTCAGACTTTTAGATACGCTGTTATTATGCTACTGCTTATGTTAGCTTTTAATATACGGTTTTATTCTGATTCAAGCTTTAATACAGTACGGCAACCGCACACGCGTCCATGTATAACGCTTCTCATTGCTATGTGAAAATGTATAATTGGAACAGTTTGTTGGAGCTGATCTGAATGAGAGAGAGAGAGATTCAGATCAGGGCAAAGCTAGGAACAGTATTAAGAACGGCTGTTTTAGAACATTGATTTTGAAACCTGTGAATCCATTAGAATCGTTAGAAGACAGAATCGCGATTCATATATGAATAGATTTTTACATGCACCCCTAGTTTTCTCTTCCTCTTCTCTAAAGCAGCACAGCATGGCCTCGCCCCCTTCCCTACATGTTCCCGAGGGCGGGGTTTATCTGGGTCTGTGACGTATCAGACCCAGGAAGTAGTTCGTTGTAGTCCCTTACCAGCTGTTTTTGTAGGCATTAAACTTCCAGAATTTTAAAAGACGATATCTTTGTTTGCATTGAACTTTCAGCGCTGTAACTTTGCAGATATTGTTTATGCTCAAACAGCAATATAATACACTAACTAACGTTAAAAAGGTGACATTGCAATCAACCACCCCTTTAAAAACAACATTCCTCAACATCAAATTGCAAAGGCTTTGCAAATCTCATCATCTACAGTGCATAACATCTTCAAAAGATTCAGAGAAACTGGAGAAATCTCTGTGCGTAAGGGACAAGACCGAAGACCTTTGTTGGATGCCTGTGGTCTTCGGGCCCTCAGATGACACTGCATTACTCATCGGCATGATTCTGTCATTGACATTACTAAATGGCCCCAGTAATACTTCCAGAAACCACTGTCGGTAAACACAATCCGCCGTGCCATCTGTGGATGCCAACTAAAACTCTATCATGCAAAAAGGAAGCCATATGTGAGCATGGCCCAGAAGCGCTGTCGTGTACTGTGGGCCAAGGCTCATTTAAAATGGACTGTTTCAAAGTGAAAAAGTGTTCTATGGTCAGACGAGTCCAAATTTGACATTCTTGTTGGAAATCATGGACGCCGTGAGGAGGGGTACCTTCCAGCTTGTCATCAGTGTTCAGTGTTCAGAGCCAGCATCTCTGATGGTATGGAGGTGCATAAGTGCATACGGTATGAGCAGCTTGCATGTTTTGGAAGGCACTTTGAATGCTGAAATGTATATAAAGGTTTTGGAGCAACATATGCTTCCCTCCAGACGACGTCTATTTCAGGGAAGGCCTAACCCTAACCCTAACAATGCAAAACCACATACTGCAGCTATTACAACAGCATGGCTTCGTAGTAGAAGAGTCTGGGTGCTGATTTGGCCTCCCGGCAGTCCAGATCTTTCACCTATAGAGAACATTTGGCCCATCTTTAATCAAAAACTACGTCAGATGACCACGAACTCTTCAGCAGCTGGAAACCTATATCAGGCAAGAATGGGACCAAATTCCAACACCAAAACTCCAGAAACTCATAACCTCGATGCCCAGACGTCTTCAAACTGTTTTGAAAAGAAGAGGAGATGCTACACCATGGTAAACATGCCCCCGTCCCAACTATTTTGAGACCTGTAGCAGGCATCAAATTTGAAATGAGCTCATTTTGTGCAGAAAATTGTAAAATTTCTCAGTTTGAACAATTATGTTATTTATGTTCTATTGTCAATAAAATATTAGCTCATGTGATTTTGAATTTTTTTTTTAGTTTTCATTTTATTCAAATGTAAAAAATGTCCCAACATTTCTGGAATTCGGGTTGTATGTTGTGGATCCATCAAAATAAAGTGTTAGAAGATGTTAAGCAGAGAGTCTACTTATACTCTAAGGGCTGCTAGTTGACATGTAGTTTCAAAGTTACTTACTGTTAGTAGAATGTCTAAAGTGGACTATCAAAATAAAGTGTTAATATAGTATAGAAAAAGTGTAAAATCCTGGAAAATCAGGTGAGATGATTACAGAATAGAATACAAAGCCGACATATGGCTCAATCCAAATTAATGTGCTCACATGCCTCTCATGCAACACAAATTCAAATGTCCATATTCATAATGTAACATATGGTTGCTAAACTATTATTTCTTTTGTGAACATGGATTCGTACTTCACATGTTCCAGTATCCAAATACAACAGCAGCCTTCGTATGTGCTAACAACTTATGCAGCTTATTTTGGTTGACTGCGTATTAGTTTAATGATAAATAGGCTGCAATGGGAAGTTAGCAATGCTAGGACTGATATGTTGTGTGTTTGTGTGCATATGTCTGTGCCTTTTATCTGCTTGATGTTAATTTCACTTTAATACATAGAGTACATAGCAACACCAGAAAAAAACTAAAAATCTCTGAGACATTCCTTGATTTTTTTTTTTTTTTTTTTTTCCCCCCTCAGTTCTTTAGCCTGTTTTGTCCCAGTACTCCAAAATCAGTAAGCAGTTCTCCTATGATTGGATATTATCCTTCCATATACAGAAAATCCATTTGGGTGACCTAAATGTGTGTCATTTAAATCAGATTTAAGATTACAGTCCAAATTGAGGATTCAATCAGAAAAGCCCTTGTTATAGGATCTTCTAAGTTTATGAAATCTTCTGTGAAATAGTTGGTGATAGTCCATAGTAACTGAATTGCAATCTTTATAGGTTTAGAGCTCGGAGACCTGTGAAATTTACTTGTGTTCACCCAATACTTGGAGTCTCTATTGATTACCACCTGAAATAGCAGTGAAATACGTTGTAATAGTTTTATACCACTCCAAAGCTTTTGATGAGTGATTCCTGACCCAGCCGTCAGGGACCCACAGGCACTCGAATGCATTTCAGTCCAATTTCAGCACAAGTGCTTGTTATTATAGCTGTCATCTGATCATCTAGATTGAGATGGATGAGGTTCAGTGCCCTGATGGAAGGAAAGCGTGTGATGGTCCCTGAGGACTCTGCTTTAGTGGCTGAAGGATGCTTATATTGGCAGCCCCCAAATTAGCTTCCATCTGAAGTTTTATCTCCCTCTTCATCTTCACAGGTTTGTTAACAGTAGATCCTGAGCGACGGCTGAAGCTCTTGGCTCTGAAAGAGAATGCCTGGCTTCAGGGAGGTGGCGTCATGTCCTCCACCCCTCTCTGCACCCCTGATGTTCTCGAGTCCACCGGCCCAACTGTCCGTACCTATGTCAATGCCACCTACAAGGTCAAGTATCTGCATTTTATACCTGTATTCAGTAGTGATGCATTCAAGTAAAATCCTTGCAAGTACATATGGAAACAAAAATAGTGATTGTTTTTATGATTGCTGATGTTGGTAAATCCTTTCCTTCCCCAACATTTTAGTTCACATGTTATGTGGAATAAAATACAAAATACATTAACCCTCTGGTGTTGTTCGGTCATTTTAGACCGGGAAAAAAAAAAAGATTTAAAAATTTTAAAAATCGTTGCTTCATCGGAATGGTATGGAACTTGGTGACTTTTATGGCAGTCGCTATGTGACCACAAAAAAAACAAAACAAAAAATCGTGGACTTGATTCGAAAAAGCTAAATGGTCGCTAAAATTGTCACACTTGTGTTGTTCGCGGTCAAAAATGACCGCCATTATAAATGAATGGGAAATAAATATGCAAAAATACGAAAATATTCGTTTCCCCCCCGCAGACACACATATATGAACTAGTGTGAACACAAACCTTTCTGCAAATACGTGAAATAAAATACAAAATTCGGCCAAAAATGCAGTCAAAACACAGGCACCAAGGAAGGTGTTACACACTAAAACATCAAGAGTACAAAACAGACACACTATTATACACACAAATGAACTGGTGTGTAACAATATGGCAAAATTGAGCCAGAAGACTCAAATAAGATGTTGAAATCAAATAAGTACAAGCTAGAAAGGGAAGAAATAAATAAATAAAGAGAAATACAAAGGTGTTTTTTTTTGTTTGTTTGTTTTTTTTTTTAATTTAGGATGAAGTTTCATCATCATAATATCTCTTTATTCCCACAGGCATTTAACCGGGGGAAACGTGAGGGCTTTTTCCTTAAAAGTGTTGATAATGCACCACTAGCAAAACGTCGAAAGATGAAAATGACCAGTACTGGTGTGGAGACGAGACGCAGCTCATCCTCCTCCTCATCTTCCTCCTCTTCCTCATCCGCTTCCCATTCCAAGACGCAGAATTGCCAATCTTTGAATCCCCATGAGGACCCCAAACTGTGACAGCTCCCATTTGACTGAAAAGCTGCTTTGATGTGGTGAGAGAATGTATTGCAAAAGCATTACAGGGTGAAAAAGACCTATAAAAAAAAGACTACGCAAAATAATATAACCTTGATATGGCAACAAATTCAACATTTATTGAAGTCTCTGCAGGAGTAAAGCCTTGTGCTGACAAGATCAACTTGGATTTTCAAGTCATTTGGATTTGGAGGAAAGAGGATTTTTTTTTTTTTTTTTATCAAGGCGGCTCTCTGTAAACACAATGCCAAGGAAATGATCTACATTATAAAATAGACTCCAGTGGTGTTTCCTTTGTAACTTCTTTTCCTCTTTTGAGACTGTAGACATTTTAATGAATGTAAAAATGTTATATCATGTGGTGGGTATCTACCCGCTTTTAGAGAGATCTTTTAACTGCAAGAGATGATTGAAACACGTGAAACTGAGATCAGGGAAAGCTGAAATATTAAGGAATAGTGGACAAGAGAGCAAAGCCATACGTGAGAATTAGAGTGGACTTCTATTTTAATGTATTTTAATGATCCACTGAGCAAAGCTTTATGTGAATCATGTACAGTCTATTTACGTATCACTACTTTCAGAAGTTTTCTCGATGTTTGCATGGCTATAGTATTTTGAATGTTTTACATTTTTTAACAGTTGACCTTTGAAGTCAGACCATACAAAGTCTCTGAATCACCAGTTAGAAATAGATCCTAGCCACACTTTTGGGTGAATCTCACAGACATGTCAGTTGTATTTCTCCTCAAAATCAAAAGAAAAAATATATTATATTTTGAGAACAATTAAATACAAAAAAATGATTAAACCACAAGTCCTGCCTGTCATATTTGCCGTTACTGCAATTAATTCAGATTTCTTTATTTTTCATTCAAATCAGCACAAATGCAGCAATATATACTTGCAATTGTTCTTTAATAGTGTGGGGGAAAAAAAAATAAATATTTTTTAAATAAATAAACAAAAAACTATAATTTCTTGACTGTTTCTGTGAGATTCACCTTTTTTTTTTTTTTTTTGTCTCGATCTTTTTACCTTGTGTCCTATTGCTAGTTATCACGTGAAGTGTGTAGAGATCACTTTATATACCATCTCTAACTTACTTGATCGGTTTGGATATATGAATCGCTGCCTCTGAAAACCAGATGTGGCGTTTGCTTTTATCAGTGTACTTGAAATGTGCTTCATTAATAGTGTGCACAGTCTTGTCTCTTCTACTGAGCTGAGGGATCCCAACATCCACTGCCTGTTCAACTCTGCTATCCGTCGACCATAAGGGCTGAGGTTCACAAGACAGCAATCAATCCCTCACGTTCTTAAGGGCTTTCACGATCGCACATCCACGCTGTAATCGAGTGACCCTCTTGCACTGTGATGAGTGTGAGAGAAGATGGCACTGGCATCCCTCCCTATTTCCCTTTTTTATTAACCGTCTTCACGGCCATTAGTCTTGCAATATTTTGACTTGATGTACAAGCATTCAGACATTTTAGTGTGGAGTCTTTCTGCTGTATGTGCTGTGTAAATCCACCGAACGACACTTAGCATTCAGACTGCGTGTTGAGCTGACTGTTTTATTAAGATGCAAACAGGTGTCGAGGCCCAGTAAAACACCTCCAGCAATGTTATATAAACTCTGCTTTTCTTTTAAGAGGTGTGAAGCTGGCAGGTATGAACAATTTAACGGTCAAACGGATTGTTTGGCACTGTTTTTATTGAAATAACATATTCATCATTTGTTTGTGCCAAAATAATCAGTTAATGGAGGAGTAATATTGTCTGTAATATAGTTTTTCACACAAGATGCACTAGTCTGGGTTTTTTATGCCTTTATTGTTCACAAGCGATGCTTTTGTCAGCTTTTCATTGATGGAAACAGTGTTTGTGAAAAAGACTGGAACAAATTCAGCACATTCTGATGCGTATCATCAAGGGGTTCAAATGCAGAATTTTGCTCAGCATCTGCAATCAAAGTATCTTTCAGATGTAATCAGCAGAGTTGCATCATGCCGCGTGATGAAAATAGGTTTGACTTTAGGCCTTTTAAAAGAATAGTTCACCCAAAAAATGACTTTGCATCCAAGATGTAGATCAGTTTGTTTCTTCATCGGAACAGATTTGGGGAAATTTATGGACTAGAGTTGTGTGGATTATTGCGACGTTTTTATCAGCTGTTTAGACGCTCATTCAGAGGATCCATTGGTGAGCGAGTGATGTGATGCTACATTTCCCCATATCTGTTCTGATGAAGAAACAAACTCATCTACATCTTGGATGGCCTGAGGGTGAGAACATTTACAGCATTTTTTTTTTTTAGGTGAACTATTCCTTCAAGGGATGATATATCAACGAACACAGTGATTTTACACTATTGTTTTAAGTAAATCTGAATCATTTTGATTTCTTTTGTCACACAGGTTTGTCATGTCAATGTGTTTTGGGCTTTAAAAAGTAATTTTTGTATTTATTTCTTTTAACTTGCTCTTTATATCTTTATTCACAGTGTTATGGCTTTTTGCTTAATGTAGTTTAGTTTATTCTTGTTTGTTTAATTTGTCAGTTGGAACAAGTCATCTGCTCTTATTAGATCATGCACTGCCTTTTTTGTGTGGAAGTTCTACAAATGTACATTTTTGATCGCAAAAGTTTTACTAGACACAATTTGATGTCTACAGTTTAAGGGTGAGCTTGCCGTGTCTCTTTATGGCTTGAGTTTGGTCTGAGTATATTATGTTATGTTAGGGTTCTGATTTGCATGTGTTTTTTTTTGTTTTTTTTATTTCCTGATAACTTAAATGTTCCCGTCTCTGCCAAAAAAATGTTTTGTAATAAAAAAAGAGAATTATAGAACCGAAATGAAATACACTGTTATAAGAATAAATGAGATGCATTGTTGTGCATTAAGAACATTGCTGAATCCAAAGCATAAAATATAAAAATATACTACACTCTAACGTTCTTTTCCCTTCTTAAGCCAGTAATGTTTTTTACCTTTGTTTTTATTTAATTTTTTTGATATTATGTCTTCGGTGTTGCTTTGATAGTTTAGATCCATTGCATTATCTTTGAGTGTTGTCTTAAAGGGATATTTCGCACACAAATGAAAATTGTCATCATTTACTCACCTAGATGGACAACACTTGAAAGTATGCCAGTGACTGTTGATACAATCTGAAATAAATGAGGAAATGAGAAATATTATTTGTCCCTGGCACCTCCACAGCCCCGATCCTTTATTCTGAACACCTTAATTGCAGCTCTGAGAGTGTTTGCGACCAGAGGATTTAGCCACAGGCCCTTGAAGGACCACAATCCATCTTTAATGCAATGGGGAGTTTGAGGCCAGCTGAGAATGTCACAATGTAAAACATACTGGACACATCACCGAATAATTCTGTCATTTATTTTTTTTAGAATCAGCAAATGCAATTTCCACCACATTTTAAATGACATATTTTGTTTGCTATGTGATGGAAAAGATTCTAAATATTTGTTTAAAAAAAAGGCTGATTACTTGTAGCTAGCAAATGTACTAAATACAGTTAAATATTATTTTCACACTTTTATTAACACATTGACAATTAGCCTACGGCTTAATATTTTAATGTCTAAAATATGCACAAAAAATACTTTTTAATTGTATTAATTTGCCTATTTCTCTTCTCTACGTGTTACAAAAAAAAAACACTTTGAAAGGATCAAAATTGTTTGGTATAGAAATGAGATTTTTTTTTTTTTTTAGTTTTTGAAACTTTTATTTTCGCTAAAAAATCCCCGTACTCACAAAACAGTTCTTCTACGAAGTAATGTGCATTTAATTTATTTGAATTTAGATTGGACTTCAAAATATGTGTAAAAAAAAAATTAACGACAGTCCCATTTTGGTAATCACGTCTTGTGAATAGAAGCGATTCGCGAATGAATCACTTGATCTAATCCGTTCGGTTTGCCGTTCGTTGTCCGAGTTCGAAATTCATTTTGATTCATTGGGACCAGGGACGTGCACAGGGGGGTTGCTCAGGTTGCCCGGGCAACTGCCCGTATACCCTTCTCGACTCACGTTGCCCTTCCGAGGTGGAAAAAAATAAATAAAAAAATCGTACAATGGATGCAGAATTTCACGTAAGCCTAGATAAAAAAAAAAAAAAAAAAAAAACCGCAAAGCCTCATTCACTTCCATATTCGGGAAAGTGAAAGTCAGTAGGGGAAGGGCAAACTCTGCACGCGACCGGCACCTGAGCTGAGCCTGCATGAGCGGCACTAGATTGTCGCGGTTGTCGGGTGAGACGATTTAACATTGTCGGAAAGGTATAAATAACGGACGATCATCATCAAGATTTATGAAATATTTTTTTTGGGGGGGGGGGGGGGGGGGGGGGGGGTGTTGGTAGGCGAGTGCCCTTTTTTTAGGTCAGAGCAACTGCCCCTCAAAATTCCTGTGCACGTCCCTGATTGGGACAGTTCACTCATGAATCGTTTGCGGCGGTTTCACACACCGCAGTCAAAACTGCTACATATAGACCTATATTAAAAAAAAAAAAAAAAAAAAAGAGTATAAAATATGGGAACCCTTTTTGATTACTGGGGTCTGTGCCCCGGTACTGATAAAAGGCTAGAAACGTCCCTGCTGTGATGTGAAGCTGCTGAGGCTTAATTAATCTTGAATTAATTCTCACTCTTTCAAATTTGCCATGACGTAATGCTCCAGAGGCAACACCTTATTTCGCTCCTGCAGTACCTAATAAAGCACACCAGATGTCAGTGCGACTCTTACAGCCTCACCAGGAGACTGTACATTGAAAACTTAGCGTCAAAATGGCCCTAATGCGACTGTCAACGCGTCATTAATCAAAATGATGTGTAAGCGGATCATTTGCATAGGAAATTGTGATATATGGAGCGTGACACAAATGGATATGAATGGAACAGTAAATCAAAGAGATTCCATCAATTATAATTGGCCCCTTCTGGCTGTGACCCAAGGTCTACTGGTGTCTGCTAACACGCAACGCTTATTATTTCAAAAGCTCCTTACAATTGAGGCAGACATACAAGCACATGTGCGCACACACAAATGTCTTCACATCGGTGCCAAAAATGAATGAAACGTCAGCTGGTACACTCCAGGTTGACCCGTAGTAAGTTAAAGTGTCTCACACTTTTAGGTTTACTAGTGTCTTCTCTCACTGGCTCTCACTGCTGAATTATTGAGCTCACGGAGAGTGAGTGTGACCCCACCGGTGTCAGTAAGAGCGTTGAGCTTGATTTCATGGCATATCTTCAGATTTCTGCATGAATTTTTCATCTCGCCTTTCCAAAAAAGCTTTTCATTATTAAAAAGCCAAATATGAGTACAGCACTATGGCCCACCCGGCACGCAGAGTGAAAGTGCATGATTGTTGCTTACTATGACACCTCACTACTTTAACATCATCTCTTTCTCAAACCAAAGCCTCGGAGGAGGTATACGACTGTCTGATGTTTCTAGGTAGATATTAACAGTTGAAACAGTCTTACTGTAAAGATACAGTAAAAACAGTTTCAATTTCAATTTTTTACAGTACAGTTTTTGGAAGTGAAAAATAAGTTCAAGCGTGGAAAAAAAAAATCAACATTCTATGAATCCTCTATGTGATAGCTCAAATTTGATGTTTTTTTTTTTCTTGTTGTGTACATTAGAGTTTTGTTATATTTTATTTTGTTAAATTAATGTTTGTTGAATTATGTAGTGTTTTGCATTTGTGATTGACACAACGAAACGTCTATATAGTGCCACAGCTTGTTGAAAAGCTGCTTGTGATGAAATTGACAGTAAGCTGCTTTGATTTATCATGTGGCATAAAACAAGTTCTGCCAGGACCACTACCGTCAAAGATGACTGACAATTAGCATACAGTTTGGATTGCCAATATGGTTCAGTTCTGGGCAAGAGCAGCAATAATCCCCCAGAGTAAACAGAACAGAACCAACATAAATGTATACTGCAGATATCATAAAAGTTCAACAATTTAATGTAACATTTTAGAAATTAGTCTGATGCAAAGGAGAATCAGAAGGCCGAATCCTGACTGACGAGAGGAGGAATTGGGGATGGAGGAGGGTAATTAGATATTGAGCACGAAAGCTGGTGATAACACTGAAAGGATCTTATATATGGCTGCTGTGATAGGTGTCACATCCCTATAGGCAGACGTGGATCAGCTGAGAGTCAGAACTCTCATTATGATGGCACCCATTCACTGTACAGCAGGGGTGTCAAACTCAGTTCCTGGAGGGCCGCAGCTCTGCAGAGTTTAGTTCCAACCCTGCTCCAACACAGTTTTCAAATAAGCCTAAATGACTTGATTATCTGGATCAGGTGTTGCATCTAAACTCTGCAGGGCTCCGGCCCTCCAGGAACTGAGTTTGACACCCCTGCTGTAGAGGATCCACTGGTGAGCAAGTGATGTAATGCGACAATGAGATAAAAAATTAGGTTTTGTATTCATCAAATTGGTGTCCAATCCAAAAACATCTCTGCATAGCTAACAGATGTTTTTACAGTAAACATGTAAATGCTTAGGCCTACCATGCTTAGGCTCTCTCGTGACAGGATAGTCAAATTATATACTAAAATGTTATATATGTTTGTAATTTTTACCGAAAACAGGTGTAAAAATGTTACAATACAAACCTGTTAATTGGTTAACTTCTTGAAGAAAGAAAAAATGTAAATAGTTTAACATCACCATACTTAATTTTACAGTGAGATACTGTCAAAAAATGGTGTTTCTCTTTTTTAAGTAAAAAATATGAATTACTTTCCTTTGTGACAGCACACATAATATACATAGTTTTGTTTCTTCTTATTTTTAGTTATCAGTAATGTAAATCAGGGTAATTTGTGTTACATTTTCTCTTATCTAGGTAATATTTATGGCATTAGTTTAGTGTTACCTTGATGGTGTTTTGTCTTTGTTTGTATCTATACTAACATTTTAAAATGACAGGTTGAAGTCATTTGGTAAATTAACATTATATCACAAATATGCAGTTATAGATTATATTAGGCAACAATATGCCTTCTCAGAAATATTGTCTCTGTATTTTTTAAAGTGATTTTTTTAAAACAAGATATTTTTTTACAGGGCACATTTTGTAATGCCAAGGAGACCTGGATGACCTATAGCTCTTATTTGCCAAAATGCGCAGTATACATTTATAAGTATATTTAATCATTTAGCCGCTGCTTTTATCCAACCCAGATTACAAATGATGAACATTGCAAGCAGTTTATCATACAACAGCCAACAGTATATGCAGCACTAGGTTAGATTACTATAGAAACTAGAGCCGAAGTACAAAATGCAGAAAATATAGAACAGGTAGTAATTATAGATACTACCTTTGTTTATGATACTGGACAGTACTTCAGAGGTTGTGGGCGGGCCTGAGCAAATATGACATCAGACTGCTCAGAAAATCAAAACGGCTCGATAATTGAGACTCTTTAGGTTTTTTATCATTGTAGGGTGGTTGTGTCCACACACTGCTAAGATACATTTATGCAAATACCATGTAAAAGTGAATTTTGCATCCAATGTCTCCTTTAGAATTAAAATTAAAATATTATAATCTTAATTCAAGTGATGAAGGATTTCGATGGTTAAACCTGTAAGGTTAACCCTGCCTGGTTTATGTTTGAAAATGATTAACAGTTGAAAACATTTGAAATTTAGAAATGTAATCAGATACATTACTTTAATAAAGTAATTGAAAAGTTACACTACTTATTACATTTTAAGAGTGACTTGTAATATGTAACCAATTACATTTCCAAAGTTACCTTGGTTACAAGTTACAACTAGTCTCAGCTTCAAACTGTTTTCATAGGCCTACTGTGGTATTTCTACCAACAGGCAGTATACAGCATACTGCACAGTATGCAGTCAACAGTACATTAGTATTCTATTCCAAACGCAGTCAATCTGTCTCACCTGCCTCCATCTTCCTCTCGCTCTTGCACTCCCACTCGCTTCTCATGCTCACTTACTGCACTCAGTGACATTTACACAAGATACTTTAATATTGCAATAGTCAACATCTGGGAGTGGGTCTAAGACATCAAACTCTGCTACAATGTACACACACACACACACTGCCCTGCTGTCACTGCAATGCTTTACTGTAGCGCTCATCCGACAGTCATATGGTCATAAAATCATTTAAGTTTGAACAAAAGAACCCTTCATTTATTTATTCGCCAGTTGAGGATTGTGAAACATTTAGCGTCTGCTGAATAAATGCCGCATTGGGACGTTTTCGGGTTAGATTTTTCCATCTTCAGCTCATCTTTCTGACCTTTCAGATTCACTTATATGTCTTTATGTGTAAGATATTTCCTGCTCAAATTTAAATTTTTATCTTTTGGGATTGCCTTCAGTTATCTAAGTCTAACTTTTAATTTAATAAGTAATAATTTTAATTTCTTTTTAGTTCACTAGCTATTTCGATTTAGCATTGTAACACATGGTTTGTGTTACAATTGTGTTCATTGTAACAGCATGATTTGATGTATCGTTCGTGCCCAGTAATGATGAGTAATGATGTGTGCGACAGGGGTCAAAGTTTAATATTTAGGTCCAAGCCTGTGTTCAAATCAATATAATCGATCGTAACAAGCACCACTATCCATTCATCCATTTTCCAAACCACTTGTCCTATGAAGGATAGCAGGGATGCCTATCCCAGCATCTCTGAGAAACACATTGAATGGATACCCAGTCCAGTGGAGAAGCACCACTAATAAAACAGAAATGTGTAAACATTGGTTTATTTTTCCCTTTAGATTTTTCAGGTTGACTTGTGACTCAAAATTCGTCCACAGCCAAATATATATAGATGTTTATTCTGGTGTCATTAAAACTAATTAAATGAAAATGAATACAGACTTGTGCTCGGAAAACATTAGTGATTAGTGAACCAAATTACACAAGCGTCAAGCCAATCAGCAGCGAAAGATCAATGAATGCCAAACCAACAGGCAATCTTTAACCTTGTCTACTCAGCCCACATCCCCACATCCATAACAACAACACATTTAGAGCCCCAGTTTACAACACCAGCCCTCACAAGCAGCATTTATAAGTAATAGGAAAGTATCTGAAAGATAGTCAATGTTTTCCTAATGAATTCCCACTGCTTACTCTGCTTAGTTTTTTTTTTTTTTTTTTTTTTTTTTTGGATTAGGGAGAAAGTTGGGGGATTCCTCATTAACATTAACTGCTAATGTTTAGTAGTTTAACCCTATAAAGCCTGTATCATATTTGGTGCACTAATTTCTAAGGCCTGCGTGATCAAAACTTTGCTGAAAAACCTGCTGTACACAGTCTATATCATCCTATATTGAAGATAATTCACAACTTATTTATCTGCATTTTATGTAAGTAGTCTGTTTTATAAAGTAAATCTCACTGATGTACATTACAAACCTCCATGATTTCATCTGCCAATATTCGATTTTATTTTATTTATTTTTTTTGTATTTTTTGCACCATTTTTCAGCCTTTGAATTAAATTGAGATGTTTTAACCCCTCCTTGAATATGAGTTCCATAATATTCTCATATCATACTACTTGTACAGTATATGAGGCATAAAAGCCTAATGTGTCTAATATAATATTTAATAAAATCACATCTACATTTTTTGTATATTCTGTTAACACTTTTATAACTTTCATCAATAAATCATTAACAAGCAATATATATTGCTTAACAGATCATTATATATTCACATGGCTAGAAATACGGGATGTTAGATGAATCATGCATAATGAGACCAGGAGCATGTATTAAATGTATAGTTCATGCAAAAATACAAATTGTGTCATTATTTATTCACCCTTGTGTCATTTCAAATCTGTGTGTTCTGCGGAACAGATACTTTACAGAATGTTAGTAAAGAAAGTAAATATTGAAAGAGTCATTTTGATCTCATGTTGACTTTAAGGTGAAGTTGAGTGAATGTTCAGATGTGCAGGATGCCGGCCTGCTGGGAGAACAGATGGCAATGTTTCAGATATCATATGTCCTGAGAGAGAGAGAGAGAGAGAGAGAGAGAGAGAGAGAGAGAGAGAGAGAAGGAAAACTGAGGTGCCAGCCTACTTTTATTGATATCTCGAGCCTCTCAACTTCTCAAGCCCCACCTAGACCTGCACACATTCAAACACTGTGCTGTGATGGGCTTTCATTTTAGGCACTGGGTGCATTGATTCAGCGATGGTTGAAAAAAGAGCCATTTTCAGTTAGTGTGCCATTTTAAACCCCCCCCCACCCCCCGCCCCCCGCACTATTCTTCAATTCCATTAACCTCTCTCCTCACTGGCTCGATCCCTCGTTCCTCTCCTCTCATCTCACATCTCTGTTGCTCACCCCGGCCCCCTATCCCACTCATCCCTTCATTTCTGGTTCATTTCAGAGATCTGACCCTGTCAAGCTCTTTCGTTCTCTGCCCATCTCTACCATCCTACATTCTAATTATCACTCCTTCCATTCTTCTTCTGCTTCTCCCGTGGTTTTCAATTCTCTCATCCCCACTATTTTCTCGCTCTTTTGCTGCATGATTAGCCATTCAAATTCTGTGCCAAATGCAAAATCAAATATTGTTTAAAGGGATAGTTCTTTCAAATTTAAAAATTCTGTCATTATCTACTGAACCTGTTATTAATTTTCATCTCAGTAAGCCCCATGTTTTCCCAAGCCCATATGCTGCTATTTATTCCGTAAAACATAAAAAGAAATAATGTTTGAAGAATTACACTGGAAAGCTTTTTTTTTTTTTTTTTTTGTCTGCAGAAGCCGTATAAAACAAAGAACACAGGAGTACATTTTACAGGAAAATTTTCTTTCTTTGTAACTGTTTGCAAAATTTACTAGCAATTTCTGAGCAAATATTTTTTTCTACACCAATTTATAAGTGCAAGTACCATAGTATAAGTCCTATGGGCTATTTTTACGCTTCTTTGTTTTCTTTTTTTACACTTAAGTTTGTAATAATGTCAAAGTAAATCATAGATTAACACAATGACTTAAAATGTTCTTTGAATTTTCCGATAAGGAAGTACACTGCTAATAGAAAGTCTGTTTTTTGTTATTGTTATTGTTGTTCTTTCGTTAATAGATGAAAAACTAAACTGGTGAGGTTTTGACTGTATATCTCATCTGAGCAGAAGGAGTGTCTTAAAACATAATACAAATTTTGGTAACACTTTACTTTAAGGACCAAATCTCACTAATTGTTTATTAGCATGCCTATATAGCATATTGTCTGTTTATTAGTACTTATAAAGCACATATTAATGCCTTACTCTGCATGATCATATTTTATAGTAGTAGTTTATATAGTAGACTCGGTCCACACCTGTTGGGAAATACTGTTATACATCCCTAAAAATGACAATGTGAACAGCCTCATGTTTCTATTTTATCTCTTACCTTGTTTACTCACCAAAGGATGGACAGAGATGTGGTGAAAGCCGGCACACTGACCCAAATGGAGGTTATTGTGATGTCAGGCATGATAAAAGGCATATTTAACCAGGCGCTAACTAACAAATAGGAAAGCATTTGAAACCCACAGTCAACTGCCAGTTAACATTTTAACACAATACCTTTTGGAAAACAACAAGAAATGTGGCTTTCTTTACTTTTCAATACAATCAATAACCAAAGATTTTAGTTCATTAGCCTTACTGTTACCGTAATTACTTTTCTTTTTTTTTTCTCTCTTGTTCTTTTAAAACATACTATTCCATAAAAAAAAAAATGCTAAAGTGCCTTTCTTTTTGAAAAGGTTAAAATCAAATTCTAGGTCTATAAAATAATACAGTACAGTATTATTTATACTAATTCCTATCATTATGCATGACACAAATCTTTCCTGAGAATGATCCAGTCAGAAATGGTTACTTTGAGCGAAGTCTCACTCTCACAAAACTATGGCTTTGTTAGAAACGCCAGCACATCATGTTGTAGAAAGCAGTGGAGATTTTTTGAGTCAACTCATCCTTTCTAAGGAGGAGCGCCTGGAGAAAAAGACAGCTGATCCCAGCAGAACCCTCAGTGAAAAAGACCACACTGTGTGTAAGAGGTAGAGGGGAAAGGGTGACAGTTATGTTAGAAGAGAGACAGAGAAAGAGAAGATGATGGAATACTCCATGTCAGATTCAAGAAATAATGAGTTATCTCTCATTCACAGCTTTGCTCTCCCCATTTTTTTTTCTTTTTTCTTTCTCTCTTTTTCACTCATTCTGCCATCATTAAGAGCGTCTCCCCTTTATCTGATCCACAGGGCAGTGTGCAGTTTATTAAAAAATGAAGGTAATTTTAAATGAGCTGATAATACAGCTGCAGCCCCCCACACCACTGAAAGGGAATATAGATGGAGGTGGGCACATTCCTGACAAGGTTAAAGAGAGGACAATGGACAGGGGAGGAAAGGGGGGAAAGTAGAAGAAGGGCAGAATGAAAGACTTATTGAAGGGGGTGAAATGTCTTATTGCATTTAACATGGCACTGCCTCACAGCTTTCTATTAGAGAAACGTTAACATGGTACCTTGAACTTAGTATAAATTCAGCACTGTTTAGCAAATGGGGTTGGTCATAAAATCACATGCTTTTATTAAAATGGAAGCATCACTTTTGGTCATATTTAGGGTTAGGGATTTACTAAAACCCAAGGACTTCAGAAATGAAGAGACAGTCTCCTCTTCTCAGTGTTTCATTTACATTTTCAATACAATAAAGTCATATTCCACTTTTCCAGGTTAAATAATAACTGATACTTGAAACTATCAAGAAGATCCAATATAATATTGTTACGGGTGTGCGGTTGTAGTGTAAATAAAATGAAGGTAAATGAAAGACGGGAGAACGAAACTGCATCAACTCAGTTTTTCCCCCATTTATTTAATGTAAGAATGGACAAATTTACAGGGAGAACTGAGGACATTTATAAGAACAGGAACAAAAGGATGAATGCCGGTGCAGGACAGGGATACTGAGGCGGCGGACAGGGATACTGAGGCAGCATCCAGGGCGGAACAGGAGACTTAGCGACCATGGCGGGTCAGGGAGCTTGGAAGGCCATGGCGGGTCCAGGGACTTGGGAGACCATGGTGGAGCAGGGAACTTGGGAGGCCATGGCGGATCCAGGGACTCGGGAGGCCAAGGAGGAGCAGGGAGCTTGGGCGCCCAGGACGGAGAAGGAAGCTTGGACAACCATGGCGGATCCGGGAGCTTGGGTGCCCAAGACGGAGCAGGATTCACCGGGGAATAGCCCGGAGAAAGGGAGGCGCCATCGTGGCGCAGGCACTGGGGGGCGCTCTTGAAGCGCAGAGCTGGACGGAACCAGCGGAGACACAGGAGAGCTGGACGGGACCAGCGGAGGCACAGGAGAGCTGGACGGGACCAGCGGAGGCACAGGAGAGCTGGACGGGACCAGCGGAGGCACAGGAGAGCTCTTGCGAGGAGCTGGCACAAGTGGGCACTTGGGAGGAGCTGGCACTGGTGGGTATGACATCCCCTCATACTCCACCAGAATTCCACAGGGGACATAAGCTTCCGTTGGCAGGCTTACCATACTCTCGGTCGGCGGGCTTGGGTGAGCCGCGAACGGCGGCCGGAATTTCCCGCAAACGGCGGGCTTGCCATACTCTTTGTCGACGGGCTTACTGTTCCCTCTGATGGCGGGCTTGGGTGAGCCGTGAACGGCGGCCGGAAACTCCCCGCGAACGGCGGGTTTGGGAGCCGAATCGGCCTGAACTTTGTCCAGCGGGCCGGGACCAGCTGCAGATGTCGGCGGCCCGGAATCAGCGGCGGCAGGCTGGTGCGGGCGACAACTTCCATTTCTAGTAGCGGTCCGTTCTTCTGTTATGGGCGTGTGGTTGTAGTGTAAGTAAAATGAAGGATGGGAGAACGAAACTGCATCAACTCACTTTTTCACATTTATTTAACGTAATAACAGACAAATTCACAGGGAGAACTGAGGACATTTATAAGAACAGGAACAAAAGAGCAACGTAATGAAACTCAGGTGGGGACAATGAAACGATAATTAACTAACAAGGAATGGAACTAAACCAAATAAGGACAGACGGGAACTCAGACAGGCAGACACGTGACAAATATATACTGTGTATATATATATATACATAGCCGTTAAAAAGTTTGAGATCTTTATTTTTTAATGAAGGGTCTTATGCTCATCAAGGCTGCTTTTATTTAAAATACAGAAAAACATTAAAGAGATAGTTCACCTTCAGTTGCTGGTCCCTATTGACTTCCATATGGTATATATAGAATAGCTTGCTCTATTCTATTTATTTATTATTTATTTATATATTATTTATAGTATTTATCTATTATTTATTATATTATAATAAAGAACAAACAAACCTTGCTACATGTACTTGTTTTAGCACTTGCATATTATTGCTCTTTTGTTGATTTTGATTGCTATATATATATATATATATATATATATATATATATATATATATAAACACCATGTGAGTCAATGGGGACCAGCAGCTGAGGATGAACTATTTCTTTCTTTTTTTGGTCAGTAATTTTTTTTCTTTCTTTTTTTGGAATAAAATTAATACTTTTGTTCAGCAAGGATGTGTTAAACTGATAAAAAGTGACATCAAATACTTTTTATTACTATTGTTAGAAAAGCTTTACATTAAATAAATTATCATTTCTATGAAAAATATAAATTTTACTCTCTCTCTCTCTCTCTCTCTCATATAAAAATATAGTAACAGTATATTTAATATAGTAACAGTATATTTGCTGCTTTTTATTTGCTATTATTAATAATAATAATAATAATAAAATTTGCTATTATTACTATTAATATTTTTAATAATAATAAATATCTTTTACATTATGCATCTTCAGTAAAAGAATAAAATAAACAGCAGTTGTAATGATTTGGGATTATTTATTTATTTATTTATTTGCAATTATTACATCCTTTACTTTATGAAGTTATATATATGTTTATATTTTGACATGGCTGAATGTTTTATATATAAATTGTAAAGCTGTTCATTAGCATCATTCAACCATTTCAGGCTGATTTGTATAGTGGTCATGAACCTGATAGTCATGCATTATTCTGTTGACAATGTGATCCGCAAAAAACATTTCACAGTTTCCAGCTCATAATAACACCACACTTTATGAGAGCGCAATAAACTCAACTGAAGCAAAACAAACTATGGTTCTTTGCTGGTGTTGTGGCTGGACAGTATAATGACAGTAGAAGTGCTGAGACTGTTTATTTACTTATTTCTGCTTCATTTATTTATATTTATTTATTTTGAGTCGGCAGTCATGGATTGGAAAGTGCTTTTGCTGGTTGTCAGTTTTACTAAACAACCCCCCCCCCCCCCCCTACCTCCATTAACATTTCAGGATAACAGGATCATCTCAAGCATTGCCTCATATTTGGTGGCTATCAGCAACATCATCTGTGAAACACCCAGCATGCTGTGCAGTGACGCCCTGTTAAATCGGCAGCTGTTCCGGATCATGTCGCATTGCTCTTGTTTGTGAGAGCGCTTATTAGAATTTAATTTGCTCCTGCCACAACAGAAAAGACAATGACTTCTATTTCAAGTTGCCCTTCTGCACATAATGACTGTTACAAAATACAGACATCATGAGTGCATTTACATGCACACAATCTTACATCAGTTACATTGAATTGTATAAGACAGTGGTTCCCAACCTGGGGGTCTTGACAACCCCCCCCCCCCCCCCCCCCCAAACCCTATCATCGAGTAGGGGTCAATGAAGATTTACAATGGGTCGCCAAGCTCACTCTAGTTTGAGGGCTACAAATCAAATGGTTACAATTTGATTGTATTGTATTGAATTTACAATACAAAAAAGGTTTGCCAAGATTAAATTCTTGACGGTTCATATTGCCATTTAAAATACTGTCCGTCTCACACAGGTGCAGATGGCACCGTTGGTTCCGTTTTGTGTGAAAATATGGTGGAAGGTACTGAAATTACATGAATTAACCAGGGGGTTACTGCGGAAACAACTCTTATTTCTGCTGTTCCATATGTGCCACCTGCTGTCAGAAAGTGTGTGATACTGCGAGAATCACTGTGTGTTTATTTATTATTTTTTTTACCAGTTAATGGAAAATAAGCTAATGCGCATGCTAAAAACAATTTGGATAATAATGTATAGAATTATAATGTATCTAGAATTATTAACAGAGCAGACAAAATACCTACAATCATTTATCATTTTGAAACTTTTTTTTTAGGTCAAAACTTTACATTAGTATGTTATACATGTAGATAATATGTTATGTTGTAGTCATCCAACCAACATTTTTTGTTAAATTAAAATCCAGCAATCATTATTTGTCATTATTTCAGTGTTTCTGCTGTTGCATTTATTACAGACGGATTTTTATTTAATTACTTATTTTAAATGGGGTTGTTACACAAACTGAATGTTAAAATAGGGTTCCCTGGGGAAAAGCTGGGAACCACTACTTCAATTGACACCAAGTAATATTTTTATTCAGCTGCTGTTTTATTCTGGCTGCAATTTCTGCTGTTTTAATTGCTTTTGTGAGTCAGTTTTTGATAATAAATGTATCTAAAATTCATGTGAAGGTTTCTTACCTCTGTGTGTCAGTATAACAGTGCCATTTGCCAATCATGCCTGCTTGTATTTGTATTACATCACAGCCATGTGAATCAAATGATCCAGCTTGAGAAAAGAAAAGGTTTAGCTTCTAACTAGGTCCCAAAGTTGAGGATTTAAGTTTATCTTCAGTGCTGAAACTTCAGTTTGTCAATGTACAAGCTACTTCTTATTTAAAGAAGAAAAAATATAAACAAGCTCTTTTGAAAAAGTAATTAGCTATGCTAAAATCTGCAATCAAACGGCATTTAAGCTACTTAAGGGGACATTGTATTTTTAATTATATAAAGATCGACTAATATCCTATAAAAAAGTATAATTAAAAAGGTGATAATTATAAATTTGGTCCAGCCGTGGCTAATTCTATTAAAGTCTGGAAAACGGTTGAACGTCTGATAGGAGGACACTTCAAACTTTGTAATAGTACACCTTTATGGCACAATTTTAATTTTGCATGCGGAAATCATCCATTTGTCCAACCCTCTTGGTCTTCTTTAGGCGTAAACACGTGCGGTGATATATTTGATAACCAGGGTTCATTTCAGACATTAAGAACCTAATTTAGTTTACCAGCATCCGCATATTTTGTCTTCCTTCAATTATGTTCTGCTCTCAAAGCACATGGAATTCCTTGGGCATCTCCCATCTCCTCTCATCCTATGTGGGACTGGATTGCAACATCTTCAGGTCAGCCGTCTGTTTCCTTAATATATAATATAATTATTGATTGCATTACAAAACCTCTTTCTATTAAATCTATCTGGAATCGGGAATCATCTGACCTTAATTTATCTGTCGACTGGGAGAGAGTGTGGTCTAACCTCAGCTTAACATCTAAAAACTTGGCTCATCGTCTTATTCACTTCAAAGTCATTCATAGAGCATACATAACTCCTTACAAAAGATTCAAAATGAAACTACAACCCAATTTTAACTGCCATATATGTAATACTGCATCATCAGGTACTTTTCTTCATATGTTTTGGGAATATCCTATTGTCATTAACCTATGAACACATGTAAACCTGGTTTTATCCTCCTCACTACAAATTGACTGCTTTGCTAACCCAAGTTTGTGTCTTCTTAATGATGATTCTGGTCTCTGTATAAGGTTAATACAAAAGAGAATGTTGTTTGCTGGTTTTACAGCTGCGAAAGAAGACAATAATACAGAACTGGTTTACACCGCACATGTGTGGAAAAACACATTGATCCATAGCCTCCTGAAAATAGTGACTTGTGAATGAACAACAGCGCAAATTAATGGGGCCAAGCCTACTACTATTGATGCTTGGCAGGGTTTTTTCTTTAACATACTTGATTATATAAAGGAATGACTTTTTTTTTCTTTTTTCCCTCCTCTCTCTCTCCCTTTTGACTGTACTATTTAAAGTATTGATTAAATGTCTGTTGTTTTATTTTGTTTTGTTTTTGTTTTGAATGGATGTTATGATGTTGTGTGTAAAAAAACAACAATAAAAAGTTGATAAAAAAATTAGCTTGTGATTGAAAATGTGACTAAAATTTGAACAGAATGCAATCAAATGTATTTCTTAAAAAGTACTTATTACAGAAATAGTACACTTTTAAAGAATATACTTAAGGGTGAACTGTAATATTTTCCATACACTTACTTGCATGTTAATTTCAATTAAATGGAAAATGTATTATAGTTTAAATTTACTGTATATAAATGCAATTGGCTGAATTTTATAATACTTTTTTTATTCACTTATATAGGATTAAGTACATGTTTCTATGTATATTCAAAATGTATTACTTTACTATTGAAATATGGTTAAAGTGTACTGCTGAATGTACTGACAAGCATTTATGGTAAAGTACATTAAACTTGAATGTTATTTCAGTAATACTTTATTTTAAGGTGTCCTTGTTACACGTACTTAGTATCATAATAACGATACATTATGCATAATTACTTGCAAGTAACCCCAAGCCAAACCCTAATCCTAACCCTAAACATATAGTAATACTTAAATGTATAATGTATACTCAATACTTAAATGTATAATTACACTGTAACAAGGACACCTTAAAATAAAGTGTAACCATTATTTTTATTAACTTGTATGTCATGTGTTTATTAAATATACTTGGAATTACACATTTGTAATACATAAATTGCAATTTACTATATTTAAAATATATTAACTTTAAATGTAGTAATAAATAATACAGCTGGTCATACATCATTATATCTCATTATCTTCTCTTTCACACTGAATATTATTAACATACAAATTATTAACTTCATTCACTGATCAATATAAATGCAGAGACAGAAAATGTATATTCTGGGCAGCTACAGCCATCATCAGTGTACAGAAGAGATGTACTAAGAGTAGTATAGTTGGAGAAAGAGACACTTTGTAGTAGGAAGTCAACTATACAGAATAACAACTGTCTATCAAAGAGCAGTGCACCTGTGTGTGTGTGCCCATCATGGAGTTAGAAAGCAATAGACTGGGGTTAAGAGTGTGTAATAGAGTGTGAGAGAGTGTCAGAGTGAGTGTGTAAATGGAGGCCTATCATTTAGCATGGGTCAATCTAGTGAAAGCTTGCAGCAGCTCTCTAAGTGTCTGGCATTGCGGCAAATTGAGCTGAATGCTTTTCTACACGCGTAAACAGAGCAGAATACAGATGAGCCAAACTGAATCTCTCATTAAATCCACTTTTAATAGAACAGAGTAAGAGATAAATAAGAGAGAGAGAGAGAGAGATCATATATAAATGTATACATTGCATAAGGTATAGGCTTATGAATCGACTGTAATTCTTTAGATGACTAATTAATTAGATGATATGCTTATTAATTAATCCAATTAATCACATCTATAAATATCTGCTGCTCTATTTTAATATCACTGAACATAAGCCATCACTGACTTGCAGTCCACAGAAATTCATTCATTAGACATACTGTAGAGACTGGAGTTGCTGTGCCAAGTAACCAGTAAATATGGCTCTTAACTATAAGTCTGTGAGTTTGTTTGGCCATTCACCGGGCAAGCAAAATGTCAGATCACTTAGCACACCTCTCTTTACTCACACTAATTAATAAACTTAGTGGTTGAAGGCCAAACTGAGCCAGATGCTGAAGTGGTTGATTCTTGCCATATCATAAATTTGAATGATACAAATATCTCATCATAACAGTATCTTTGTATGATATGTATGTATCTACACTCTAAAATATAATTCAGAGGCTTTGTAAATTATGAAATGTTTAAATAAAACTTTAATAAGGTTTCATAAAAAGGTAAACCTATATAGCAGGGCATACAAATTCTGTCGATTTTTGGCCAGACTATGTATGTGTATATATGTTTTTATCTACTCTCAAAGAGACAAGGACTGAAACTTGATGTTTGAGATTTAACTTTTTAGTCATGATAGTTAGCACCTTGAGGATGGTCTGCTTCTCCAGGTGATATGAACCATATTATCTGTGTCTGTGTCTTATATCTGAATATTTGCTATAACCTGTTATTCGTTATATTTTTGTCTTCAGGATATTGCTGATCCACCTATTTGTGTTCAAGAGGAATTAGCAGAGGAAGTGCTGAAGATCTACCTAAGCAGAGCCTGCTGCTATCTTGTGGGATTGACATATGCCTTGGACCTGCGATACCCCAAGAATATTAAAGGGTTAGTTCACCCAAAAATGAAAATTTGCTCATGATTTACTCAACTGTCCAAAAGAAGTTCAAATAAAGTGCATCCATCCATAATAAAATGTGCCTCACATGGCTCCAGGGGGTGAATGAAGGCCTCCTGTAGCAAATCGATGCGTTTTTGTGAGAAAAAAATCCATATTTCAGGGCTCTACAGTGCGACCATTTCAGTCGTACTTTCAGTCGCTGTGTATAGCCCTGAAATATGGATTTTTTTTCTTACAAAAACACATAGATTGATTAATCATTGATCATTTATTAATCAATTACTGCATGCAACTATCAAAAAATATTAAGGAGCACCAGTGTGACTATCCCGATCAGAATATTTGTGTTTGAGCTCAGGGAGCTTTAAAGATTTCTGCTTGTGTGTTTTTGCAGCATTGAGTAATGCATCACAGACATACTGTATGTTGATTCCTTGAATGCAATGTTAATCAGAATCCACTCACTGCTCAAAATACTGGAGTTTTGTTCATTGCTGAGCAAGCTCACAAATCCTCTCGCTATAACAAACAAAGTGTCGACAGGGTGTTAATAAGAGATTAGTTGATTATAATGGAACATTGTGAGATCGCAATGAACTGAAGTGAGTGACAGCTTTTAAAGATTATTAAGGGAGTTTGCAAATGTGATTTTAAATTAATACAACATTTCAATAAACAAGAAGTTAATATTAAGTGACGTACTTAACAATATTGTTAAATATTGACTTTATTGACAATATTGACTTTAACAATATTGTCTGATTTCGCTCTATATCGTCAATGAAAATAGTTTCAAACAGTCACTTGCTTCCTTCCTGAAAGAATCAGCCTTTCAAACGAATCAATTGAATGAATTAGTGTTAAAATCAGTGACTTGCCGCCACCTGCTGCCAGTGTTATTTTTTTTTAAAGTATCATTTCAGTTATTTAAATCATTTCAATCAAACAATAGTTCAATATTCAAAATATTATATATAAAACATTAAACTCGATTATTGTAAAGTGGGGTTTTGTTTCACGTTCATGTTTTCATGTCTTTTATTTTGGAGTTTAGTCATGGTCCCTGTTTTGTCATACTTCCCCTGCCCTCATGTATTCCTGCTATTGGTTCCTTTGTTCATTGTGTCATGTTCTGATTGGCTATTGTTCTGACTCCTTACAGACAGGAGGTTAAAGAGCTGTCTGTCTGGTGCAGTCTTAACAACCTGGAGCTTAACACGCTCAAAACTGTGGAGATGATCATGGACTTCAGGAGAAACCCCCCTGCACTCCCCCCCACTCACCATCATGAACAGCACTGTGACTGCAGTGGAGTCATTCAGATTCCTGGGATCCACAATTTCTCAGGACCTGAAGTAAAACAATTACATTGAGTCCATTGTGAAAAAAGCCCAGCCGGCAGAGGAAGTTTAACCTGCCACAGGAGCTGCTGAAACAGTTCTACTCCACCATCATTGAATCCGTCCTCTGCACGTCAATAACTGTCTGGTTCAGCTCAGCTACCAGATCTGACCTCAGAAGACTACGGAGGGTAGTCCGGACTGCTGAGCGAATCATTGGTACAACCCTCCCCACTCTCCAAGAACTGTACTTATCCAGAGTGAGCAAAAGGGCTGGCTAAATCACTCTGGACCCTCACATCCAGCACACTCCCTCTTTGAACTGTTGCCGTCTGGTCGACGTTACAGAGCTCTGAGCACCACCACGGCCAGGCACAGGAACAGTTTCTTCCCTCAGGCAATCCATCTCATGAACACTTGACAATAAACGTGGAACACACAACACTATTTATACATTTTAGGCAGTCGTGGCCTAATGGTTAGAGAGTCAGACTCGAAACCCAAAGGTCACAGGTTCGAGTCTCAGGTCTGGCAGGAGTTGTAGGGTGGGGAGAGTGAATGTACAGCGCTCTCTCCACCCTCTGAGGTGCCTTGCCAACCTACAACTGCTCCCTGGGCTGCTGCAGCATAAATGGCTGCCCACTGCTCCAGGTGTGTTTTCACTGCTGTGTGTGTGTGCACTTTGGATGGGATAAATGCACAGAGCACAGATTCCGAGTATGGGTTACAATACTTGGCCACATGTCACTTTCACTTTATCTAACACACATACTTATTTACATTTCAAATTTCCACATATCATACCTGTACATACATAATTGTCTATATTAAATATTGTGTTTTTGCTATTTTGTACATTGTCTATTTTGTATATTTGTATATTATTATTTTTATTATCTGTGTTCTGTCCTGTCACTGTCATTCTGTTGCACTGTGGAGCTTCTGTCACTAAAACAAATTCCTCGTCTGTGTAAACATACCTGGCAATAAAGCTAATTCTCATGTGGTTTTCAGTACTGTTTGCTCATTGGTTGGTTCTTGTCATGTGACCCTTAGTGTTTGCTATAAGTAGCCATCATTTTGCCATTGTCTCTCATCGTGTATTGATGTTGTATTCTCTGTTGGTGAGTCTAGTTTGTTTTATACCAAGTCAAGTCTGTTCATATCAGGTCTGTTCGTGCCAAGTCAAGTCTGTTCAAGTCATGTCTGGTCAAGTCAAGTCTCTGTTTGGATTATGTTTGGATTTTAGATCACGTTTGTGAATAAACTGCACATGGGTTCTTCACTATGCTCACCTCCAGTGGACTGAATGTTACAATTATGAATTTAAAATATCCATGCCACCTCTGAGTCTCTGTAAACGTCTGTAAATTTACCTACATATAACTTTTTTGTTCTACTGTGCCACCTTTGTGGTGGAAACTACTTATTCTACCTGTTCTTATTCTAATTTTGTTTATTAGAAGTTTTGGAAAAGCTTTTAATTATAGATTTTTGAATTTCACATAATATGACATACTTTTAATAAAGTTAGAAAAAATGCAATCTCGAAGAATACAAAAAATGCCCCCGTAAATCACTTTAAGGAGTCAAATATTACCTTGTAATGGGAAGGCTAATTTCTTTTACTGATCAGATGGTGCTCCTGAAATTTTTTGACAGTATTCCTACATTTTTTAGATTAGGAGCACAATTGCTCCTAAAAAGAAGAGTAAGCGTAGATCTCTGTATGTAATACATTATAAACAATTTTGTGTAACTTCTGCTAACAGTCGTACATGGAAGCCGTTCTGTGTGGATGACGCAGAATGTATGCACAGCGCATGTGCCAGTGAAAAGTGACGAACGCGGAAGCACAAAGGGGAGGACAAAACAACAGTCACAAATTAGAAGTACAAAATGAGGATTTGTAAAGAAAAATGTCAAAGGATTTTGAAATAAGCTGACAGGAGACTGGTTTTCCTTTGGTAAAGTAAGGAAACTTTGCTTTTCATGAGACTCACAAGCGCATGCGCTACACCTACGTCCTACATCATCCGCCTGAAACAGCTTGTGCGTATGGCAGTTAATTAAGAGAAAATTTATTATATAACGTTTTAAATATGGATATTTTTCTTACAAAAAGGAATCGATTCGCTACAGGAGGCCTTTATTCACTCTTCCAGAGCTGTGTGAGGCACTTTTTAATTATGGATGGATGTGCTTTATTGGACTTCTTTTAAACAGTTGAACACTACCCAACCGACCAATGCCATTATAAAGCTTGGAAGAGCAAGGGCAATTTTTAATATAACTCCAATTGAATTCGTCTGAAAGAAAAAAAAGTCATATACACCTAGGATTCCTTAAAGGAACACTCCACTTTTTTGGAAATAGGCTCATTCTCCAACTCCCCCAGAGTTAATAAGTTGAGTTTTACCGTTTTGGAATCTATTCAGCCGATCTCCGGGTCTGGCGATAGCACTTTTAGCATAGCTTAGCATAGATCATTGAATCCGATTAGACCAGTAGCATCGCGTTCAGAAATGACCAAAGAGTTTCGCTATTTGTCCTATTTAAAACTTGACTCTTCTGTAATTATATCGTGTACTAAGACCGGCAGAAAATGAAAATTTGCGATTTTCTAGGCCGATTTGGCTAGGAACTATACTCTCATTCCGGCGTAATAATCAAGGAACTTTGCTGCGGTAGCAGGCGCAGTGATATTACGTAGCGCCTGAAAGTAGTCCCCAGCTACATTATAACTAGGTACCTAGCTGGGGACTACTTTCAGGCGCTGCGTAACATCAATGGACCTGCTGCGGCCATGGTACGGCAGAAAAGTTCCTTGATTATTACACCAGAATGAGAGTATAGTTCTTAAAGGGGTGGTTTACTGCTTTTTTTCTTTGCTTGATTGTGTTCATGGGGTGCAATATAACGTCTTCGTGTTTCGTTTGTTAAAAAACGCCTTATTTTTCATATATTTCACCTTTATTGTAAGCCACTTTCTCCTCTGTCATTTGAACGACTGGTTGACTTCCTGATTCTCTGAAACCACTCCCTCAGAAACAGGCGATGGGTTCAGATTGGTCAGTTGGGCCGGTGTGTTGTGATTGGCTAAACTGGGTACTGCACGTTGTGCGGAAACTTCACGCCCATTCCGTTCACGGGCAACAGTTGCACGTGCTCCGGTCAAATGTAAATAATGGTGTCAATATTGCCGTATCAGTTTGAGCTAGAATCAGACCCAGAAAGCGGTAATGAAGAGAGTCAAGCAGAACTTCCGCAAGCACGGCTCTTACAAATGTTTCTGAATGGAAGTTTGCTGTTGTGATTACATATAATTTTTTGAAGTTTGTACACGTTTGTCTTATACACACAAAATAGCATTGAACTAACTGTCTACTAACCAAACAGCGTTGGCTTGTGTTTACGTTCTTGATCCAATCGAAAAATTACGTCATAAAGTATACATGGAAAATACATTTACAAAATTAGTACATAATTACAAATTCGGGTCCAAAATGTTTGTACGCGTTTGTCATAGACACACGAAATAGCTTTTAACTAACTGGCTACTAAAGCCAGCGTTGGCATTCGTTTACGACCTTGATAAAACTAAAACATTACGTCTGAAATTATACATGCAAATACATTTAAAATTATGAAATCTTACTTACAGGTTGTGGCCCAACAACTGCTGCCTCTGGTTTTAAAGTTGGAACTGCTCCATATTTTAGTAATAGTTTCTGTGCGAATCCGGCATTGAACTCGTGTAGATTCTGGAAGCTGTCTTCCGTAAAATGCGCAGCACAGAGAGCTAAGATTGTAATTGTCCGGAACATAATCAAACATAAATTTTAACCATTGTTGACGAACTACAGCGTCCGTAGGAAGCCCGAACACAGAAGACCTGACAGCTGGGTGAAAATAACACCGTTTCGACGGCATGACTACAACTCTCCACTATAACTCTTCCTCTTCGACAAAGCTGCAGAGCATGGCCTTGCCCCCTTTTCTGCATGTTCCGGAGGGAGGGGTTGATGGGTTTATTTCGTATGCAACCCGGGAAGTATCTCGTTGTAGTCCCATATGAGTCGTTTTGATAGGCATTAAACTTCCTGATTTTTAAAAGACGATATCTCCACTTACGTTGAACTTTCAGCGCAGCAACTTTGCAGATACTGTTCATGCATCAACAGCAACATTACACACTATTTAAAATGAAAAACCTGAAATCACAGTAAACCACCCCTTTAATCATATCAGCCTAGAAAATCGCAACTTTTCATTTTCCGCCGGTATTAGTACACGATATAACTACAGAAGAGTCAAGTTTTAAATAGGACAAATATTGAAACTCTTTGGTCTTTTTTGAACGCGATGCTACTGGTCTAATCGGATTCAATGATCTATGCTAAGCTATGCTAAAAGTGCTATCGCCAGATCCAGAGATCAGCTGAATGGATTCAAAAACGGTAAAACTCAACTTATTAACTCTGGGGGAGTTGGAGAATGAGCCTATTTCCAAAAAAAGTGGAGTGTTCCTTTAATGGTGAGTAAATCATGGGTTAATTTTCATTTTTGGATGAACTAAGAATTTAAAATATACTTTGGAGGTCTTCCAAAAACTTTTCCTGGAGCTGGATCCATTAAAACTTTCAGCAAAGGTTCAGAGACTAAACCATTACCTGATTACATAGATTATTGTCCATATTCCATGTGTTGTATAATTGTTAAAATGAATTTTGGATGGGTGTTGTTATCTTTAATGTAAGGTTTTAATTGTACTCCGCCTCAGGCCATTTAATTTTTGCAAGGCCAAGTAATTTTTGATGAAATTTGTTTCTTTGTAAGTCTGCATATCCACAGTTCAGTGGCTAAAAGTTAAATTTATTCAACATGTTGTCATTTGCGAAGTATACCAGGTTGAACTGACCCTCCATAGACAGCAAGGGAACTCAAATGTTCAAGGCCCAGAAACGCAGGACATCAATAATATGGTCCATGTGACATCAGTGGTGTATTTGTTGAATAAAGTTATTTTAGTTTTCTTTGCACACAAAAAGTATTTGTAGCTTCATAAAATTGCAGTTGAACCTCTGATGTCACATGGATTATTTAACAATGTCCTTACTACATTTCTGTGCGTTGATCGTGGTAGGACCCTTGCTGTCTATGGGAGGGTCAGAGAGCTCTCAGATTTCATCAAAAACATCTTAATTTGTGCTTTGAAGATGAATGAAGGTCGTACAGGTTTGGAACAACATGAGGGTGAGTAATTAATGACAGAATTTTCATTTTTGGGTGAACAAATGCTTTAATGACATGTTTTTTAATTTGTCTACTTTGGCAAGTAAAGGTTAATGTCTAACATTTTAAATGTTATTTTTGATGAATTTTTGTATGTTTGTAAGTATCCACAAATGGTTATGGTTGAATTGGAGTTAATTTGACAAATAAATGTTTATTTAGAATAATGTTTTGCTTATTTGGTTTTGTTATATTTATTGTAAAGTATTCATGGAGTAAATGGTAAATACAGTTAAAAATACATAAGTAAAAAAGTAAATATAGGACATTTGTATATACAGCATGTAAATGAAATCTCTTTTTTATAGTGTTTCTGATTTACTATTGCATTTCATAAGGATTTTAATTATATTTACTCAATTTTATTTCTGAGATTAATTATTTGAATCTATGATTAGGAACACTGTGTTGGTTTATTTTAATAGTAACTTTGCAACTGCATGTCAACTACCAGTCATTAAAGTAGACTGTCTGCTTAATATCTGCTAACACTTTATTTTGATGGTCCCCCAACAGACATTCTACTGACTATAAGTACTTTAAGTTATTCATAAATTATGAATAGTCTATTCTAGGTATTCTAGTTTTTCTAGGTAAAATTTCTCTTATATATATACACACACACACACACACACACACACACACACACACACACACACACACACACACACACACACATAAATGTTATTATGTTTTGATAAACTGGAAGAGGTGTATTGAAATCTTTGTATGTATGAAGTCCATTTTTAATATTTCTTTAAATAAATAGATTGCACAAAAAAAAAGTTGAACTGTACTGTATTTTCTATCTTAAGGTTCAGTCAGCTTAATGAAATATCCATTTTCTATTGTCCATTATCAATTATGCAATGTATGGAGCACTTTCAAACCAAATGGCTTGCTGTCCGTCAGTGCAGTGAATTTGTGGAACAACTGAACCAATGTGAAATCGGTGTGGAGAAATCTTTTCCCCTTACACAAAAAAATTCCTGAATACATGGATTTCGAATTGAAACAACTACGCTGTTAAACAAAGTTATCATGTGGTTTCAGAAGACAGCACACAACTTTTACTGCAGCTGTACAGCCACTGAATGGATATACCTATAATGTGTAAAAATGGTTGGCATTGTTAGTGATATAATGTGATGAATCATTTGATTGTTTCCAGTGCATCAAGCTGCTTTTAAAATGCTGAAATAATATGCGGGCTCCTAGTATTTACACTGTGTTGTCAACACAGTCTCAGTAGAGAACCATGAGTCATTCTGCTTCCTCACATTGTCTCTCTCTCTCACACACACACACACACACACACACACACACACACGGAGCGAAGCAAATGTATTCTAGCTAACAGATCGTCTTCACCTGCAACCATATGTATCTATGGCAACTCCTTCATTGCGCTCCACCTCTGCTCTGTGATCAGCAGTAAGAGGGGACAGCAGCACGAGCCAGCGGAGTGGAAAATGAGCCCTCTGATTGGGATTCTTAAAGAAGGTTTGCGTGATTGGTAATTTCACAGGCCTCTGGAAGCCTGAAGGAGAAGATGAAATTCACACCAGCTTCAAGAGCTTCAGTTTCTGATTAAGGCTCAGCTTCAGTCAGCCTATGCAAGGAATTGAAACCATTCCTTGATCCTTGTTTCTCTTTGCCGGTGTCCCCAGAGAAAAATGTGAGGACCCTGTTGAAAAGACCTGCATATGTCCCCACCAGGCTTTTCATTGAGCAGCAGGTCAACAAGCATCAATGGAAAGTCTGTGTTGGACAACTAACATAACCAGATATGTTCTTCAACCAGACCTGTGTGGAAACAGTTGAGATGTTAAGAGGCATGATTGAGGTTTTTCCTTTCCTGTGAATTCTGTTCTTCTTTTGTGTGTGCTCCTAAAGCTGAGCCTCATGGGATGTGTGCAGTGACTCAACATCGGCCCTTCCTCATCGACACTGTCCCCATGTGACACCTGTTTCTCCACACCCAGCAACAAAGACAGGCGTCATGAGGGACACGAGAGAAAGTAAGAACAAATGAAAGCATCATGAGCGTGTGCTGTCAGTGATTTCTGCTACCTGATCCTGTATCTAGTACAAATGAAGAGTTCAGATGCAAAAGCCTCTAAATGCCATCTGAAATTTTCTTCTAAAATGAGCATTTTTATCAGGCTCCTATATTTATTTTCAGTTATTTAACTTTAATTGCATAGAAAAGAACCTATATATTGCCATTAGAGTAAAACTGAACCTAAACATAGCAGCCTGATAAAAATGCTCATTTTAGATGAAAATTCCAGTTGGCACTTAGAGGCTTTTGCATCTGAACTCTTCAAATATTCCCTCCAGTGAAGATAGCTAGACTGTGCGCTCCATAAAAGGGACCCCCTGCACGTTGCATGAATATTGATCCAGTATGAAGCAATAGCTAATCAGCTTTTGGAAAGCTCGTGGGTACTGATAAACCTCAATAAAAGACCAGTTCTAACCAGCATTTTCACAATAGTTAACATAACATAGGCTTATTAGAAAAACATGCCTCTATCTACATTTTTGGGAAACTCTTGAAAAATACTTACACTGTACATGAAATTCACTGTAGTGTCCAGTTGATTATCCAGTGGATTCAGTGTCCAGTTGATCCATTAGTCGACTCACAAAAATGGAATTACAGTATAATGTGGAATGTCACAGTATTTGGCAAGTAGAGATGCATACTTAAGTAATCAGTTTGTTTGTAATCAATCAATCAATCAATCAATCAATCAATCAATCAATCAATCAATCAATCAATCAATCAATCAATCAATCAATCAATCAATCAATCAATCAATCAATCAATCAATCAATCAATCAATCAATCAAAGGAACTGTTAAATTTTAATTTCATTACCACCATTTTTGATAATAAGTTTGTTATACATAAATCCAGAGAAAATTAAAACAGACAACACAATTTCTAAAAAAAATAAACCCTTTTTTTGTAGGGCCCTATTATTGTAAAATATAAAACAAACAAAAAATCATTAAATTGTTAAAGTTCTATAAATTTAATAAAATAAAAAATGGTGGAAAAAAAGTGGAATTAGGTTCTAAAATAACATTTTTTGTTACACTTTTAATACATTTTTGATAAATAGTATGTTTCTTTATTTTAATGATCTAGACTTTAAAGCATGTCTAGTTAAATAAAATTGAACCATTAAAACAGAATCCAGAAAAATTTGAACTCCAATTAAATTTTTTTTGAACTGCCGCAATATGTGCAACAATAAAATGTTTCATTTTCAACTGTTAACATAATATGATTTTTGCAGAATTGTCACCACAGGCATGTTTTTCCAGTGAGTCTGGTTTGATGATAATAGTTAGTGCAGGATTGATAGTGGTAAAGCTACAACTATAGTAGTCTCACAATAGTTTATATCGCTAGTTTCAATATCGTCATAAAGCCTGGTCCATTTTGCTGCTCATTCCAGTCCAAAAAAAAAAAAAAAAAAAAAAGCCCACTTAGAAGGAAAGAGACATTTCAGTATGACATGATAAAATTACATGTTTTGTTGCATGTGACAATAAGAGTAAATCAGAAGTACTGATTATTTCACAGAAAGCTCAGAAAACAAAGTGTGTAATTCTGCATGTAGTAATCTAGTTTATGCCGCAAATTATTTTATTTTTTATTTTTTTGTTTTCTGGTACAAACATCTAAAAACCCATAAAATTTGATTGATTTACTTGATAAGAAAATTTGAAGGAAATATTATAACATTTATTATGTTGAATTTTTTTTTTTTACCCGTTAACAAAATGTTTTATTTTCTTGTTTTAAATCTATTAATATGTAGTGATATTTACTGTACATTTAAGACAAAATAGAAAAATTGGTCCCACTTTATATTAGGTGGCCTTAACTACTATGTATTTACATTTAAATTAATCATTTAATACAACACACTTATTGTTTACATACATGTTTTTACATTGTACTTATATTTTAAAAAATACCTATATGTACTTACATCTGTAATTAATTTCTGTAATTACATTTATAATTACACTGTCAACCCATCCTTTACACCTTAACACACCCTTAAACCTACCCAGACCACCAAACCTGTCCCTAACCTTACCCGTATCCCCCCTCAATAGCAGCAATAGTGTTTTGCAATACAATATGAACACAATAAGTACATTGTACTTATTTTTTTGATGTAAATACATAGTAGTTAAGGCCACCTAATATAAAGTGTAACCGAAAAATTAATAAGGATATATTCTGTAATTTTAAGTCTTAATATCTTGCACTAGTGGTTCTAAACTGGAGCAAGTGTTGTAGGTATCGTGAGTCATACACCTGTTCTACACCAGCGGGTTGACCAACTATGCCTTGCTTGTTAAGGAGCCTGGTGAGGAAACCAGCACTTTTCCATAATAAGGACAGCCTCCAAAACATATGTTGGACATGATGAACAAATCATTATTCTATAGAGTAATATAATTTGATAATCTAACATTTTCATCTGTATCATTTCACATATGGACAGGCTATTTCAATTCTTTTTGACCACAAGCTTTTGTAATGTGCTTCAGCTGATTGCAATAGAGCCACACGACACCACACCAAGCCAGGCCATTTTATGGGCTGCACTGACAGGTAAATGGGATATTATGCTGGGAAATGGAGCAATGAACTCCTCCTCTCCCTCCCTTCCTATGTCCTTCATCTCTCTTTCCAATGCTGCCGACATCCGTGCTTATTTACTGCCTGTTTACAGCATTGATTGGGCCAGTGTTTGTTTTACCTGTCGCCCGACCCATACATCAACACTTTGGAAGGGAACAGAAATGGCGAGAGGAAGACACGGTAAAAAGAAATGCAGAAAGGAAGAATCAAGCAGAGTAAGAGATGAGCGGTGGTCTTGTGGTTAGGACTCAACACTTCTATCAAATAATGGCTTGAACGATGGTTCCATGAAGAACGTTTAACATCCATGGAAACTTTACATTCCACGAAAGGTTAGTGGAAAAGGGCTCTTTAGATTAAAATGTTCTTCACTCTAAGAAAAAAAAAGGTTATTTAAGTACTGTTCACTGAAAGGTTTTTTGAGGAACCAAAAATTATTCCTCTGTGGTATTACAAGTCATTGCTTTTAAACTTTTTATTTTTAAGAATGGAGTTTGAGACATTTCTAGCGATTATCGCCGATTTGGTTGCACATATACTGTTTAAACTAAACTGAGCTAGACAATGACATCTCTGAATTCAATAATGAAATGCCTTTAACTGAAAATTGAGTGTTTAATCTTATCATTATACATTACTTACACTCTATCTTCCAATTTCATACTGTTAAGTGCTTTGACACAATCTGTATTGTTAAAAGCGCTATATAAATAAAGGTGACTTGACTTGACTTGACATTTCCCACCACATTCTCCTATCATTTCCTGTCCTTTCCCATTGTATTATGTATTACGAAAAACAAAAATAAAATATAAACAAAAAGATGGGATTAAATAAGAAACTAAAACACTCTTTGAAGATCTTTGTGTGAAATGAGAGAATGTTTGGTTAATAGCTGATTGATTAATGTAATTCTTTGTACAGACATCCAGTGAGGTCCTCAGGGCATTTACCTGCACTAATTTTAATCAAAGTATCACAGCAATTAGGCACTTCATAATGCACTACAAGAATAATAAGAATTACATGTGTGTGATGTTTTACTTTTTACAGCTCGCGTGTAATGTTTCGATGTCTAAACAATCTGTCCTGCTCTCCTGGTATAATGTACAAAGGGCTTCAACTACAAAGCAGTTCAACTTCTGGCTGGATTACCCATCTTAACACTGGCAACTGAGATGGAAGGGGCAGTTTTGGGAAACTTGTTTGGAAATATATGGCCATTATTTTTACAATTCCATTTAGGAGCACAAGTAACCAGACTTTTGACTTGCAGCATAAAGTCTGGTCCACCTTTCAGCTTATTATGTACGAGAACTGCTCAGTTATTAGTAATAAGAATAAAATTAGCAATAAGAGACTGTCATACCGACATATTAATGATATCTTGTCCCTCAAGTCACACAACAAAATCTTCACCCTCTCTGCTCCTCTCTACTGGAACGAGCTGCGAACCTCCAACTAAACAGCTGTGACCATCACAATCAATAAGCAGCTGAAGACACGCCTCTTCTGCAAGCACTTATAGGGATAGTTAATCCAAAAATTATAATTCTGTCATTACTTCCTCAACCTCAAACTGTTTCAAACCTGCATGAATTACTTTCTTCTGCTAAACACAAAATGAGATATTTTGAAGAATGTTGGTAACCAAACAGCTGATGATCTTCATTGACTTTCATAGTATATGGGTAAAATAAGTATTGAACACGTCATCATTTTTCTCATTAAATATATTTCTAAAGGTGCTGTTGACAAGAAACTTTCACCAGATGTCGGTAACAACCCAAGTAACCCATAAATACAAAGAAAACAATATAAATAAGTTCAGAAATTACGTTCTGTGTAATAAATAAAATGGCTGGCCATCTAACAGCTTTACTTTCTTTCTCTGAAACCAATTGAGAGTTTCCTTGGCTGTGTGTTTGGGATCATTGTCTCGCTGAAATGTCCACCCCCATTTCATCTTCATCATCCTGGTAGATGGTAACAGATTTTTATCAAGAATATCTCGGTACATTTTTCCATTCATACTTCCTTCAACTATATGAGTTTTGCCAGTGCTACACCATGATGTTTTGGGGTGATGTGCAGTGCCATTTGACCTCCAAATATGGTGTGTATTATGGCATCCAAAAAGTAAAATTTTTTGTCTCATCTGACCAGACTATATTCTCCCAGTATTTCACAGGCTTGTCTAAATGTTGTGCAGCAAACTTTAAACGAGCTTCAACATGCTTTTTCTTTAGCAATAGAGCCTTGCGTGGTGAGCATGCATACAGGCCACGACGGTCGAGTGCATTACTTATTGTTTTCTTTAAAACAATTATACATGCTAATTCCAGGTCTTTCTGAATCTCTCCACAAGAGTTTTTTTGGCTTTTGGACAACTGTTCTGATAACTCTTTTTACTCCTCTCGTGGCCGGTTTATGGTGGAATGATGTTCTTTCCACCTCCAGATTATGGCCCCAACAGTGCTCACTGGAACATTCAGAAGTATAGAAATCCTTCTGTAACCAATGCCATCAGTATGTTTTGCAACAATAACGTTGCGAAGGTCTTGAGAAAGCTCGTTGCTTTTACCCATCATTAAATGTTTCTTCTGTGACATGTTGGTCATGAGACACCTTTTTATAGGCCATCAATTGGGACTGAACCAACTAATATTAATTTCCACTGACAAGGGGCAGGATTACTTTCTAATTACTGATAGAATTCAGCTGGTGTCTTGGATTTCCATGCCTTTTTGCACCTCCCTTTCTTCATGTGTTCAATACTTTGTCTCTGTGTCATTCCACTTTATTACACAGAACTTAATTTCTGAATTTATTTGTTTTACTTTATTTGTATGTATGGATTACTTGGATTGTTACCAACATCTGGTGAAAATTTCATGTCAACAGCACTTTTATAAATATATTTACTGAGAAAAATGGTGACGTGTTCAATACTTATTTTACCCGCTGTATATACAGTATATATATATATATATACATACTGTATATTTCTAAGTAAACTGGCATTGCATACTATGAATACTATTGACTCTGTAACATATTGCTTATTTTCCTCTCTTGCAAGTCACTTTGGATAAAAACAGTCGGCAAGTAAATCTTCAATGATGCAGTATGTTGCATCCATAATAACCTGCTACAAAATAAAATCAATTCAATATATACAACCTGTTCTCAATATGAAGGTGTCAAAGACCAAAGCATGATCAACCGCCTTTCAAGTCACCATTATAGAAGCTGTTATGTGCAGTGGGGAAGGAACGTGTTCGGTTTACTTAGTTTTGTCATGACCATGGCATATAAACTCATGGGAATGTGCTTTAATATGTTGTGGCCATGAGATATTAATTTGATATTAATTTAAAACATAATAAAATGACATGACCCCAAGATCATTTTGTCAAAGTGACATCCTTATGTTGTGTCCATGCAATTTTAAGTCGTGGCTCCAAGATTGAACAACATCCTTTTCTCATGACCATGAATTTAATGCATAAACAAACATGACCATAGCAACCTGTGATTATCAAGAAATGGATAAGTTAATATTTTATTTTGAATGTTTTGTTTCAAGAAACACTGCTAATGTTTATAATTATGGTCTATTATTTACTAGCTGAAATAGAATGAAATATTATAGCTTAATATGTCAAATTCCCCTTAAAGTGAACTTCCAGTAAAATTCTTGTAGGCCTCCAGACATAGAGTCATATAGGCTAAACTATTAAAAGTCAGGTAACACTTTACTTGAAGGGGTGTGCATAAGACTGACATGACACCTTCATAATCATGACATGACACATGTCATGAATATGAAGGAGGTTTTATGCATGTTTATGACAACTGTCATTAAGTGTCATTCGCTTAGTTATGTAAATTTTAATGCAAAGATGACATTATTTGACCTAACCCTAACCTAACATTTTAAAGCGTATATCAGACAAGAACCAGAATACACTTACCCCTAACCCTAGCCCATAACAAAGACATCTCAAACAATGTCATCTTTGCATTAACTGAGTGAATGACACTTAATGACAGTTGTCATAAACATGCATAAAAAAAACCCTTCATATTCATGACATGTCATGATTATGAAGGAGTCATGTAAGTCTTATGCACAGCCCTTCAAGTAAAGTGTAACCAAAAGTCACTGCAACCTGGGATAAAATATTCAGTTCATATTTTATTTTGAATTAAGAATGACAAAAACTGTGGAATTAAGAAATGATTAACATATTATATGTAGGCTACTATTTTATTGGATGAGATGTCATCTAGACAGCATTTGAATGAAGTTTGTTATTATAAATAAATGTTAAAAACAGCCCTACAAGAAAACATTTTTATCCATCCAACAGTCTTGTAAATCTGAAAATTGATTGTGTCTTTTTATTTAACATTTGTTTATTACAATACAATTATTATTTAACTGGTTAACTGGTTTTATATTTGTATTTATATGTTATATATGCTTATTTTCCTTTTCTGTTCGTGTATCTCTTTACCTAATTAACGTTCTGTATAATTATTATATGCTGCCATATACTTTGCAAATACTTCGCATACAAATACATTGCACGACTGTACCCTATACCTATGGTTAATATAATAATTTCTAAATTCTGCACTTTTATCAGTCTTAACTTGTGGCCGCAAGAAGAATATGTCGTTCCCTCAACATAAGAAGCTATGGCCATGAGAAAAGGATGTTGTTCCTCAACAAAGGATCTTGAGGCTATGACTTCACATTGCGCTGCCACAACATAATGATATCGTTAACTTGGCAAAGTGACCTTGTGGCCACATAATTTTATCTTGGTCCCAAAAGTTAATATGACATTCCCACAAGTTAATATATTGTGGCCACAACATATCATCACAGTCATTCCCACGAGTTAATATGTCATGGTCACAACAAAACTAAGTGAATCGAACATGCCTCCTTCCAGTCACTGTGGTTTTGTATTCACTGTACTTTTCAGACCTGTAGATCATTTGCTTTGTTCCAAAGCAGGTACCTATATTGTTAAAATTTTCTTCTCCGTTGAGTTTGCTGTAACATTTGGTAACATTTAAGTCACATGAGCAAAACTGCAGAAGAAACAACATTCTCTAAGGTTTTGAATTTGGACCGCAGTACCCAAATCAACCCCATGCTGTCAATCTGGCATATAGCTCCTTTAAAACGGACTAAGAACACCATTGCTTTCATTTGCTATCCTCATGGGTCTCTTACACTTATAATTTTGGATAAAATCTCTCCCCACTTGTATTTATTTGCCTGTGTGTCAGTAATTAGCTGCTGATTAAATATAATATTGATCTGAACAATTCAGTTAATCTCTCCAGGTTATGCTGCTATGGGTCATTTTAGAGGTGATCGATAAGGTGTAAATTTAATTTGGTCTGATTTAATTCATATCTAGATTTATGTATACACATTTATAGTTTGTAGTCTGTTTTTCTGTAAAGCTTTCTATGAGCCTAATTAATTTAGGTGTTAAAAGTTACATGTTTTGACTAAGGTCACCTACCTGAATGTCACCTCTGTGAAGCTAAGAACATTCATTCATTCGTGATATAATAAAATGTTAAGATGAAGAAAGAAAACATTTTCACTTTTTTCACTTTTTATCAAAAGAACTCATTGGCCTTAGCTCATTTTCTGTGAAGAACATAATATATCAGAACAAATTTCCAATGACCACACACTGTACACCCCCTACACACTTATATTACATACCTACAGGATGTTCAGGTCCACTGGACCCGGGGCTAATAAAAGTGTGGAAATCTCAGGTCCTGTGTACCTTCACTCTGTCCTCCTACTATCTGGGACTGCTATTAGTATGGGTATGTGTGTTTATGTATGTGTATATGTGCATGTGTGTGTGAGAGAGAGACAGAGTCTGTTAGAGTTTTGTGTTTCTGCCCCTGCCATTCCCACACAAGGTTATAGAACTTTAATTCAAAACTGTGATCTAACAATGGTAAAGGGCACATTTTGACCATACATGCTGTTTATATTGCTTGTAATTGGGATGAAGTAAACATCTGTTGAATATTTTTATATATATTTTTTTATTTTGTTGAATTAAAAACCCAAAACTGCATCAGGTCCACCAGACCCATGAACACTGGCTGAGTAACAAAAATATGAACACCACACAAGTGTTAATGCCTAAAGTGTAATCAGACTTTAGACATTAATATGTTTTTAAGATACTGAAAAAAACACAAATGTCAGGGCATGTCAAAACTTCTTCAGTGCCCCCAAACCCTCTCAGACCCCAGAGGGTTAAATGAGGCTCACTGAGCTCTGCCAGCCATGGCTTAGACCTTTTGTATCTGCTCTGCTGTGGTGCTGCCTCTCTTCAGCTCTGCTGGTTATCTCCCTCCATTCATCATTCAAAGATGGTTGTGGCTTGCTGGTGGACATTGGAGGTGGCAAAGGAAATATTTTGCCTCCATTTTTGCCTACTGTTAACCGATCCACTTGGGGTCGAATGCCTGGCGAGCCTGCAGGAGTTACTGCCTTCTTCTTTTTTTTTTCTCACTGAAAGAGCCAACAGCAAATGCGTCATCCCACTCAACCCAGCTTTCACAGAGGGATTCACTGTTATGGGAGATCTTACGCAATGGCCATTTCACATCTTACTTGGGGCCATTTTCTGACTGGCTATCCAGCTTTCTAGCAGAGTCTTGTCTCCCTCCACCCACTCCACATTGTCCAGTTGACATTCTTCTCCTAAATGACAGTAGACTGGAAATAGGTTTAATTGTGGCAGAGGATCACTGAATCGACATCAGGCCTTGAATCTCTACTGGCAAAGAAATAAGACACAACTAGTCTTGCAATATTTGGTACCCACTCTTCTTGTGCTTTTCACAAAGCTCCTCTGCTTCGGAGTTCTTCTCTCTGGGGCAGGCCTCTGTTCTTGACCCGAGTCTATTACCTCATCCCCCTTGCTTCATGACATCCAGTAGTCATATACGGCCCATGAGATGCAGGACTGTAAGTTTTTGTCATCAGCTGACTGATTTCTCTTCACACTATCGATTGCTAGCTTTACAACTTCACAGCTGCACAACTCTTAGACTCAAGACTTATATCATAGACAAATATGAATGATCTGACCAAAGCAGTGTTTGCACTAAATTGTTCCATAGTCCATAATTGTGTGCCACACATGTTTAACATATATTTAGTTATTTCATATGCACATATCAAAGGAAAACACACACTGAGTGAGTCTGGGAAATACATTTACACAAATATATGTGTAATACATATATGTATGTAACTTACATTAGGTATGTTCATATGCCTACTACTATAAATCCACATATAAAATAGTGGGATATTTGGGATTTCAATTATTGTACCATAAGTGTTTCTATCATACCTTTAACATATGGAAATGTATAATATATTATATTATTATTATTATATATATATATATATATATATATATATTTTTTTTAATGGAGATATTACACAGAGAGGGAGAGTAATTAAAAGTGAGAATGGGTTGATATAGCTACAGTGTGGCAGTCCTTGCGGATGGCTGTACAGTGCAGTAAATGTTAGAAATGAACTGAAATCTGTGAAAACGGTGCTAAAATTAAACTAAACAGTTGTTTTCATCCATATCTTGTTAACTGAATACAGTATACTGTAGGCTATATTATAATTTGAACAATGTTATACTATATGTTATACTACAAACAAAACAGCACTCACAAAACTGAACAAGATTTGTAGCCTCAAACTTGGCAAATTTTGGCAAATCCTGTTTTTACACGCTGATAATATTAACCTGGGAAATTTGTTTTAAAGCAAACTGTTCACCCCAAATTATGAAAGTTAAGTTTCTGTTGGCAAATCTGATCTGTTACTTGTTTTCCCCAATTATATGTGTCACATGCATTAGATGGTCGAGTGAACAGACTATATGGTCTATGTGGGAGGCTGAGGCTATGCTGACAGAGGCACAGAAATTACCCAGGGCAGCTTTAATGTGCTATAATATTAATGCATGTATTGTGTTTTGAATAATGCGTTTGAATATGTCTAGACACATTTGCATGTACCACCCAAACCACACACTAGACAATGACATATCTCTTTCTGCTAGAGATATTTACGAATCATGACCCTCTTACTATACCAGAACAGCATGATTTTCCTTTTGTCAGCATAAGCTGAATTCTACCCCCGCTTTAGCAGCCTCACTCCCGTTCCTGCTTACTGAGGCAAACATGCTCTCTCCTCATCCCCCCACCCCTGGGGAAAAGGGCCTCCAGCCCATCTCTGTTTTCTTCTCTGCTCATCCTTTTCCACTCCCAGTGTTCACTATCTTTCTATCAGAAGAAAATGCGAGTGGTGCTTGCACGTGATTGCCACAGGGCATTGCTATGCTGTTGCTAAGGTGTTCTGACTGGTTTCTAGCACGTCACTATGGACGTTTAAGGTTGTTGCTAAAGCATTTCTAGGTAGTTTCTAGCATCGACTATAAAAAAAAAAGATGGATGTCACATTTCTATTTCCTTCCACTCTATAAAACTGAAGCCATAATGTCCCAGAAATGGCCGCTATTATTTATCAAGGTCCCGCCCAAAATCCTGTTGACTCATCTGCAAATACACAATCATGCTGCTACAACCTATACATCAGCATGATAAGAACTACCTAAAATTATGGAAAAAGAGATTAATTATATATAAGTTTGGCTCTCATCACATTTGTTTATGGGCGAGTTTATAACCTGGGCGAGGGCAAGTTTATGACCTTTACTGCAGCCAGCCACCAGAGGAAGATTAAATGTGTTATCTTTTCAGGATGTGTGTCACACTTGCACCACATTCTAGACAGGATAAATCTGCCTCCGGAGGGCACTTCGAAGTGAGAACAATCATGGCCGCCATATTGAAGGGTCGTTGTAAACATAAGAGCTCAAAAATGGCCACTTCAAAGAGTTCTTTGCAACAAAGGATTTTGAAGGGTACAACTGATGGGCACTTCACTCCCATGATTCTTTGGGCAGGTTTAATTGTACAATGATGGCAACTCCTTAATTGGCTTGGCAAGATGGCACAGAAGTAAGTTCCAATGAATAGTTTTTTGGTTCCCTACACCCTTCATTCTTCAGTTGGGAAAAAACATAAAATTTTCTTGTCAATTTCTTCCTTTATAAATCTCAGTTTGTTCCTCTCTTTTGGTTTAGGATAAACTGGTAACACTTAAAATAAGGCAACACTTTTCACTATTAACTAGTTGCTTATTATAATACATATTAATAGCATATTGACTGTTTATTATTCAGCACATAATAATGCCTAATTCTTTGTGCATGAGTCATGACCATATTTTAGATCCCCTAATCTTACCCCATACCTAAACTTAACAACACCTTACTAACTATTAATAAGCAGCAAATTAGTTTATTGAGGGAAAACTCTTAGTTAAATAGTAAATACATGTTCCCTAATCTAAAGTGTTACTGATAAAATTAATAGTATTCAGGATCAAATTTGATTGAACCCCCTGGGTTCTAAATATGGCATCTATGTAAAGTATAGGATTTGTTCACCTGTTTTATTATCCAACAGACAAAAATGGTCTTGGATCACTTGGAAAAGGAGCATAACTCCTCAACAAGCCACGCTATCTGAGGCATCATTCATGTAGAACAAACATTGCAGGGCGATTTATACGGACGGCAAAGTTAAATTCTTTACATTGGGGAGATGGTTCGAATACATAATTAAAAGTATGAGCAATAACAATAGTGATTCTTGACTTTGCAAGCACCATTAATAAAATAAAGGACATTTTGGCCTTTGGTTGTCTAAAAACCCAAACGCTCGACCATCTTTTCTTTTCTTTCTCTGAATGAATGAATAGCAAGCCAGATCCTTTTGTGTGAGAGTGCACTTGCATTTGGGTCTTAGCTCAGAGGCATCTCGGCCGACAAAGGCTGCATTACAATGTACAAAACTCAATATTGCAATGCATCTTGTGTAAAAGAAGTAATGTTTCTGCTTCAAAACATGCTAAGAGCAAGATAAAAGTATATATTGTTGCCTGCCTTCATTGTCATATATTCAATAAGCAAAGACTTGGCAGGCAGAGGGCAACCTCAAAGATGACATTGGTCTAAAGACTGCAAAAGACAAATAGCCATGACTGAAACCCCCCACGGCCAGGGGGATGCTGCTAATAGACTTTGTTGTCCATTTCTTAAGCAACACTAGCACATTAAACTCAGAATGTCAGTATGTCATAATGTTGAGTACACACCTGAAAAAAACAGTATTATACAGTATGTGTCACAGACAATATGAGTGTATTGTTGTTTTGACCATCGGCATCATGTCTGGTCCACTTTACTGCTCATTCTGGCCAAGAATCAATGTCACTGTCTCACAAACAAATAAAAATTCAAATTATAGCGCATCTTTACCAAAATGTATGCACTCTATGTGTGTTTATGTGTGAATAAAGCCTAAATTAAATCTGTTTATAAAATAAAGCTTTTGTCTCTTTAGAAGACTTAAATTAAACTACTTTACTACTGTTTTTTAACAATGCCTTTACAACCTTTTTGGACTTTCAATGAAGAAACAGAAACCTCTCAGGTTTCATTAAACATCTTAAGTTGTGTTTCAAAGATTAAGCAAGTGTTAAGGGATTGGAAGGACATGTGGACACTGTGTTGGAGAGAACGACAGAGATGAAGGCTGTTTCTCAATATGCATTCTTCAGCGATCTTGCGTCCTTGTGTTCTCAGTTCTTCAGTTCCAATTCTCAAGAACACAAGTACAGAGGACGCATGAAAGTTCCTGGATGTGTTCTTGATATCGAGGATGCATCGAGTGCAGACTTGAGAGAATCGAGCCGTTAGAAATCCCGGAAGACGCTGCGGGCGGCTGGTGTACGGAAGCCTGTAAGCTTTAAGCTCGCTCTCACAAATACTTGATGGCTCTTGAAAGTAAACATTTATCGTTTTGTTTTTCTTCATTTTAATAAAGATATAAGACCCAGAGAAAGTCTGCAGTATTTTTTATTGGCATATTAAAATGAATCTTAACATAGTCATAGTTAAACATATATGCTGTAAAATAAAATGATATACAATGAAAATAATATCTATATATATAATAATATCTAGAGCGCAGAACATCTCAATTCTCATTAGGGTGCGTTCTGTGTTCTCGTGTCCTTCCGAGTCTGTTCTTCGGAGGAAGCTTGGCAAGACCGGTCTCCACGAGAACACAAGTCCGTTCTTTGCATTCTTGGAATTGAGAAACAGCCGAAGAGTAGAATAAACAGTCTCTAATGTAGCCATGAAGGGGTTATCCAAACCAGGAATAGGAGAAGACACACGTACATCACAATGTAGACCCTGGCAAAGACAGAATGCACAGATTGGGACTTAAAAACATGGGGTAATGAGGACACACCTGAATCACATGAACACAATCAAACAAGGGAGACGCTGGGTCACAGAGCACATGGGGAGGGAAAACACAACAAAACAGGTCCATAATCCTGACAACATGAGAGTGGGTAAATGATTAGAGAATTTTTCTTTTTGGGTGAATCACTTTAACACATTTTCCGCCACTGTCTGACATTTAGATTTGACACCAAACCTGAAAATACATTGCGTAAAAGTTTCTGTGACTGTACAAAGCATATGAATAGGGTAAACATACCTATTAAGCTCATGTAGCCTACCCATTAAGCACACTTACATTTTTGATCTCAGATTATAGAAAGAAAAAATAATTTATTATCCTACTTGATGTCTTAACCAATTGATATACAGGTCTTAAGTCGCTGGGGTATATTTGTAGCAATAGCCCAAAATACACTGCATGGGTCAAAATTATAGATTTTTCTTTTATTTTTCTAATCATTAGTATTGTTACGGGGCTGACGAGACGTGAGACGTGCGGATCCATATGCAAGGTTTTATTGAGAAGAGACGTGGTCATAACAGGCAGGGTCGAACAGTGGCAAACAGGTATAATATGGGCGAGACAAAGAGTAAACAAGGACAAGCGTGGGTCGACGATCGATGAACAGTATCAAAAGGGGCTAGACAAGAGAGGTAATCCAAAACATGAGCAAGAGTCCAGGCAGGGGAAAACACAATCCAAAACAGGCAAGACGAGGCAAGGCTAGGGAAACTAACAGGGCTCTGTAGGGCAGCAATAATGCATACAATACTCAGCAGTGAGGAAGAGATAGTCCATGGCTTAAGTAGGGGGTGAAACTGGAATCAGCTGTGTGATCAGACTCGGGTGTAAGCGTGTGATTGGCTGCAGCTGAGTGTAATGAGTGCAATGGATTGTGGGAACTGAAGTTCAGTGTAAGTGTAACGATCTGTGTAGTGTAAGAGTCCATGTGGTAAGCGAGTGACCTCTGGTGGAGGGTGAATGGAAGTTCGTGGACAGGATTCGTGACAAGTATATCAAGTAAAGATCATATTTCATGAAGATATTTTGTAAATTTACTACTGTAAATATATAAAAACGTCGTTTTTGATTAGTAATATGCATTGCTAAGAATTCATTTGGACAACTTTAAAGGCAATTTTCTCAAGATTTTTTTGCACCCTCAGATTCCAGATTTTCAAATAGTTGTATCTCGTCCAAATATTGTCCGATCCTAACAAACCATACATCAATGGAAAGCTTATTTATTCAGCTTTCAGTTGTTATGTAAATCTCAATTTCGAAAAATTTACACTTAAGACTGGTTTTGTGGTCCAGGGTCATATATTTGTTACTTATATACCTCCTATAATTTCAAGTCAATCAGAACATTGCACACTGACTGTGTTCACACTGTCTGGCAGCCATTTTGAAAGCTGTCTAAAAACTTTCACCAAAAGAGAAGCCTATTAAATGTGCATTTTTTTTAGATGTTTAAGCCTTTATTTTGGGTAAGTTTCACTACTTGCATATTATAACTTGGGACTTGGATGTGGGAAATAATTAGAATTAGATCCAAAATATAGTTTTAGCAACATAGCGCAGATGCTACAGAACACAGCTAGCTGACTAGCTGTATAAGTTTGTGTGCTACGCTAATATATTATTTCACAGGCATTACTGGCTAATACTTTTACATCCATAATATTATAAATTTACAGTTTATTGCTGGTCTGTGGTTTTACAGTGCTGTAATTTTTAAAGCTTTCATATTATTTTAAGGTGAGCTTAAAGGGTGCACTACTATGAAAATCGCACAGCTTCAGTGTGACATCAATAAGAAAAAGTACAATTTCATAGATATTGTTAATAATTGTTGTTCATATTAAAATATGTATGAACTTAATACAAGACCTAGACATTTTAATAAATATTACATGAAATTTATAAAAAAATTGTTGCTGCTCCAATTAAGCTCAGTGTGCTCTCTTTAAGCTCTTCCACATTGAACGTCTATGTAATTACTTCATAAACAGACTTTACATATAAACTGATGGCTGTCACTTTAAGTTAAGTTAATAGATTTTCTATGGATCCTGTCAACTCAAATCTGCAGACTGGCTCTGATTTCTGGCAACTAGCATCAACTTCTCCAGGCTGTAAATCAAAAAATTGTGTAATGTTCTCATGCATTAGACTATAGACAAGTTGACACCCATTTAAAAAGAGGCTTCATAATGAGGCTAGTTTCTGTGTTCCTTCCCATGAACTAACTGTTTTATTTGATTTTTGAATATTTATTTGATTTTTTGAGTGCCTTGCTCCTTTATTTTGGTGTTCTGTTTTTTTTTTTTTTTTTTGTGATTGACTTTGTACCTTCAAAAAAATATTTTTCAATTATTCTTTAAAAAGACTGTTTAAAATAAACAATATTTTTTAAATAAAACATGATGTGAGCTTAATGGGAACAGGGTACAAATGTACCCATTAAGCACAGCCAGACTTTTTGAATTTAATGATGTATATCTTAATTTAAATGCTTTTGTCATTTAAAATAAAATAAAATATTTTTGTGTGAGAGATTAATATTTTATTTTAACATAACTTTTTGTACTGAAACCAATTAATGAGGCAAATAGTGTTCAGTTAAAGCTGCAGTTCGTAACAATTTTTGAGTAAGTACATAACCAGCCAGTGTTCAAAACTTACAATGGGTTTAACAATGGGTAGGGACCCTTTAAAAAGGTAGGGGAGACCGGGGATAAAAGTAACACTTTTTGTTTGAGCATCAGTAACTCAGTGGTTGTTTGTGCTAGATCTCTCAAACTTTGATATATGGTAGCCACATTTGTCTGCTACAAGTAAAACTCATTTGGACGTGTACTGCATAATCATAGAGTTAATTTCAAATACAAAGAGTTCCGTTGTTACAACCTGCTCCACTACTGGGGTGTGTTGTAACACAGGCTGGGGATAGATGTAACAGTGTGAAGTAATTTGCTGAAATAAGACCCACACTTCCAATTTATGCTACAAAAACTTGATTGAAGAACAAAAAATAATCAGTTTTGAATAAAGTAAATCATTTAAAGTTACAAAAGCATTATACTGTATTCCTTTTAGTACTTTAAATTTAGCACAAAAACAAACTGTGTGTGTTTGTGTGAGTGTTTGTGTGTGTACTGTATTCAGTCACTTGCTGTGTTGCCATCTACCTACTTTTATGTGAATTTTGGAATATCACATTAAAAAAAATGCTGGATGGAAATGTCAAGATGCACATAAACAGTGTTGGGGAGCAACTAGTTACATGTAATTTAATTACAAAATAAATTGTAATTAGTTACAGTTACTGAGAAAAAATGTGTAATTAAATTACAGTTACTTTTGAAAATGTTAATGATTACAAAGGGGGTTACATCTGATTTTTTTTTCACACACCCACACCCAAATACAGATTTAATTGACCTATTTCATAAATTGCATTGACTGCTCTAAAATATGAGACAGCAATGTTTCAGGAGTTTGGGACACAGAATAGGACACATGCTTATTTGATAACTGTTTTATTTCCTATTTGGGTTTATGCATATGCTTTATTTATTTTTTTAAGATTAATGTTTCAAAGGCATTCTTATACGCCAGTGTTTACTTACATAACCATGCAAACATTTGATTTCAAAACCAGTATCATAGCTAATAAACGATTTCTTGTTATGATTTTAAATCTGTATTTAACTTCAGAATGATCTCAAGGTAAGTAAGAGGTGTTAAGTCTTATTTTGTGGTGTCTGTGCTTTAAATTAAATTATTACACGGCTCTGTGGAATGCTTGATTCTGATTGGTCAGTCGGGACATTCCAAGGTATGTTATTCCTCTATAACAACCGATAAAAGCTAATAACACAGACTCATCCGGGTAACTTAAGTCAGTGCTATATGCTTGCTAGGAACAGTTTTTCTTGGTGGAAGCTTTGCGTTTGGTTAGCTAATAAGTTATGAAATCTCAGTTCAATAGTATGTGTACAATTTCTTAATTCTGTCATCCTGGTATCGTGGACTCGCTCTCTCGTTTCATACAAACAGCTGATGCCATTTTGTTTCGTACACTGTAATGGATTATAAGATAACTAACAAACTAGTACTGTAAGTACTAGTACGTAATTATTTATGTGGTGAAATGTTGTGTAATAAAAGTGGTATGACTGCACCGTATCCCTTAAATGTCCGTCTAGTTTGAACTTGCCGCTTGCTAGCAACTGCTTTCTTCATGTAAGCTCAAATATTTCTACTCAGATCAGTGATTCATGTCTAATTATTTACTTTAACATCCATAATATAATATAATATACATCCAGCCAGTTGTTATCGCAAAATAAAGATGCACATTATCCCTTATTTATTATTATCTTAATTCAAGTGATGAAGGATTTTGAAAGTGACAGTAATCAGTGTTGAGCACTCCTGTAAGGTTAACCCTGCCTGCTTTAAATGTTTCAAAATGATTAACAGTTGAAAATATTATAAATTTAAAAAAGTAATCAAATGTATTAAGTTACATTACTTTAATAAAGTAATTGAAAAGTTACACTACTTATTACATTTTAAATAGGGTAACTTGTAATCTGTAACCTATTACATTTCCAAAGTAACCTTCCCAACACTGCGCATAAATTCTAAACGTGCCCAAAAAAACCTGTATGTGCTCATTTGAGGCGGATAGTGTTTTTATCCAATAAGAAGATATGCACATAAACTATGATGGAAACACATTTTACATTAATCCCTTGATGTGCAAAAAAAATCTCACATTGCCTCAATAGAGGATGTGACTGGATAACTCATTGGTATCATCATAAGGAGTTGGTTGTAACATTTTTAATGAACTGTTAAAACTATCCCCACCCCAAGCAGCCGTAACATAGCTAACTGTTCTATTATGTGGGTTTTAAGTTAGCATGAATGCAACGTATCAAATTAAACTAGAGAAACAGCTACTTTAGGTTATGTAAGTCAAATAATTGTATCTACAACACAATGATTGCTAGGCAATAAATAATAAAAGTGAGAAAAAAATTGTTTTCTTTCTGAAAATCAGTTTTTTTAATCATAAAATCTACAATGTTGCTCACATTCACATGCCACTTCTCCTGTAACATTAAAAATGTGAATGGAGTGTATGATATTGATGACATCACAACAGCTCCTTTCTGACTTGTCAAACTGACAGTGTTTCAACTAACCCCGTGTTACAACACTCCCCGGTCTCTCCTACTATATGTACAATTTAGGTTGGAACATGTACCAGTATGTACTAATGTGCACCCTTTAGGCGTAAATAAGGCACAAATTTGTGCCTTTAAAAAAAAATATACTGCCCCAGTGACAGCTTTTGAACCTTTTTTGTACCACGAAGCTTGCATTTAACTTAGCTTTGTAATTTTTATTTCATTTTTTTTCCTCTAGAGTAGCTGGTAGCTTAGCTTTCTACATTTGTTGACTTGCTTGTCCAACACTGCTTGACACCTTGTAAACATACTGCCCCCCCCCCCCCCCCCCCAACAAAACAACACACAGAAACATCACTAGCTACTAGCTTTATCCTGCAACATCACTCTGATGCTATTTTCAATTCCATTTCTATACTCAGGCTGAACCTTTAGGGTTGAAATGAAAAGTCTGTCATTACACTCAGAAAAAGTCACAAAAGCTGTCACTATGGCAGTGCATTTTCAAAAGGTTCACTGTTGTACCTATTCTACCCCCTAAATGGTGCATATTAGTACCTTAAAGTTGCATATTAACACCTAGTTCATACTTTTTGAAGTGGTACTGCCCCAGTGACAGCTTGTGTACCTTTATTTTTCCTGAGAGTGTGTTTACTTGCATATATTTTAAAACCTGTTTGATATTCTGCCTTGCAGCAAACACAAAAGTGTTTATTTTTTTCTTAATTTTCCCAACCTTTTTTCCATGCAGTGAAAGTAGACCAAAAAGGCCTTTACCTTGAAAATCTTGCCTTAAAAATTACCATGGAAACTTGACAAAGATATATATGAGAGTATATATAGCAGTTAACTGCAGTCTGTTTGGCGTCCTGTAGCATTTTCAGTGTTATTGCTTTGCAGTTTTACAGCTGACAAATTTATACAATACCAATAACAGTGTAAGATACAAAAGAGTGGAATAAACATGGGGAAAATAGCATGTGTGAGACAGACAAAGGGAATACTAAAACTGATAGAGATACATACCGTAGAAGAAATCACTGTAGGGGTCTGTTGTTGTGTCGGGGTTGGTTGCGCAAAGTACACTCATCTTAATTAGGCTCTCGGGGCAGTGCGTATGTGCGATAGCGCCCGGCGGAGGGGGGCTCGACTAATCTCTCCTACTGTTCCTGTTTACTGACTGTCTCTCTGTTTGCCTGGCAAGCCTCTCTGTCTATAGAGGTTAAGCTGTTCTGCATTTCCTCTGCAGTGAATTAGAAGAAACGTCTTTGAGTCATTGGGAACTGTGCTAGTATATGGTTTGGCTGAGGGATTGTAGCAAAGTCCCACATCTCTTCCAGCTTTTTCTGGCCTTGTCACAGCTGTATTAGGGACAGTTGTGTGGTGTAGCTATATTTGGCTCTCAGATCTGCCTGTAAACTTACTATTTATTCAACAATGGCTGTCAGGGCCTTGCTATCAAGTTTTAATGGAGTTCTGAGTAATTTTGAGCATATTTCAATTCAGTTTAGAGCATATTCTGGTAAGAGCCTTCTGTATTCTTGAAGGGCCAGTTTTACTAACCTTATTGAATATGCAATTTTAGGAGTTTCCCTTTCAGATAAAAAAGTTATGGGATGAGAGTATTCAAATGAATCACGCAATGCGTTTTACTAACGTTTGCACTCATCAAATTACTGGCATTTGGGCCATTATTTAACGTCCAAAAAAAAAGCATGTCTTAAAACTATTTTGCACTTGAAATGGCTGCAATTATTGTTGCTATGGAGGAAGCACCACGGAGAACGAGATGGTCCTCTCTGCAGAACACAAGATCCAGGGGGTGTGGTTGGATCTAGATCCAACTCCTCCCACCTTACATTTATCTAAACCCACCCATCTCCATCCCTAAACCTACCAATCTCCACCCCCTGGATGTGGATCCAACCCCGCCCCCTGGATCTTTTGTTCTGCAGTGAGGGGCTACTCCAGAGAACAGAGAGCATATGGTTGAAGGGAGAGGGTGTTTTTCCACACGTATTAATTTATTTTGAATGCCAGAAGAACACATTATCCGAGCATATCATTTACTTTTAATTTGCTTCAGGTAATAAAAGGCGACTTGGAATACCAGGTCCATCAAAACTTCTAGCAAACCTTCATTTTTGGCCTCCGGTTCTTTTCAACGTACTGTGGCTTCTTTATTTCTTTATTTGCACTGTGGTTGGTATATTACGTTGCTCGATATGTAAATGAATAGTTCCGTCTGTGTTCTTTAATTTGCGCATTGTTAGTAAATCACCCGCAGAAATTTCCCCATCGGCATTGTTTTGGAATTTCGCTCTTGCTCTAATTTGCCCTGATTAGTAAAACTGGCCCTATGTCTAGATTTAATATATTTTTGAAGTTTTTAAAACAAAAAAAAGATTTTTGGAGCACATTTTACAAGAAAATATAATTTCAGTCTTTCTGCTTCAAAATTTCATGTTTAATGAAATGTTATTTGCCAATTATTTGTCTCTATCAATCAGTGAGAACTGATTCCACACTAAATTTTGTTTCAGTGTAGTTTCCTCCTTCAAAGTCTACAGTAATTTATTATATTAATTTATTCATTCTTTCATTTTGCCAATTTTATCATCTGCATGGCTCTACTTTCCACATGATTTTCATAAAATGTGCTTTAGTTTTTGAAATCCCTATATAATTAATAATAATAATGACTTTTTAAACACTAATCATTAAAAAACAGAAATTATCTTTGTGCACACATTTATCTCGGTCACTATCAAAGTGCATAAGTGACTCATACAGGCCTCTTGGGTGTCTTCAGTCTTTCCACAAAGGTTGTTTTCTGACCCACCCCATGTCCTCATACATTCACATAGCCTACGTCATGCAGCCATCACCCAGACACATTTATATAATTTGCAGCAGTGCTCACAGGTTTTTGCTTTGCATTTTCACATTAAATTTTATTTTTTTATTTTATTTAATTACAATCAGAATTTTGAATTGTTTAATGCACGAAGCAAGAGTACCCTTGTGAAAAATGCACTTATATATAATATATATATATATATATAAGCAATAAGGTACGAGAGGGCGTGCTGTATCGTGAATAAATCATGGCTGAAGGGTGTTGTTAGACATGACGCGAAGTGGAGAGCCTGCAACCCCTTCAGCCGTGATTTATTCACGATTGAATCAGGAATGGAACTAACCGTTTTATAAATATATTTATAAAATGGTTAGTTCCCTTCCTTGATTCTGATTGGTCAGCAGCTGTGTTTTATTCTTGATACAGCACGGCTGTAGAATCGCGGAATGGAACTAACCATTTTATAAATATATCCACTTTACGTTGTGCCTAACAATGTCCTTCAGCCGTGATTTGTTCACAATATAGCACGGCCTCTCGTACCTTATTGCTTACTTATATATATATGTGTGTGTGTGTGTGTGTGTGTGTGTGTGTGTGTGTGTGTTTGTACGTATGTATGTACTTCAAAAATTAAAAGTGTCTATATTTAAAAATAATAATAATAATAAAATAATCCATATAATATATTAATGAAATAAAAGGCCACTTAACTGTAGGGATACTTGAGTGCACTTTCATGATTTAAAAAAAATTGCACTTTGTAATATTGTCAAATTAAAAGTTTTACTTTAAAGTATACATTTTAAATCATTACATTTTGTGGAGCTTTAAAGGAGTATGCTTATTTTGATGTGTTGACTAACATACTAAAGCACATGTAAAGTACTTGATTATAATTTTAATGGCAATTTAATATATAATAAAAGCAAAAAAAATAATAAAAATCTGTGCTGCTGTTTTCCACCAGGCATTTGAAAGCTTCCCACCAAGCGTGTGACAAATCTATTTAAAGGAACTGCCTGCTGGCAAATCCTTTTTCTGAGCCATTTTAAATTGGCCATCAGGCTATAGTAGTGTTTTTTTTTGTTTTTTTTTTTACCACAGTATTGAGTTGTCATCAATGACTGTAAACAAGCCTGACATAACTGTGGCATGAGAAAACTTCATGATGTCAAGAGAGCTGGAGCTGTGATGGCCACTAGTACATATATAGAAGGTGGCCAGGACATAACCCTGGAGGATACCCATGTTGACAGTGACTTTTATTAGAAACTGGCACACAAAATGGAAACATTTATGTTTGCCCTTCTGAAGAATTTACAGTATTTTACAAAGTGCACAACACATTCAGTCTGCTGATCCTCTTTGTTACGTTATGCATTTTATTTAATGATTATATTGGTGTTTTTGTGCTGTGATTGTGCATATGTTCTGATGTTGTTGTTGTTGTTGTGGTTCTCTTCTCCCTTCTGTATCTCCTAACAGCGCACACAGGTGCATTTAAGCCTGTTTGGAAGTTTCCTCCATGAGTTCTCCTCTCTCCCTGCTTGGTAGTTTACTCTGAATTTCGTGTTACCAAGCATGTTGTAAATTCGATGTCACACGAATCAATGGTGTGTAAGTTTGTTGAACTACCTGTTTAACAAAGGAGGGTATGTAGGGAGGAGGGTGCCTTTTTTTTCTTTTTTCAGTTTTCTCCAGTTTTGAGGTTAGTACAGAGGTAAGATCATGTTGTTTCTTTGTTCTTTATTTTATGCAGGATAGAGGTTTATGCGGTAGTTAGTTTGTGAGTTTTGTTTATAATTTTGGCTCTATTCTCCCTCCTGAAGTTTACGTTCTTTTTTCTCCTATTAAATTATGTATAAATACTCTTTTGATTTATACTTTTTGGTTTTGATGGTTTGTGGTTTACTTTAATTGAGAAGTGGGAGAGGATACTCCGGGCACCTTGTTAAATGCGGAGTTGAGATGCTCTATTGTTAAAATAAGACCTTGTGTGTTTAAGTTAATTGTGCTGGTCTGTCAGGGAGCTGTGGTGGTGCAGCTATGTTGGACTTCGTAACACTCTTCTATAATAAACCCTTCAGAATCTTTGATGCAGAGGTTTTCTTTGTAGTAAGTGCTAGTGTTTGGCACTTACTATTTGTGTTTGGTGTCAGACTGACACTGAAAAATGCAGTACACTTTCTAACAGTATTTGGTGAGCAATTGTACTTCTAAATCCCATGCAAACTCTTTCAGGATTTACAGAGGTAGTTAAAGCCTGGCTCTGAGAATCAGGATTTCAGATGGAAATTGCAAACTGCCAGGTCAAAATTAGTACTACTTGAAGGTTGGTAGAATGTTAAAGTTTTATTGGTAAAACATTGAGTGAATGTACAAGACAGTAACTTGCCGAGTGCTGGTTTTATGTAAGATGTTAATAAATTATATTAATAAGTCTATAAATGGCAGTCAGATGAAGTACAGAATCAGACCGAATTCATTTGGAGAGAGCAGTAAGGTTGCATCTGCATTCATTTACTTGTTTTGAAAATGGTGAAACATGCAAACCTGTACAAAGTTGGGTGTATGTAAATATATACAGATGCAATCAAAATGATTAAACCCTCTTGACTTCCAAGACATTCATTCCGCTGCCATGAACAAATTTTTTATCAAACAATTAGCAGTAAACTATTATGGAAAATTATTTTTATACACATTTGAATGATCCTGAAGATGTAAACTTGATTAAATCAAATTGGCTTTAAACATGTACACAATTATTAAAAGTTATATTTTGTAGAAAATTATATCCTTTGTAACATCAAATACATTTTGCCTCTAAGTGCTTACATACTTCTGACACCTCTCTACTGGAATAGTGTCCCATTCCTCATGCACAAAAACTTTCAAAAGATTCCTGTTTTGTCACATCACTCCATATCACATTCGGTAACACATTATTTATTATAGAATAAGGACTTATTCTCACTATTAACTAGTTGCTTATTAGCGTGCATATTACTAGCATATTGGCTGTTACTTAGTATTTATAAATCACATATTAATGCCTTATTCTCCATGACCATATTTTAGATCCCTTAAACCTAACCCAAACTTAACAACTACCCTACTAACTATTAATAAGCAGCAAATTAGAAGTTTAGTGAGGGAAAAGTTAATAGTGAATGTGTTCCCTATAATAAAGTGTTACCAAGAACATTTTGTGCATTGAAAAGGTTCTTCATCAAACCATAGATGCTAATATAGAAACTGTATTTTTTAAGATTGTATACTATGAAAAGCCCATTTAAAACTATGACAGCAAAAAAAAAACAAAAAAAAAACTATACAGTACATCCAAAAGCGCATTATCGCAAGTTGTCAACCAGTTAGCTACAGATTTGTGAAATATTACATTATTTAACATGTATGCGCAGCCTAATTGATGTCAGCTAAAAATGGAAAGTTTTTTCAGAGGTGAAGCAAGTTATTACACTTTATTGAAATATTACAAAACATTTTTTCTTTGGCTCTACAAGCAAGGGCTAAAAGGTCCATCCTGTCCAGCCCATGCTTACGTTCCACTCATATTATAACCCAGACAGAACACTATTTTTTTTATAGCATTTCTATAGCAGTAAATACTAAAATATGAAAATCTGGGTGCTTGCAGCAATGTGGTTATTGACTGCAGTTTGACCATGGTCATTACTTACACGTGTGTGTTAGGAGCATAACGGATTATCTAGAGGTCAAATTGATTAACAACATCATGTCGATAGACTATTTTGTCTTTATCAGGCTTGTGTGTTACCCTAGGGCTCGATCTGTTGTTCTAATGTCTACATCAAACGTGTGAGTTCTTTGTTTTGCTTTTTCAAATGCACATGTGACCAACATATATGTTGGCTTTCTGCAATACAGAGTAGAGTACAATGCTAAATGCTGTTCAGTTGCATGCTTATATTGATCATGCCTTGGTATGATTTTGAAGTCAGACATGAAATGTTTTGAGAAAGCTATTCTATGGACAATCGTTCCTGATGTGCTGGAAGACTAATTATTAGTACTAATTCACAGTTAAGCACAACTTCACGAGTGTCTGAAATGGTAGCATAGAGGAGACCGAAGCAGCATAATACTAAAGAAAATTCATGCAAATTATCCTGACGAATTGACAGAGAGAAGGACAAATAAAGAGAAAATTAATGAGAGCACACAAGCGCAGATTATTATTATTATTTTTTTTAATTTCTGGGTAATTCTAAGAAACTAGTGCTCTGTTGCTTTTTCCAAGCAGTTATGTAAATAAGTGTTTAAAATGACCCTTTTACACATCCAACATCACTATCTATTCAGCCCTCATTTTGGTGTCTCTCTTCCCGAAGGTAGACAAATATATAAACTCTTTCCAACAAAGACTTGTGGGAGAATGTTACTTTTTTCCACACCACATTGATGAAACAGGGTGAAACTACAGAAAGGAGACGTATAGTGAAGCTATAGTTATATTAGATATTTTTGTGTTTTTAGAGTTCTTCCACATTATGAACAATAAATTCAGCAAACTGAATACAAATTAACCATACAAACTTACAGATAATGCTTTCTACAGATGATCACAATATGAATGACTGCTACAAGTTTGGGTCACACTTCATATTAGGTGGCCTTATCTACTATGTACTTGCATCAAAAATAAGTACAATGTACTTATTGTATTGCAAAACAATTTACTGCTATTGAGGTGGGATAGGGATAAGGTTAGGGACAGGTTTGGTGGTATGGGTAGGTTTAAGGGTGGGTTAAGGTATAAGGGATGGGTCAACAGAGTAATTATAAATGTAATTACAGAAATTAATTACAGATGATACTACATACAGGTATTTAAAAAAAATATAAGTACAATGTAAAAACATGTATGTACACAATAAGTGCATTGTATCAAATTATTAATTTAAATGTAAATACATTGTAGTTAAGGTCACCTAATATAATGTGGGACCCGAGTTTGTTGTGTGAAGTTCTGCTTAAATAAAGAAACTAACTGAATTTAACTGCTTTAGAATGTTACTATGGCAACTATATTTTAAAGGACGCTACATGACTATGTAGGAGTTATGATCACTAAACTTTAAATAGATGATTCAGAACACTAGATAGATAGATAGATAGATAGATAGATAGATAGATAGATAGATAGATAGATAGATAGATAGATAGATAAAAAACAATTAAAAATGGCATTTGTCCTTGTGTGTAATTCTTTACACTTATGGCAGAACTTTAGCTTTGTCTCTTACAAAAGGTCATTTTTCAGCAGCCTTATTCTGATTGAGAAGGTCATATTTTTACCAATGTGCAGCGTGAGGTAGAGCACAGAAGATCGATAGCTGACGTCCAAGTGAGGGAAAAAAGACAGTGGGTGTTTTTACAACTCTTGGTCAATAACATAGTCTGCTTCCCTCGTCTCCATCTCTCTTTCCTTCTGCCTCTCTATTTTTTCATTCCTTTCCTGACTCTCTCCTCGTGGTGGAGGGGAGCTATAAATTTAAGTGGGGAATTACCACAAACTGTTGGAATAAATTAGAGTGCTTTTGCATCTGTAAACACAGTCTGACTACCTAATTACTGCACACTCCCACAGAGAGAGAGAGAGAGAGAGAAAGAGAAAGAGAGAGGTTACCCAAGCATAAGTGCATGTGTTTGTGTTGGTCCATGCATGTCATGCATTACACATTTTTTGACTGAACAACATATTGCACTAAGAAACACGGTTTTAGTATGGTTGTGCACCTTTCAGAATGAATTTGACAACACCTATTAAAGCTTAAATTGAGCCTCGAATTTGAGATTATGTAGACCCTGTGATGGTCTGGCCATCTGTCCAGAGTGTTTCCTTGCTTTTTGGCTCAAGATGCTTGAATAAGCCATAGTCAGGCTATCGTTATATTTAATGTTTGACAGGAATGAAGACAAGGCTGTGAGGGATAAAAGTGCAGCATCTTCAATGGATCATACTGTTTTTTTAACAACATGCCAATTGTTCAGCTGATGAAACATCTCCCCAAAACACTTTCAGCAGACAAAAAGTTTTTGAAAAGTTTCAAAAGTTGTGTTTTGAAAAGGACATGCAATCTAGGACCTTTATACACATAAAACAAAAATGTATGGTGACACTTTACTTGAAGGGGTGTGCAAAAGACTGACATGACACCTTCATAATCATGACATCACATGTCATGTCATGAATATGAAGGAGGTTTTATGCATGTTTATGACAACTGTCATTAAGAGTCATTCACTCAGTTATGTCATTTTTAATGCAAAGATTACATTATTTGACCTAACCCTACCCCTACCCTTACCCCTAACCCTAGCCCATAACAAAGACATCTTTTAATCTGAATGTTTAATCTTATCATTATTCATTACTGACACTCTATCCTCCAATTTGATACTGTTAAGTGCTTTGACACAATCTGTATTGTTAAAAGCGCTATATAAATAAAGATGACTTGACTTGACATCTCAAACAATGTCATCTTTGCATTAACTGAGCGAATGACACTTAATGACAGTTGTCATAAACATGCATACAAAACCTTCATGTTCATGATGTGTCATATCATGATTATGAAAGTGTCATGTCAGTCTTATGCACACCCCTTCAAGTAAAGTGTAACCAAATGTATAAAATAAAATTTTGCAAATTTTCACAAATAATTATTAAAAAGAAACAGCAAGTAAAGCATTGTATTAAATCTGTAACTTTGAAGTAAAAGTCTAGCATATAGTAAATATTGTTTTCTTGTAAATAAAGATTTATTAGTATGTTTTACAACTTTGAAAATTATTTTACAGTGTACAGTGCATGAAATCATAAAGATTAAAATCTGTTTCTCATAGCCTCATTTTTGTCTGTGTAATATTCAATATGCCTTCCACCCTGAATAAGGTCTATAGGCTCCAGCACTCCATCCGTAGGATAAGCAGAATAGAGAATGAATGAATAGATGAATCGATATATAAACTTACACATATATTCATATCTGTACAAAGGTCAGTTATATAAAAAGCTTCTGAGATAAAAGACTAAAGAGAAGGACAAGAGATCAGACTTTAAGTCTTAGCAAGGATTCTATTCGTCATGCACTGAAATTTCAGTAACTGAAACAATTCAGTCAGAAATTAATTTTCAGTTTAGACTGAAACAATTATGGAGTGCTGAAACATTTATCAAAACTTTGGGTAACACTTTATGGTTTCACTTTATTTTGATGGTCCCTTTAACACATTCTATTGACTATAAGTAATGTTGCACCTACATTTATACTAACTCATTAGAGTGTTAGTAGTGTATTAGTTGACTGGTAGGGTTAGGGTTAGATTAAGTTGACACGTTCTTGCAAAGTTACTTACAGTCAGTAGAATAGCTGTTGGGAGACCAACACGATAGGGAGTTAGCAGATATGAAGCAGACAGTCTACTAATACTCTTATGAGAGTTTGTTGACATGTAGTTGCAACATTACTTAGTGTCAACAGAATGTTCAAAAGGGACCATCAAAATAAAGTGTTACCCACTTTATTTTGATAGTCCACTTTAGACATAACTTTGCAACTGCATGTCAACTAGCAGTCATTAGAGTATTAGTAGACTGCCTTCTTAAGATCTTCTAACACTTTATTTTGATGGGCCAACAACATACTGACTATAATAAATTTTACAAGTGTATGTCAGCTTATTCTACTAACCCTAAACCTAACCTAACAGTCTACTCTGAGAGTTAGTAGACATGCAGTTGCAAATGAATGAGAATTAGTTGACATGTAGATGCAAAGTTACTTAAAGTTAGTAGAATGTCTAAAGTGAACTATCAAAATAAACTTTGGTGTTTAATTATTGCATTTTGACAACATCGGCATCTGTTTCGTGCACACAACATCGATAATCTACAGTAGGTAAACGTGTTGATGCTAAGGCTGGGTTGACAATATCGATTTCTTGATTTCAATCGATTTAATCGATCTTCTGAAGACGATTTCAATAGAACAATGGCACTGCATGGATTGAAGGTTTGGTTCTTAGATAGATCTCTTGATTGAGCATCTATGCAATGAGGAAGTCGTTGACAGAGGAAGACTGACTGATTAAGGCGCAGCTTGAGAAGCATCAGTTTGTGACTGTCATGGACTTTACTCACTCTCCCCTCCACACAAGCTGCTCATTAGCAAGTGTAAACATGCCCTGAGCTACCATCTTCACTTGCTAACAAGACTCAGAGCTCCACGTACACTCACAGATGTAGTTGCCCAGGAAAAGTTGTGAAAACCCTTTTGAGGCCTCATCACTCATCTGGCAGGAAAAATACACAGCAGACATCTAGAGACTACACTGAGAAGTGCCAAATAAAAAGAGTCCATAAGTACCAATTCATTAGTTAATTAGACATATGTATATAGTAAATAGTATGCAAGCAGTGTTACCAGTCTCAACTGCAGGAAAATGAGAAACAACACAGACTCTAAAGCTTTCTTTAATTGCTTTGACCTTGTTTTTCTCTCTTTTGCAGGTAACAGGTACAGTTATTACTTAAGTTTGAATTCTGCATAATCTGCATGACCGCATAATCAAGACCGATCATTGTTTACATGATTCATCATTGGTAAAAGTGCTAATATGTATTGTAGCGTTTCGCTACTAATGAAGCAGGCATTCTCAGTTGTTCCGTATCTTTATTAACAAACTGGAAGAGGTTACTGTTTTGGCCGTAATCCACGCCGTACACAACAGAAACACACAGGAACAGAAGTGTACCACTCGCTGCACTCGGCTCTCTCCAACTAACTCAGAACTCACTCTAGCACGTCCTTCCCCAGCACTGGCCATCCATCCCCGCCCCTTAAAGTAAACTGGGACTAAAAGCTATAACCAATTATTGCTAAGTGAACATTGCTGAACATCATAACACTAACAAATGTCCTTCACATTTGTAACAACATCACACTTCCCCCCCTTCAAAAAGAAGAATCCTCGTCCACGAGGGGGCCAACAGAGTCTTTAAGGTGCCCAGGCCGGTCGCCTTTGCCTCTTTGGTCGCACAACAGGCTGGGGATCTGAGCCCGTAAGGAAATGGGGGATAGGGACATGGGACACAGGGGACAGTCCAAGAGAAGTGGCTGGGTGTGGGGTGTTTGGGGAAAGGGGCTCCTGAACAACTGTAGTGTGTGGCTCGGGCATGGGGTCAATGTCTGTGTTGTTTTGTGAGGCCAGGGGGTTGGGCTTCCTCTTTTGAAAAGAAATGGTCAGATTACCTCTGTACGGGGCTAGCCTGTCTCTATGCAGGGCTACCTTCCTGCCTCTAGGCGGCATCTGTACCTTATACACAACCTCTCCCACCCTCTCTAGGACCAAGCAAGGGCCCACCCAATGGCAGTCCAGCTTGGAGGAGCGTCCTCTCTTCTTTGTCAGGCTGTACACCTAAACTGACTCCACAGCCTCGACGTTCCTCCCTTTGCTCCTGACATCATACTTCCTCTTCTGTCTCATGCCAGCCTTTACCAGTTGATCCCTAGCAAATGCATAGGCTGTTTCCATTCAATCCTGCAACTGCCTTGCATACTCTGGTCCGGCTGGCACAGCTGGTGAGTCTGGGGATTTCCAAAACAACAACTCTGCGGGGGTCCGAAGCTCACGCCCCAACATAAGCAAAGCAGGGGTGCACAAAGTCAAGTCAAGTCATCTTTATTTAAATAGCACTTTTAACAATACAGATTGTGTCAAAGCACTTAACAGTATCAAATTGGAGGACAGAGTGTCAGTAATGTATAATGATAAGATTAAACACATAATTTTGTCAATTTTCAGTTAAAGGCATTTCGTTATTGAATTCAGAGATGTCATTGTCTAGCTCAGTTTAGTTTAAATAGTATCTGTGCAACCAAATCGACGATAATTGCTAGAAATTAAGTGTCCCCAGCTGAGCAAGCCAGAGGCGACAGCAGCAAGGAACCAGAACTCCCTCTGTGACAGAATGGAGAAAAAAACTTTGGGAGAAACCAGGCTCAGTCGGGGGGCCAGTTCTCCTCTGGCCAGACGAAACCCGCTGTTCAATTCCAACCACAGCCATGTCAGATTGTGTAAAGAGCTTATCGGATTCCCATGGTCTTGTCCCGATGGAGCATTTTAATTTATAATTTAATGTATTTGTTATATTTGTGTTTCATTCATTATTTGAAGTTTTTAATTTATATGATTTATTCATTTGTAATAACTGTAATGTATAGTTCAATGCATTTATTTTTTCTCTGTGTATTTTTATAATATATATTTGTTTGCTTATTATAATTTAAATTTATGTCTCAGGGGCTCTCCGCTGACGATCAGAGCGATCTCTTGGTGCTGATCCACCATCTGATCGGATACGGAGTGAGAAACAGGATAAGAAAGAAACAGACAAATATTAGCGTAGATGCCATTCTTCTTATGATGTAACGAGTACATCGTGTGTTATGGGGATTGTTCCCAGTTCCGGTTTATCTAATTAATGTAGCCTAACAATCCTTTAACGGATTTGAATAATATAAGTGTATTAGTGTGTGATGTGTACGCCAGGATAAAGAGATGTGACTTAATCTAGATTTAAACTGACAGAATGTGTCTGCCTCCCGAACAGTGTTAGGTAGATTGTTCCAGAGTTTGGGCGCTAAATAGGAAAAGGATCTGCCGCCCGCAGTCGATTTTGATATTATAGGTATTATCAAACAACCAGAATTTTGAGAACGCAGCGGAAGTGGAGGACTATAATGTGATAAGAGCTTGCTGAAGTACTGAGGAGCTAAGCCATTCAGGGCTTTATAAGTAACAAAGTTGAGTACTGTGCTGCTGATCTGTAGGCCATGAGAATGAATGGAACGTGAGTGTCCCAGTCCCGCTGATGGTCAGCTGCAAGTATGGCTAGCTGCTGGGCCAAGGTCCTGTTAAATCTTTCAACAAGGCCATCGCTTTGTGGGTGCAATAGTGTTGTGCGTGTTTTCTGCACACCAAGCCATTCATCAGGGCAGCAAACAGCTCGGATTCAAAATTCCTCCCCTGATTGCTATGAATGACCTCAGCCATACCGAACCTGCTGAACATCCCTTCCACCAGTGCGTCGGACACAGTTTCTGCCAAAGGGTGTCAAATGCCTCCTGGCACTCATCAGTCCAAATAAAGGCATGGTCTTTTTGTTGGAGGCGGAAGAGTGGGGCCCCTATGCATGAGAACCCTTTTACAAATCTCCTATAGTAGGAGGCAAGTCCCAGAAAACTTTTCAATTGTCTCAGGTCTGTAGAGGTTGGCCAGTCTTTGATGGTGTTAATTTTCTCCTCCAGGGTGCCTATGCCCTCCTCCCCAATTTATGGCCAAGAAATTCTACCTCCCGCCTTGTAAAGTGGCACTTATCTGGATGCCGTTTCAGACCTGCTGCCACTACTCTTCCCAGCACTCGACGGAGGAATTCAAGTGCTTCGTCGAAAGACTCACCAAGGACTAGAAGATCATGCAAATATATAAGAGACTCATGGCGGGGGACTCCTTCCAGCATCTTGTCCATGAGCCTTTCGAATGTGGTGGGAGCATTGCAGAGCCCAAACGGAAGGACCTTGAACTGACAGAGGCCTTTGTTTGTACGGAATGGGGTTTTGGGAGCGGACTCAGGAGACAATGGCACTTGCCAGTAGCCGATCCTTAAGTCAAGGATGGAGAACCAGGATGAACCAGCCACCAAGTCAAGGGATTCATCTACTCTAGGTAGGGGATATGAATATGCATTTTTTCGTTACCTTGTTGAGCTGCAGAATCACCATCTGGAACTGTTTTTTCACGGTACCATTACCACTGCTGATGCCCATGGACTCTCTGGGGGCTCAACAATACCCGTCTGTAGCACTTCCTCTTATTCCTTATCCATAACTTCCTGCCGGGCCAGAGGGAGATGGCATGGTCTTACTCGTATCGGGTGGACATCTCCCGTATCAATAACATGCTGCACTAAGTGAGTTAGGCCCACTTCATTCTCATTGAGCGCAAAATATCCTTGAAATCCTCCAAGACTTCCCACAAGCGCACTTTTTGCTGCTCTTTTAAGCCATCAAAGTTTCCGGACCGAATGTCTCTCAAAGCTGATATTCGGGTTTCTCTCTCATCATTGCACATGTCAGCATCCGAACAAGAGCCAGTAGGTATGAGTGGATCAAGGGGAAAGGGTGTTGCTGTATTACAATCAGGGCTGCAGTGTGTGTGGCAATTAGAACTAATCGGCAGGGCTTCTACAGCGTGAGATGGTGGCTCGCAGACAGTTTTTTTCTGCAACAAGGGCATGTTTAGATGCGTCTGCTGAATAAACAAGTCTGGACATTGAGGTCAGGCTTGGAGCAGGATGGGTCAGTTGCACAGAACGTCCATGAGGGAGGGTAAGATAGTCTCTAAATAGGTCCAACACACAACCAACAGCCCTTAAAAAAATCTAGCCCCAGAACGCAGGGGTCCTCCACTTCAGCCACACACACATGGAACGACACAGGCAGACCTCCTATGTCAAGCATGAAGAGTCCTTTCCCTTTTATTGGCGCAAAATCACCAGTCACAGTTTTCAGACGAGTGAATTTTGGCTCCAAAACTGTCCCCACTGGGACTAGATCAGGCCGAACCAGAGTTGCATTTGAACCAGTGTCAACAAGGGCTGTGCAAGCTACTTCTGCCACTAGAATGGGTATGTGGCAGAAATTTCCCACATAAGACCAGCCCACTATCATAAGAGTCTCTGCAGGGCATGGTCCAACCCCGTTCTCCTCAACCTCAGCCAGGAGTGACATATAGAAAGTGTTATCATGGGCCTGGGCTGGGCGGTTTGAGCGCAGCGTCACAACATTTGTAGAATTATTCATCCATGCAGGTGCCCCTGGATGCGATTCAGTCATTTCTGCAGCTCTCAGTATTGGCATTATTTCATCATCCATTTCTGCCCCCAGTATCTCTCTTTCGATGGCTAGTTCTAGCGCTTCACTCAGTGTGGTTGGGTGAGCCAGCTGACTTTGCACACGAAGTTCTCTTGGGGTGAGTACCTGGATAAATCTATCTCTAGCAAGCTCATTCTGGACTGATGCTGGCATTTCAGCATAGGTGCGTTTACATAAACACTCGATGTCATTAGATAAAATGCGGAGGGGCTCACCTTGTCGTCTGTTATGAAATTCTGTCCTCAAAAGGACAGGCTGGCTACATTATCCAAATCATCTGTGAAGAGCCCCAACCAATGAATTATAATCATTCCTTTCAGCAGGACTCAATAACAGGAGACAGGCAGCTGCATCATCAGTAAGGCACAGCGCTAACTACAGAGCTTTATGATTTTCAGACCAGCCTGCAGCATCAGCTAACAGTTCAAACTGGGCTTTGAATGCATTCCAATCCGTTTAACCGGAGAACCGTGGTGTTTTAATAGCATGCATGTCACAGTCTCTGGTGAATTCGCTGCGGGCCTTCAAATGTTTACTTATAGCTCATTAAAGTCAAAAATCAGTATCTCAAAATATTAGAATATTTACATTTGAGTTTGAATAAATGACCATCCCTACAGTATAAATTCTGGGTATCTCTTGTTCTTTGAAACCACAATAATGGGGAAGACTGCTGACTTGCCAATGATCCAGAAGATGAACATTGACACCCTCCACAAAGAGGGTAAGTCACAGAAGGTCATTACTGAAAGGTGTGGCTGTTTACAGAGTGCTGTATCAAAGCATATTAAATGCAAAGTTGACTGGAAGGAAGAATTTGGGTAGGAAAAGGTGTACAAGCAACAGGGATGACTGCAAGCTTGAGAATACTGTCAAGCAAAGCTGATTTAAACACTTGTGAGAGTTTCACAAGGAGAGAACTGAAGCTGGAGTCAGTGCATCAAGAGTCACCACGCTCAGACGTCTTCAGGAAAAGGGCTACCATGCCACTTCTGAACCAGAGACAATGTCAGAAGCGCCTTACCTGGGCTGTGGAGAAAAAGAACTGGACAGTTGCTCAGTGGTCCAAAGTCCTCTTTTCGGATGAAAGTAAATTTTTCATTTCATTTGGAAATCAAGGTTCCAGAGTCTGAAGGAAGAGTGGAGAGGCACAGAATCCATGTTGCTTGAAGTCCAGTGTTTCCACAGTCAGTGATGATTTGGGTTGCCATATCATCTGCTGGTGTTGGTCCACTGTGTTTTCTGATGTCCACAGTCAACGCAGCCATCTACCAGGAAATTTTAGAGCACTTCATGCTTCCTTCTGTTGACAAGCTTTATGGAGATTCTGATTTCATTTTCCAGCAGGATTTGGCACCTGCTCACTCTGCCAAAGGTGCCAAAAGCTGGTTCAACGGCCATGGTGTTGGTGTGCTTGATTGGCCAGCAAACTCGCCTGACCTGAACCCCATAGAGAATCTATGGGGTATTGTCAAGAGGAAGATGAGAGACACCAGATCCAACAATGCAGATGAGCTGAAGGCCACTATCAGAGCAACCTGGGCTCTCATAACACCTGAGCAGTGCCACAGACTGATCGACTCCATGCCACGCCGCATTGCTGCAGTAATTCAGGCAAAAGGAGCCCCAACTAAGTATTGAGTGCTGTACATGCTCATACTTTTCATTTTCATACTTTTCAGTTGGCCAAGATTTCTAAAAATCCTTTCTTTGTATTGGTCTTAAGTAATATTCTAATATTTTGAGAAACTGATTTTTGACTTTCATGAGCTGTAAGCTCTAATCATCAAAATGAAAATAAATAAACATTTGAAATATATCAGTCTGTGTGTAATGAATGAATATAATATACAAGTTTCACTTTTTGAATGGAATTAGTGAAATAAATCAACTTTTTGATGATATTCTAATTATATGACCAGCACCTGTATATACTTTTGCTAGTATCATGCTACTCATATCACCTTCTTGTTAAAAGCATGTAAGCATCATGCTAACAACATGCTAATTATGTTAGTATGTTGCTAGCATCATGCTAATCATATTAACAGCTTGTTTAAAACATGTTAACATCAAGCTAGCAACGTGCTAATCATGCTAATTTTGTTTTAACAATGTTAACACAATTAACATGTTGTTAGCATGATGCTAACACAATTAGGGTTACTATTAGTGCCTAGTGCTGAGTTTATACGACACGCAACACTCATATATTCTCCAGAAAATGTACAGTGCCCTCCACTAATATTGGCACCCTTGGTAATTATGAGCAAAGGCAGCTGTGAAAATAAATCTGCATTGTTTATCCTTTGAATCTTTCATAAAAAAATAAAAAAATTCTAACCTATCATTGAAGTAAAACAATTGTAAGTGGGGAGAAAATCTCATGATAAAAGTTTTTCTCCAATGCATGTTGGCCACAATTATTGGCACCCCTAGAAATTCTTATGAGTAAAATATCTGAAGTATATTTTCATTCATATTTACATTTTTTAGCACACCAGGGTGACTAGGTGCATGAAATTGTCCAGCAGGACTTTTCCACAGGAACATGAATGCCAAATTGCCTAAATCATTCATCTATCTAAAAATTCATCAAGGAGAAAAACCAAAGAATGTGGTTCTGATGTGCAGAACAAGATTGTTGAGCTTCACAAAATAGAAAGTGGCTGTAAAAAAAAAGAAAAGAAAAGCATTGGAAATCCCCATTTCCACCATCAGGGCAATAATTAGGAAGTTACAATCAACTAAAGATGTAACAAATCTGCCTGTTAGAGAACATGTGTCTATATTGTCCTAATGCACGGTGAGGAGGAGCGTTTGAGTGGCCAAAGGAAGCACTCTCAGGCCAAAGGATCACAGCTGGAGAATTGCAGAGTCTGCCTTTGCCTTTGTTAGAAATCTTATAATGGGCAATGGTTGGATCTTTTATCAGGACAATAATCCAAAACAAACATCAAAATCAACACAAAAATGGGTCACTGAGCACAAAATGAAGCTTTTGCTATGGCCGTCCCAGTCCTCTGACCTGAACCTAGTAGAAAATGAGTGGGGTGAACTGAAGAGAAGAAGTACCAACATGTAGCTGGTATTCTGAAGGATCTGGAGAGATTCTGTATGAAGGAATGGTCTCTGATCTCTTATCAGTTGTTCTCCAAACTCTTCAGGTACTATAAGAGAAAACTCAGAGCTGTTATCTTGGGAAAAGGACATTGCAATAATTGGGTGCCAATAATTGTGTCCAACATGTACGAGAGAAAGCATTTATTTCACAGTGAGATTTCTTTCAATTGTTTTATGTCAATGATAGGTTAGAATTTTATGAATGAAAAATCAAAAGGATAAACAATACAAATTTATTTTCACAGCCACCTTTGCTCATATTTACCAAGGGTACCAATGGAGGACACTGTACATGTCTATTTATTTAAATTTCTTTATTTTAATTTAACTTTTTGATACACAATGCCCTGTTGGGGCAACTTAAAGGAAAACGCCACCGGTTTTCCATATTCTAATATGTTCTTCCCTCAACTTAGACTAGTTGATACGTACCTCTCCCGTCTCAGTGCGTGCACTTAATCGCTCTAGCGCACGGCGCAACTATGTTAGCGTTTAGCTTAGCCCCATTCATTCCTTAGGATCCAAACAGGGATGAATTTAGAAGCCACCAAACACTTCCATGTTTTCCCTATTTAAAGATGGTTACATGAGTAGTTACACGAGTAAGTATAGTGACACAAAATAAAACGTGGTGATTTTCTAAGCGGATAAAAAATGATAACTATAATGTATGGCGGAAGAGCACTTCGCAGCACTTCGACTTCGGCGCAGTAATATCATCGCTCAAGTGAGCACGTCGCAGCACTTTGACCTCGGTGCATGATGGTATTACTGCGCCGTGGTCGAAGTGCTGCGACGTGCTCTTCCGCCATACATTATAGTTATCATTTTTTATCTGCTTAGAAAATCACCACGTTTTATTTTGTGTCATCACACTTACTCGTGAAACTACTCATGTAACCATCTTTAAATAGGGAAAACATGGAAGTGTTTGGTGGCTTCTAAATTCATCCCTGTTTGGATCCTAAGGAATGAATGGGGCTAAGCTAAACGCTAACATAGTTGCGCCATGCGCTAGAGCGATTAAGTGCACGCACTGAGATGGGAGAGGTACGTATCAACTAGTCTAAGTTGAGGGAAGAACATATTAGAATATGGAAAACCAGTGGCGTTTTCCTTTAATGGCTGCATTTTGTTCTGCACTATGTTCCACCACTTTAAGACAAATGGCTTTGTTGTGTTTTCATTTTCAAGAGATGAGCTAGATGCAGCTTTTTTGGATTCGCATCAAATGTTCTTCAACTTTTATACTTAATAAATTTGTTTATGATTAAAGATTGATCTGTTGAAAGCAATTATTGTCCAAATGTTCTATTTAAAGGAACACTCCACTTTTTTTTGGAAATAGGCTCATTCTCCAACTCCCCCGAGTTAATAAGTTGAGTTTTACCATTTTGGAATCTATTCAGCCGATCTCCGGGTCTGGCGATAGCACTTTTAGCATAGCTTAGCATAGATCATTGAATCCGATTAGACCAGTAGCATCGCATTCAAAAATGACCAAAGAGTTTTGATATTTTAGTTCTATCATGTACTAAGACCGGCGGAAAATGAAAAGTTGCGATTTTCTAGGCCGATATGATTAGGAACTATAATCCCATTCTGGTGTAATAATCAAGCAAATTTGCTGCCATAACATGGCTGCAGCAGGCGCAACTTTTCATTTTCTACTAGTCTTAGTACACGATAGAACTACAGAAGAGTCAAGTTTGAAATAGGAAAAATATTGAAACTCTTTGGTCATTTTTGAACTCGATGCTACTGGTCTAATCGGATTTAATGTTTTATGCTAAGCTATGCTAAAAGTGCTATCGCTAGACCCAGTGATCGGCTGAATAGATTCCAAAATAGTAAAACTCATTTTATTAACTCTGGGGGAGTTGGAGAATGAGCCTATTTTTTTCAAAAGTGGAGTGTTCCTTTAATTTGTCCTATTCAAATTTAACATTGAAGGGGTACATAAAACATATTTGCCCACCGGCAACTATAGTTGCTACACATTCAAATACGATTTTCAAGAAAAATAACTAAAACCTGGAGAAAATAAATGCAGAACATGTTCACATAGGACACTATTAATGTGACTATATGCAAAAATATGGGCACAAATGGGTTAATAAATCCATTAAGCATATTACCTCTGGTTTTGAGATAAACTGGAGGTTATCCTAACATTAAGTTGACATTTAAGAACTTGTTTTTTCAGGAATTCAATTTCTTCTGTGCTGTGCTGAAAATCCTTTACCTGATCTGGTCCTCATAAATGGCCAGCCTTTTAAAAATGCTTGCAAATCCTTCATTATTCTGTATTACCAAATTTTGTCAACTTGTTTACTTTCAATTAGCACAGGTTTTATATTTCTTTTTGGAAATGATTGGTCATAGGCCTCGTTGATCTGAACTTTTGAGTGAAAAAAGCAGGTAATGGGTTTTAAGGTGTTCTTGTTACACATTACATGTACTTACTATTATAATAACAATAAATTATTCATAATTGCATACAAGTAAGCCTAACCCTAACCATATAGAAAGTACATGTAGTTATTTAATATGACTTACTTAAATGTATAATTATCCTTTAACAAGGACACCTTAAAATAAAGTGTAATCAGAAAGTATTGTGTGTATATTTTGGCAATGTTCACTCAAAAACTGAGGTACATTAGATCATTGGGGCCTTCTATCTCAAACATAGCCTAAAACCTAAAAGATCATTCACTGATCAATCATGTGCATATTGCCAAGTTGGTTTATAATACTTAGAGAAATCTATCTGTTAGCATTCCCATTAATCCCAATGGCAGTTGCTCAGATTTTTTGTTTTGAGCCATGCATCATGTGAGCAGTAAATGCCATGTAATTAATCACTCTTGAGCTAGAGGAAATGATGTCATCACACTGCTGATTGGCTGCTGGCACCACAAGAACGCACACAGTCCTGAGCCCTTTACTAGCGAACCATGCGAATCAATCAGGTAAAGGTCACAAACAGCTCTGCATATAAACACCTTTACTTGTGTTCTACTGGCTTATTCAATTTGTGTTTGTCTGACTGTGTAACAGGAAAATGTCACAAAATAAACAAACAAAACAGAAGTATGAAGTTACAATCATGACTATCAAGCAGCAGCACATCTGATGTTAAGAAAAGACTGTTTTGTTGTTAAACCTTAAAAGAATAGTTCACGTAAAATGAAAATTTTTCAAAAATGTACTCAGGCTATCCTAGATAGTGGATGAGTTTGTATCTTCATCGTAATAAGTTTGAAGAAATTAAACATTATCTTTTGCTCACCAATGGATCATCTGCAGTGAATGGGTGCTGTTAGAATGAGAATACAAACAGCTGATAAACACATCACAAAAACTCCATTATCAATTAATGTTTTGTTAAAAGAAAAGCTGTGTTTGTAATTAAGAAATTCATCAATAAGGCAATTTTCCAGTGGAAAAAGTCTGTTGCAAATTAGCTCAAAAGGGAAATGTACATAAATAATTACAATTAATTATGATTAATTACAATTATTTATATCAGCCGCCAGCAGTAACTGTAACAGAATTAAATTGCCATCATCTAATCTGTTCGTTCAGCGAACATTCAGTGTAAGTTCATATCAACACTAAGAAAGGACATTCTCGTGGCCACAGAAAATACTTTCCTAAGTATTAATGCATTAGAGCATGTAGTAAGGATCAAAAATCATAAAGGGACATTAATTTGCAAGGCAGAATCAGAAATTCGTGTAATTTGTGCACAAGAGTTTTATTAACTAAACACTAACACAAACTAGTCTAACAAACATACACTCACGCGTACATACAAAAGGGGAGCTAAAGTGGATGAATGAACGTTATGAACTTTAAAGTTCCAGGGGTTGGAACGTAACATTTAGTTATTAATATTGCTGTGAGGGTGGAGATTGTAGAAAGAACCAGGCACAAAGAGCGTTTAACCCAATTGAAAGTTTTAATCTCCTCAAGCCAAGGCCACTAAACAGTCTGCGCTATATACAATGCATGATTTAGAAAACAAAAACGAGAAGAATACATTAAACTAAGGGGGAAAAAAAAGAAGAGGAATAAAGGTGGCGCCAAATCAACAAAAGTTGTCACGGTTCATGAATTCACTGTTTCCTTCGGGTCTCGTGGCTCTGTTGTTTACATGTCTGTGAGTGGGTGTGTAGGGCGTGACCGTAGTGTCATCACTAATTAGCGCTCAGCTGATCGCACTCACTGACACCAGCTGCAGCTCGTTTACTCTCCCATAAATACTCACTGTTTTGTCCTTTCCTTTGTCAGAGCGTTGTTTGGTGTCTGTTGTGAGTGTCTCCGGTTCCCTGAGATGTCCCATACAAGTTTGTTCCTGTCTTCGAGTTCCTGATCGTCTTGTCGTCTCATTGTATGGTTTACGTCACCTCTCTGGAACTTCACCGAGCCCTTCACGACCATCGAAGTCCCTGTGTCGCCCGTGTCGTGTCATCTTCATCATCTACCTCGTCTACCGGCTTTGTGACTGTATCTGACCTTCCTTTATTAAATTCTGAGTTCACTTGCATCTCTGCTTCCTCCTTATTATTATCATGACAGAATGCTCTGACCACCTGACCATGGAAGCAGCGAGTGAATCACCGGCTACTCTTCAAGCATTCGTCACCAGCAGCATTCAACCAGCAGCATTGGACAGTTGTGAGAGAAACATCAGCGACACGGGCCGGGCTGTTCAAGCCCTCGTGACACAGGTGTCCGAGCTCACCCAGCAGATTCAACTCTTGCGAGCTCCCACTGCGCCACCCGCACCGGCCATGCCCATTCCACCACCAGCGAGTGCTGCCCAATCGGAACCCAGATTACCGGTACCGGAAGCGTACTCAGGTGAGCCCAGTTATTGTAGAGCCTTCATAACACGTTGCTCTATGCATTTTGCTCTTCAACCCAGAACTTTCAGTACGGAGCAATCCAAAGTGGCGTTCGTGTTAACCCTTCTGTCCGGGAAGGCGGCACTCTGGGGGACGGCGGTGTGGGAGAATCAAGATCCATGCTGCGCCTCGTTCCAGGCACTCGCCGCCGAACTCAGGAGAGTGTTTGATCGCGCCGTGGCCGGAAGAGAAGCTGCCCGACTATTGGCCGACCTTCGTCAGGGAGATCGTTCAGTTTCTGACTTCTCCATTGAGTTTCGGACTCTGGCGGCGGAGTGCCAGTGGAACGAGGAGGCGCAGTGGGATATGTTCCTGCATGGGCTGGCTGACCGCATCCAGAGAGAGATTTATGCGATGGACCTTCCCGTATCTCTAAACGGATTGATCGAGTTGGCTCTGAGAGTCGATGCCAGACTGAGTCGAATCGAACGGCGGGTATTACCCACTCGTGTTTCTGGAGAGACTGGTATCCAGCGATATGGCGGAGCGGATGCGGTCAGTTCCTCCTACGATCCCGAACCCATGCAGGTAGGGCGAGCTCGGCTTTCCCGGGAGGAGAAGGAAAGGCGGAGATCCCAAGGACTATGTTTGTACTGTGGTGGGACTGGACACCAAGCATTTAATTGCCCAGTAAAAGACAGAGCTCGATAGTAACGTTGAGGCTACTATCGGGCGGGATCTCCACCGAGAAGACCTCACCTACATCAACTTTCCTCCCGGTAAGACTGAGATGGTCAACACTCAACCACGACTGCCATGCACTATTGGACTCCGGGGCTGAAGTTAATTTTATGGACAGAACATTTGCACACAAATTTAACATCCCCATCAAACCTCTCACCCAGGAGATTCCTGTGCATGCACTCAATGGCCAGAATCTTCCCACCATCAACTCCACCACAGAGACTATCACCCTCATCACATCCGGCAACCACAGCGAGAGACTGTCATTTCTTATCATGGACTCCCCCCTGGCCCCTGTCCTCGGTCACCCCTGGCTCCTTCAGCACAACCCCTGTGTGGACTGGCAGAGTTGTGCTGTAGTTTCATGGAGCAATCGTTGTCATGAGTCGTGTCTTGTGTCTGCTTGTCAGTCTGTCTCTGTTCCTTTGTTTCAGGAGGAGACAGTGGATTTATCAAACGTGCCCGCAGAGTACCAGGACCTGAAGGAGGTGTTCAGTAAGTCTCGAGCTGCTTCTCTCCCTCCGCATCGTCCCTATGACTGTGCTATAGAGTTATTGCCAGGTAAGTCTCCGCCTAAGGGCAAGTTATATTCGCTCTCTGCTCCAGAGAGAGAGGCTATGGAGAAATACATTTCTGATTCTTTAGCAGCCGGGTTCATCCGCCCTTCCTCTTCTCCAGCGGGGGCGGGGTTCTTTTTTGTGGGGAAGAAGGATGGATCCCTGCGACCTTGTATTGATTACCGAGGGTTGAACAACATCACGGTAAAGAATACCTATCCTTTGCCGTTGATGTCTTCAGCTTTCGAGAGGTTGCAGGGAGCATCTATTTTCACAAAACTGGACTTACGTAATGCTTATCATTTGGTCCGCATCAGGAAGGGGGATGAGTGGAAGACCGCCTTCAATACCCCCAGGGGCCACTTCGAATATTCGGTAATGCCGTTTGGGTTATCGAACTCCCCGGCGGTCTTCCAGGCACTCGTCAACGACGTGCTGCGAGATATGGTTGATCGGTTCATATATGTCTACCTGGATGACATATTGATTTTTTCTTCTTCTCTCCAGGAACATGTGCAGCACGTCCGGCGAGTGCTTCAGAGGCTGTTAGAGAATGGGCTTTTTGTCAAGGCGGAGAAATGCGCTTTTCATGCACAGTCGGTTCCTTTTTTGGGATACATTGTGTCGTCTGAGGGTCTTCGCATGGATCCTGTCAAGGTTAAGGCTGTGGTGGAGTGGCCAAGCCCAGATTCCCGTAAGGCCCTACAGAGGTTTCTGGGTTTCGCCTATTTCTACCGGCGTTTTATTCGCAACTTCAGCCAACTAGCCGCTCCTCTGACTGCCTTGACCTCCCCCAGAACTCCGTTCAGGTGGTCAGACGCGGCCGAGGCTGCGTTTGCCAAACTCAAGGGCCGTTTTGTTTCAGCCCCCATCCTTATCACCCCTGATCCTTCACGGCAGTTCGTGGTGGAGGTCGACGTGTCAGAGGTGGGGGTAGGTGCAGTGTTATCACAGCGTTCTCCCACAGACGACAGAATGCATCCGTGCACATTTTTGTCCCATCGTTTATCCCCTGCTGAGCGTAATTATGACATTGGTAACCGAGAATTGTTGGCAGTCAAATTAGCATTGGAGGAATGGCGTCATTGGTTAGAAGGGTCGGGGGTACCTTTTATAGTCTGGACCGATCATAAGAACCTTGAATACATTAGAACTGCCAAAAGATTGAACTCCAGGCAGGCTCGGTGGGCACTTTTTTTCGGTCGTTTTGACTTTTCTCTCTCGTACCGCCCGGGGTCCAAAAACATCAAACCCGACTCTTTATCGTGTATTTTTGATCGTTCCGTACGCCCGTCTACTCCCGAGTGCATTTTACCCAAGACCCTATTTGTCTCCACACTCACATGGGAGCTCGAATCGAAGGTCAAGACGGCCTTAGAAGGGGTAACGCCTCCGACTCGGTGTCCACCTAACCTTTGTACCGGAGGGACTACGGTCAGACGTCATTCGATGGGGACATTGCTCCAATGTGGCTTGTCATCCGGGAGTCAGTCGTACCAAGTTTTTGGTCAAGCAACGATTCTGGTGGCCACTCATGGCTTGTGACGTTCACAGTTTTGTTTTGGCTTGTTCGGTTTGTGCCACTGGTAAGACTTCCAATCGACCTCCTGCTGGGTTACTTCAGCCGCTGCTAGTTCCTTCGAGACCCTGGTCCCATATCGCCCTAGATTTTGTTACCGCCCTCCCGCCCTCCCGCCCTCCCAGGGCAACACGGTAGTTTTAACCGTGGTGGACCGGTTCTCGAAGGCAGCTCATTTCATTCCCTTGCCCAAATTGCCCTCAGCCAAGGAGACAGCGCTGGCTGTCGTTAACCACGTCTTTCAGTTACATGGCCTCCCGATAGACGTGGTTTCCGACAGAGGACCCCAGTTTATATCCAGATTTTGGAAAGAGTTTTGTAAATTACTGGGGGCGGCTGTCAGTCTATCTTCTGGGTTTCACCCCCAGAGCAATGGGCAAACTGAAAGAGCCAACCAAGATCTGGAGAGAACGCTGCGATGTTTAGTCTCCAAGAATCCTTCCTCTTGGAGTCAACAACTCTCTATGGTGGAGTACGCCCACAACACGTTACCAGTGTCATCCACGGGCCTATCTCCGTTTGAGTGTAGTGTAGGGTACCAGCCACCTATTTTTCCCAGTCTGGAGTCTGAAGTCGCGGTCCCCTCCGCTCACGCATTTGTCCAGAGGTGTCACCCCACTTGGACTAGAGCCCGCGAGACTCTACTCCAGGTGGGGGCGCGCACCAAGGCCAAAGCCGATCGCCACCGGTCTAGGCCTCCCGTATACGTCGTCGGCTCCAAAGTGTGGCTTTCAACTAAGAACATTCCTCTCCGGTCCGTCTCGAATAAACTTGCTCCCAAATTCATTGGCCCGTTCACTGTCACCAAGATTGTTAGTCCGGTGGCAGTCCGCCTTAACCTCCCTCCTGCGTACAGGAGAATTTATCCCGTGTTTCATGTCTCCAAAATTAAGCCCGTGTTTTACTCTCGTATTAATCCGCCAGCTCCGGTTCCCCCACCGCCGCGTCTCGTAGATGGGGAACCGTCCTATTCGGTCAACCGTATTCTGGACTCAAGACGGAGGGGACGCGGAGTTCAGTACTTGGTGGACTGGGAAGGTTACGGTCCGGAGGAGAGAAGTTGGGTACCTGCGAGAGACATCCTGGATCACTCCCTTATCGATGATTACAATCGACAGGTAAGGGAGTCTGGGAACGCCAGGAGGCGTTCCTAGGAGAGGGGGTACTGTCACGGTTCATGAATTCACTGTTTCCTTCGGGTCTCGTGGCTCTGTTGTTTACATGTCTGTGAGTGGGTGTGTAGGGCGTGACCGTAGTGTCATCACTAATTAGCGCTCAGCTGATCGCACTCACTGACACCAGCTGCAGCTCGTTTACTCTCCCATAAATACTCACTGTTTTGTCCTTTCCTTTGTCAGAGCGTTGTTTGGTGTCTGTTGTGAGTGTCTCCGGTTCCCTGAGATGTCCCATACAAGTTTGTTCCTGTCTTCGAATTCCTGATCGTCTTGTCGTCTCGTTGTATGGTTTACGTCACCTCTCTGGAACTTCACCGAGCCCTTCACGACCATCGAAGTCCCTGTGTCGCCCGTGTCGTGTCATCTTCATCATCTACCTCGTCTACCGGCTTTGTGACTGTATCTGACCTTCCTTTATTAAATTCTGAGTTCACTTGCATCTCTGCTTCCTCCTTATTATTATCATGACAAAAGTATTAAAACCTAAATGGTTCCTAAACTAAGTTCCCAGAACCCTCTAACCCAACGAACCAAAGAAAAATGTAGAAAACAAACTCGAAATCTTCGGCATATGCGACGCGACAATTAAACTAAACTAACTACAAACAAAAGTTCAAAAGGGAGCTCATCTCTTATCTAGTGTGTCTAACACTTGTTAGCTGCGGGCAGAATGTATCCTAGGGCGCGCGATACGCTAACCTGTTCCCCAGTAAAAGAAGGGAACAGTTAACTCTTATCAACACTCAACTCATAATCTGGATAGTACAAAAACAAGCATTAGGCTCACACATTCACAACGAAAGGGTACAAACTCTAATACAGGTTTCAACTCAAAACACCTGAACACACACACTGAGATACTCAGCGCGACGCACCCGGAGACCTTTAACCAGCAGGGTGACACTGGATTGACATCAGATGAGATCCTAGGATCTTGGATGAATGGAAAGTCAAGGCTGAAGACTTCTAGCTCACATCCTCATCTTCTCAGTATCTGGAAGAACCGCTGACTGCAAGGTGGGTCACTGATGTGAGAGCTTTATCTGCTACAGAGGTCACTCCTTTCGGGTGTCAAAGAGCCAATGGTGACTTTCACTTTTGGAGGGAAAGTTTTTTACGACTCTTTGTCTCTGAACATGGTAATTTGCCTGGGGTTAATGCAAAAACTACTAAAGATTCTTAGGACACTAATACAGTGGGGCAAAAAAAGTATTTAGTCAGCCACCAATTGTGCAAGTTCTCCCACTAAAAAAGATGAGAGAGGCCTGTAATTTTCATCATAGGTACACCTCAACTATGAGAGACAAAATGAGAAAAAAAAAATCCAGAAAATCACATTGTAGGATTTTTAAAGAATTTATTTGCAAATTATGGTGGAAAATAAGTATTTGGTCAATAACAAAATTTCATCTCAATACTTTGTTATATACCCTTTGTTGGCAATGACAGAGGTGAAATGTTTTCTGTAAGTCTGCACAAGGTTTTCACACACTGTTGCTGGTATTTTGGCCATAAGTTTAGGGCCAAAATACTTTAAACTCCCTCCAAAGATTTTCGATGGGGTTCAGATCTGGAGACTGGCTAGGCCACTCCAGGACCTTGAAATGCTTCTTACGAAGCCACTCCTTTGTTGCCCGGGCGGTGTGTTTGGGATCACTGTCATGCTGAAAGACCCAGCCACGTTTCATCTTCAATGCCCTTGCTGATGGAAGGAGGTTTTCACTGAAAATCTCACGATACATGGCCCCATTCATTCTTTCGTTTACACGGATCAGTCGTCCTGGTCCCTTTGCAGAAAAACAGCCCCAAAGCATGATGTTTCCACCCCCATGCTTCTCAGTAGGTATGGTGTTCTTTGGATGCAACTCAGCATTCTTTCTCCTCCAAACACAACAAGTTGAGTTTTTACCAAAAAGTTCTATTTTGGTTTCATCTGACCATATGACATTCTCCCAATCCTCTTCTGGATCATCCAAATGCTCTCTAGCAAACTTCAGACGGGCCTGGACATGTACTGGTTTAAGCAGGGGGACACGTCTGGCACTGCAGGATTTGAGTCCCTGGCGGCGCAGTGTGTTACTGATGGTAGCCTTTGTTACTGTGGTCCCAGCTCTCTGCAGGTCATTCACTAGGTCCCCTTGTGTGGTTTTGGGATTTTTGCTCACAGTTCTTGTGATCATTTTGACCCCACGGGGTGAGATCTTGTGTGGAGACCCAGATCGAGGGAGATTATCAGTGGTCTTGTATGTCTTCCATTTTCTAATAATTGCTCCCACATTTGATTTCTTCACACCAAGCTGCTTACCTATTGCAGATTCAGTCTTCCCAGCCTGATGCAGGTCTACAATTTTGTTTCTGGTGTCCTTTGACAGCTCTTTGGTCTTGACCAAGGTTGTGGACAGGTGTCTTTTATACTGATAACGAGTTCAAACAGATGCCATTAATACAGGTAACGAGTGGAGGACAGAGGAGCCTCTTAAAGAAGAAGTTACAGGTCTGTGAGAGCCAGAAATCTTGCTTGTTTGTAGGTGACCAAATACTTATTTTACCAAGGAATTTACCAATTAATTCTTTAAAAATCCTACAATCTGATTTTCTGGATTTTTTTTCTCATTTTGTCTCTCATAGTTGAGGTATACCTATGATGAAAATTACAGGCCTCTCTCATCTTTTAAAGTGGGAGAACTTGTACAATTGGTGGCTGACTAAATACTTTTTTGCCCCACTGTATGTTGCATAGGTATCAACATGTAATATTTACTCTAGATCAGATCATCCAAACACGAATGGATAGAGACCAAACATGGTATAAGTGAGGTGATATTAACTAGTGATCTATCATAAGCATGCATAAAACAGTACACAACACAAAAGAACATGTAATAATATTCACAATGACCTGAAGGATATGTGTTTATTGAAATAATGAATTTTTTCTATGAATTAATTAGAGAAGAGTCTATTTTTATGGCATAATGTCCTTCTTAAGGTTCAAAGATGGTGAGAGGGAGAACTCTCAACATGCCATTAGGTCATAAAGTTTATCTGGTCTGGCTAAAGTGTCCTGGTTGTCATGGTAACCGGGGGCCTGGAGTCATTCACAGACATACTGGCATCCAGTATGTGTATTGGGTGAGGGGTCTGTGACTATTTGTTAATCTAATGACTAATTGATTTGTTAAATCTAATGAAAAATTGTGTGTCTGATTGGTCCAAATGCTACAAGTCTCATCAGATATATAGTAGATAAATACACACAGACCAAGCACTGTTTACAAATGAAAACAGTCTAAAACAGTCCTAAACAAATATGTTGGTGGATCTGACAGGATAACAGGAGATGGACTTTGGATAGAGTGTTATTATGGACTTGTATTTTGTCCAGAAGCAACAATTTAATGTAATAAATAAATAAATAAATCAATAAAACTTAATGATGGATTTGTTTCTTACAAACACACATCTTTTCATTTCACCAGATGTTAATTGATGGACTGGAATCATGTGGATTACTTATGAATTATTGTGATATTTTTATCAGCTGTTTGGTGGCACCCATTCACTGCAGAGGATCCACTGGTGAGCAAATGATGTAATCCTATATTTCTCCAGATCTGTTCTGATGAAGAAACACCCTCAGGCCATCCAAGATGTTGATGAGTTTGAGTACATTTTCAGCAAATTTTCATTTTTGGATGATTTCCTTTAAGAAATAAATGAAAATATAAAAGAAACCAACAAATATTAAAGATTCAGATGCAGGTGAATATTTACATAATGGTCATGTCTAAAATTCATGTAAAAGTAGTTTCTCACATTGTCAGTTTACCAATTTATAATGTAATGCAAATAATATGTAAATGCTGGTGTAAATACTTTAGGATATTAAACTGATATTTTTATAGTGTCTTTGCACACTCCAGTCTAGATGTTTTGTTCAGCTTAGTAGGAGATATACAGTGGAAGTGTTTCTCTGTGTAGAAGTTTGACCCTGAAACACACCATGCCTCATTTCCTGCAGACTCTCTCTCTCTCTCTCTCTCTCTCTCTCTCTCTCTCTCTCTCTCTCTCTCTCTCTCTCTCTCTATGTGCTTGATTAGTCCCTCATTAATTAACACCAGCTTCTTTGCACATCTACACTAAGCAATCCTCATGCGAACCCTTCAAAAATATACACATAAAAAAGAAGGTGGGCGTAATAGATAGAAAACAGGAAGGGGCATTGAGAAGGTGAATAATTGAGGTTCGAGTACTTGTGGCTGCTTGCAAATGGACAGATAATACTTTCCACATTGTTATAAAAATCTCATTATGCATTTGTGGTAATGGAGTCATACTTTAATAGATAAATGTGTCTAAATCCAGAGTAATTGAAAGAATTTCACACAAGCTGTCTTATCTTCCCTGTCGTTATTTAATAAAAAAAGTCAAGGCTCAGTCAGCCTGACAGTAACTCATGAATTTAGCTTTGCTTATATAATACAGTGAATGGACCAACATTTTTAAGTCAACTGTATAATCTCCCTTTTTATTTATTTTTTTAGTAAGGTTATTTGTGTTTCAGTAAATTAAACTTCTAGAAAGTCTGAAAAGCTTTAACCTTGGTTAAACCGAAATGCATTTTTGTGCTGTAGAAAGAAAATGTAACATTTAACAAGTGACAATTTCGCAAGTAGATAAATAAATACACAGTTATTTTTCTGCATGGTCTTTACATTAACTTAAGTTCTGTCATGACAACTATTGGAGGGATTGGCATGGTAATTTACATGACAATGTTAATGTATTTGGTCTAGGCAGAATAGATCTGCTACGCTGCTTCTGCTGTGGCAGAGCAAGTACCGAGACTTTCTACTGCCAATACATCCACAACATGCTGCTGTGAGCATGTAGGAAATGCTGCTGCAAATATAACATACATGAAATAATCCCTCATAGCATACATGAATCACCTCATAGCAGATCTATAGGTGGAGCTGGAAAAGGTGGAGGGTTTCTGAAGCATGCTGCGAAACTGCTACAACAAACACTAGTCATATATTTGGGTCACACTTTATATTAGGTGGCCTTAACTACTATGTACATACACCAAAGAATAAGTACAATGTACTTTTTGTGTTCATACTGTATTGCAAAACACATTTGCTGCTATTGAGGTGGGATATGGGTAAGGTTAGGGACAGGTTAAGTGGTATGGGTAGGTTTAAGAGTTGGTTAAGGTGTAAGGGATGGTTCAACAGTGTAATTATAAATGTAAGTACAAAAATTAATTACAGATGTAATTACATATACAGTGGGGCAAAAAGTATTTAGTTAGCCACCAATTGTGCAAGTTCTCCCACTTAAAAAGATGAGAGAGGCCTGTAATTTTCATCATAGGTATACCTCAGCTATGAGAGACAAAATGAGAAAAAAAAATCCAGAAAATCAGATTGTAGGATTTTTAAAGAATTAATTGGTAAATTCCTTGGTAAAATAAGTATTTGGTCACCTACAAACAAGCAAGATTTCTGGCTCTCACAGACCTGTAACTTCTTCTTTAAGAGGCTCCTCTGTCCTCCACTCGTTACCTGTATTAATGGCATCTGTTTGTTATTAGAAAATGGAAGACATACAAGACCACTGATAATCTCCCTCGTTCTGGGGCTCCACGCAAGATCTCACCCCGTGGGGTCAAAATGATCACAAGAACTGTGAGCAAAAATCCCAGAACCACATGGTGGGACCTAGTGAATGACCTGCAGAGAGCTGGGACCAAAGTAACAAAGGCTACCATCAGTAACACACTGCGCCGCCAGGGACTCAAATCCTGCAGTGCCAGACGTGTCCCCCTGCTTAAGCCAGTACATGTCCGGGCCCGTCTGAAGTTTGCTATATAACAAAGTATTGAGATGAAATTTTGTTATGGACCAAATACTTATTTTACCACCATAATTTGCAAATAAATTCTTTAAAAATCCTACAATGTGATTTTCTGGATTTTTTTTCTCATTTTGTCTCTCATAGTTGAGGTATACCTATGATGAAAATTACAGGCCTCTCTCATCTTTTTTGGTGGGAGAACTTGCACATTTGGTGGCTGACTAAATACTTTTTTGCCCCACTGTAGCTATTTTTAAAAATATAAGTACTATTTAAAAACAGGTATGTACACAATAAACTGCATCTCGAAATCTCCGATCTCAAATCTCCCTTTTCTGTCAAAGATACTAGAAAAGGTAGTATCCTCACAATTATATCCCTTCCTAGAGAAAAATGATATCTGTGAGGAATTCCAGTCAGGATTTAGATCATATCATAGTACTGAGACTGCTCTCATTAGAGTTACAAATGACCTGCTTCTATCATCTGATCGTAGTTGTATCTCTTTATTAGTTCTACTGGATCTTAGCGCTGCGTTCAACACTATCGACCACAACATTCTTTTGAATAGACTACAAAACTTTGTTGGCATTAGTGGAAGCGCCTTAGCATGGTTCAAATCATACTTATCTGACCGCCATCAGTTCGTAGCAGTGAATGAAGAGGTATCATATCGATCACAAGTACAGTATGGAGTACCTCAAGGCTCAGTACTAGGGCCGTTACTTTTCACGCTTTACATGTTACCCTTGGGAGATATTATCAGGAGACATGGTGTTAGCTTTCACTGTTAGGCTGATGATACTCAGCTCTATATTTCTTCGCGGCCCGGTGAAACATACCAAATTGAGAAACTAACGGAATGCATAGTCGATATAAAAAACTGGATGACGAGTAATTTTTTACCGCTAAATTCTGAAAAAACAGAGGTGTTAGTTATTGGACCTAAAAACCCCACATGGAACAACCTAGAACATTATCTAACACTTGATGGCTGTTCTGTCAATTCTTCTTCATCAGTCAGGAACCTAGGTGTGCTGTTCGATAGCAATCTTTCATTTGAAAGCCATGTTTCTAGCATCTGTAAAACTGCATTTTTTCATCTCAAAAACATATCTAAATTGCGACCTATGCTCTCAACGTCAAATGCAGAAATGTTAATTCATACGTTTATGACCTCAAGGTTAGACTATTGTAATGCTTTATTGGGTGGTTGTTCAGCACGCTTGATCAGCAGTTAGTCCAGCAGCTAGAGTCCTTACTAGAACCAGGAAATATGACCATATTAGCCCGGTTCTGTCAACACTACACTGGCTCCCTATCAAACATCGGATAGATTTTAAAATCTTGTTAATTACTTATAAAGCCCTGAATGGTTTAGCTCCTCAGTACTTGAGCGAGCTCTTATCGCATTATAGTCCTCCACGTCCACTGCGTTCTCAAAACTCTGGCCGTTTGATAATACCTAGAATATCAAAATCGACTGCGGGCGGCAGATCCTTTTCCTATTTAGCACCCAAACTCTGGAACAATCTACCTAACACTGTTCGGGAGGCAGACACACTCTGTCAGTTTAAATCTAGATTAAAGACCCATCTTTTTCCCCTTGGCGTACACATAACACACTAATACGCTTCTATTATTCAAATCCGTTAAAGGATTGTTAGGCTGCATTGATTAGATCAACCGGAACCGGGAACACTTCCCACAACACACGATGTACTCGTTACATCGTAAGTAGAATGGCATCTATGCTAATATTTGTCTGTTTCTTTCCTATGATCAGATGGTGGATCAGCACCAAGAGATGATGTCTGCAGCCCTGATTGTCAGAGGAGACCAGGACACCCAGATGACCCCCAGAGACCTCGATTAAAATACACTAAAACTAAAAAATATAATTAAAAATATAATAAAATACCTAACTACATAATACTACTATTGTTAGAACTTGAAACTTTTGAACTGTGGGTTTCGTCTGGTCAGAGGAGAACTGGCCCCCCGACTGAGCCTGGTTTCTCCCAAGGTTTTTTTTTCTCCATTCTGTCACAGAGGGAGTTTTGGTTCCTTGCCGCTGTCGCCTCTGGCTTGCTCAGTTGGGGACACCTAATTTCTAGCGATTATCGCCGATTTGATTGCTCATATACTATTTAAACTAAACTGAGCTAGACAATGACATCTCTGAATTCAATAATGAAATGCCTTTAACTTAAAATTAAATGTTTCATCTATTATATATTACTGACACTCTTTCCTCCAATTTGATACTGTTAAGTGCTTTGACACAATCTGTATTGGTAATAGCACTATATAAATAAAGGTAACTTGACTTGACTTGACAATAAGTGCATTGTACCAAATGATTAATTTAAATTTAAGTACATAGTAGTTAAGGCCACCTAATACAAAGTGGGACCTATATTTGAATGTTGAGCAGAGAGGTCATTGGCTACTGATACAGGAACCAGTCAGCTGTGCCATGTGGTAATGATGTCATTAGGTCAGATTAAGTTAGACCTATCGGACTGCGCCATCTAGAGTTTCATACCAGAACTCTGTATTTCTGTCCTGACAACTCTCGGAGGGATTAGCATGGTAATGTACATGACGATGTTAATGTAGTTGGTCTTGGTGGAATAGATCTGCTATGCTGCTGCTGTGGCAGAGCAAGTATCGAGACTTACTACTGCCAGTACATCCACAACATGCTGCTTTGAGCATATAAGAAATACTGCTGCTGCAAATATAACATACATGAAATAACCCCCCACAAAACTGGAGACGTAGAAGGGACAATACAAGCCAAACAAGAACAAAACACCCTCCAACAAGCAGATCTATTGCCAAGACATATGTACTGCTGCTGCTCCTAAGAGCCACATAAACCACATGTATTACTATTAGGGGTGTCAATGTTAACGCATTAACCCATGCGATTAATCTAAAAAATTTAACGTGTTAATATTTTAACACGAATTAATCGTTTGATAATTGTCTTCAGCGATTACATATGCTCTAAACTGCATTTTGCTCTAGCTGTATAAACACAGATGCATTTAGTATTTAGCTGCTAACTGCATTTATATGCTGCTAATATGCTTAATATTTTCCTCCTGCATGCATTGCAAACTGCTAACATGACACTTAGTTAAAAACTTGATTATGGTTGCTCATTTTTGGATTCAATTAGGCAGACCACGCAATACACAGAGTGATATGGATTAGAAGAGCATTCACTTACCTTAGACGTTGATTTCGCTGTTTTGAAGCACGCTGCGAAACTGCTACAACAAACACTAGTCATATATTTGAATGTTTAGCAGAGAGCTCATAGGCTACCGATACAGGAGAGAACCAATCAGCTGTGCCATGTGGTAATGATGTCATTAATTCAGATTGAGTTAGACCTATCGGACTGTGCCATCTAGAGTTTCATGCCAGAACTCTGTATTTGTTCTGTTCTGATCTAATGATGTTTTCTTTTCCCAACCCTACAAAACTAAAGCATTTCTGCATTTTCACATTTACTTAAAACCATTGTTTAGTATTTTTAATAAGCAGTACTCTTAGTGGGGACAGTTGGCTGGTTCTCGCAATGTAGGTGATTTCAGGTTTTACTATCCATGTGGGGACACACAACATCTCTCAGCCAGAAAATGTTGTAATAGCCCTCAATGAACAAATCTGTGGATAAATTAAGCTTGCAGTAACATACATGAAACAATATTTTGTATTTAGTTGTGTTTGCTAAGGCAAGTTACTATTATTCATACTTATGGTTAGGTTGGTGAAACTCTGTGCATAACTCATCCTGATATAGCATTCAACATTAAAGCAACTGTATGCATGTTTTTCCTCAAAATATCAGTTTCAAAATCTTTCTGATGGCACACTGACTTCTAATAAGACGAATGGCTTCCGTTTCTTTCCCAAAAGTCGTCTTCTTCTTTTTTGATGTTTAATTGCGGTTTGCATATTCCGCCACCTACTGGGATGGGGTGTGAGGCATTGATATCAGGAGTGAAGGGGGGAAAAAAATACTAACTTCCTGTATTCTGTTAAATATATTTATGGCTTTCCAAAAAAAAAAAGAGCTCTATAATCTTTGTAAGGACTGTTTAGTATATTCTGCAAAGTAAAAGAGTTCTGAGAGTACTGTATGTAAGTTTGGCAAGCAGGTATGAAATTCTGCGGAAAGGCCGGATTGCTTTATGCCAGCAACAAATGCACAAATTACTATATACACACACACACACACACACACACACACACACACACACACACACACACACACACACACACACACACACACACACACACACACACACACACACACACACACACACACACACACACACACACAGGTTTGTTTTGCTATCCTTGTGGGGACTTTCCATAGGCGTAATGGTTTTTATACTGTACTTACTGTATGTGCTATTGTCCTACACCAACCCTACACCTAAACCTACCCCTTACAGGACACTTTCTGCATTTTTACTTTCTCAAAAAAAAAACTCACTCTGTATGATTTTTAAGCTTGTTTCCTCATGGGGACCTAAATGTCCCCATAAGGTCAACATTTACTGGTTTTACTATACTTGTGGGGACATTTGATCCCCTCAATGTAGCATAAACAAGAACACACACACACAGAGGACCATTTGGAGCTTTAATGAACAAATCCTTCAGATTTTGCAGAGTGGTGTGCTTTCATTTTTCAAAACAATTACACTTAAGATTTTACCTTGGCAGATAAAAGCTTTAGAAGCCAGAAAGAAACCTTCTAACAACTGAGGTGGTGACTTTTGCATGAACGAGAGCCACAATGTCAAGGGTGTTTTATAACCTATATTTCAATATTTATAAGAAATAAGATGTGTTTATTCAAGAATTTTTCTCCAAGCTTCTACACAAGATAACTTCTTAGTTCTTTAAAATCCATGCATATGATTATCATTGTCAGATTCAGCATTAACACTTTGAATATTTGGTCATATTCTCACCACAAATATTACTAGATGACTTCCTACAGTGGTGATTCACTGGATTAAAAAATAATATATGTTTAGACTTGTAATTCTAGTTGTGCTCTTTACAAACCTACCCAACTACCCCCCAAGAGAGAGCAGCTGCTGGCACTTCTTTGCTGATGTGCTGCCAGCCCTTGTGTTCATTGTCCCCAGCCAGCCCCGGGGCCCTGCTCTACAAACGCAAGCAAAAAGCCCAACAATAATTTAGACAACAGAAATCCAACAAATGCACATTAGACACAGTCCTTTGCATTAGCTCAGCAAATGAAGACAAATGAATAAATACTGTATGCATGCAATGTGAAGTTGAGGCACAAATCATACACTCAGAAAAAACACTCTATTACCACAACTTAAGTAAATACATTGGTGAAAGACAAAATGATAAATTATTGGTTTAATTAAACATTATTTGAATGAGTTCTGTTGTTAGAAATGTTGGTGATTACATTAACTTATTATGTGTGTTGATATTATGTATTATGTAAACTCTCATTTCTGTAGGATATTATTTCGACTCAATATATCAGAATATGGTTGTTCTGAGTTTTTTTTTAAAAAAAAAAAAAAAAAAAAAAAAAAGGGTCATAATAAATACTTTTCACTAGATTCGACTGCTTGGCAATAATGCTAATACGAAGATTGCTAGATTTGAGTGATTATGTTATCTATTCCACCAGAAGCTAAAAACAAGACCACACAAGCTTTTAATTTCCGGTGGGACTGCCAGGGTTCACATACTGTACACACACAACAGGCAAGTGTTCTCTGCACATGCCATCAGGGAGATGTCGGTTTCTGACAGCATCTATTACAGAGAAGGCCATGCATAGCCACATTAGCCTTGTGTGATGCTGAACCCTGATTATGGTGCTCTGTCTATGTCCCATCCAAACTGCTCTGAGAACCCCCATGGGAGTCGCCCGTCTAGACTCAGTGTAAGCGCTCTTCATTGCACTGGGAGAATGTATCTGTCAGGATGCAAACCAGACCCCAAGAGAGAGGAATAGTAGGACACTGTGTTTGTAGCTTTTCAGTGGTTTATTTACATGTGGTACATTGTAAAAAATTTCAGACCTCCCCAACTCAAAATTTTCTAGTGACTGATTACATCTTTTCCATTGGCCCAATTGAATTTCTGCTAATTTAATTTTTTCAGTTGTGGCAACAGTCTGTTAACATTGGCTCAATGAGAAATAATATGTTGAGCCAATTGGGAAAACATTAAATCTACTAAACCATGTTATTGGCCCAATTAAATATTTTAAATGGTAGTAGCATACATTTTTTGTTTTACCTAATCTAAAAATGTATATTGACAAATTTATATCGCTAAAGCAACCTTACTTAATTATTTATTCCCTGTTGTCCCAAAATTATTTAAATCAAAAACAAAAACGAAAAAAAAAACAAAATAAATGATGATACAATGAACATGGACACATTTTAATACATTTTTAATAAATCTACAATATTGTAAAAATACCTTACAATGATAAGTATATTGAAATTTTCTACACAGTAAACCTTAAAAAAAATCATGCATTTTAATTCTCATAAGACACACAAAGCTGATTAATTGCACTTTAAACATATCAAAAATATAAAAAGCACCGTAAAATGTAATAATTTATCTGAGGTTACTTCAACCAGTGTTTAGTGTAATGTCACCTGAATATTACCATTCTCACAAAAGGTACTCTGAACTCATGAAACTTACACTTCAAATGTTTGCCAAAAAATAAAATAAAATAAATAAATAATCTCATAAGAGGTACTTTGTACTTTTTAGGGTTAGTTCACCTAAACAATGAAAATTCTGTCATTAATTACCCTCATGTCATTCCACATCTGTAAGACCTTTGTTCATCTTCAGAACACAAATCAAGATATTTTTGATGAGATCTGAGAGCTTTCCGTCCCTCCATAGAAAGCTATCCAGCTTACACATTCAAGGTCCAGAACAGTAGGAAAGACATCATTAAAGTAATCAACGTGACTCCAGTGGTTTATACCTCAATTTTAGGAACCAACGCGAGTGCTTTGTTTGCGCAAAAATAAATAAATAAATAACCACTTTATTTACTAAAACATTGGTCTGCAACCCAATAGGGGAAGCACCACCACGCTTTGGATAGTATTTTGTAATTTTTTATTTTTTTTTTCTGCAAACTCTTGCGTTGCTTCTTAAAATTTAGGTTAAACCACTGGACTCACACTGAATAGTTTAATGATGTCTTTCCTTGAATGTGTAAGTTCCATAGCTTCCTATGGAGGGTCAGAGAGCTCTCGGATTTATCAAAAATATCTTAATATGTGTTCTGAAGTTGCCTGAAGGTCTTACGGGTTTGGGTACGACATGAGAGTGAGTAATTAATGACAATTTCCATTTTTGGTGAACTAACCTTTTACTGTAAATCCTTGTTGTACTCCATGTTGAGTGCACACAATAATCCAAAGAGTACAATAAATACATTTACAAAGTCTCTTAAGTCTCTTAAATTCCAATTTTCATTGCAGTTGTGTGGTTCTCCAATGGCTCTGTAAAAAAAAAAAAAAAAAAAATAGCAATGTCAATATAAGTCTACATATAACTTCATTAACTTATGCAGCCTGCATTACACAGAGCCACGTCACACAAATTACATCCAAGAGCTCATAGTATTTGACACTAATATGGAATTAACATATTCAATAAGAACTCACTGTGAAATTCATAGTGGTTCCTTTATAACACCTCTAACTTCTGACTAAATGTTTTTGTGCTTACATTTTAAGGACTACCGTGGACTCCTAAAGTTGTGATATTCTGCATATTCTGTGTGGTGGTCAGTTCACAGCAGTCATAGAAATTAATATTTTCCAATACGTTTAAATTGAGTTTTACCTTTTATGGCATTTTTACCTTCATAAAACCATTTTTGTAAAAAAGTGCATCATTGTTTGAGTCAAATTCTTACATTTTAATGGTCAATTAGCATAAGACATTTGGACTGTTACCAAGCAGCTGGAATCAGTATCAACAAAATGCATACAGTTACAACTGCATAAATAATGTTTTGATATTTTATTGGAAAAGATAGTTTAAATGTGAAATTAAAACTGTCAGTAGGTGGCAGTCACAATAAGTGAGTCATTGCGATTGAACTGAATCATTTAAATGGTTGATTCATTCAGAAACGAAACATGACATATTGCTCAGAGATGCAAATTGTAATTATTTTTGTTGGCGAAATAGAGCAAAAACAGCCATACTGTGTCTAAAACGTAAGTCCCTTAATATTACCATCTTGTGCATTGAACTGTTGTATAAAATCAACATCACATTTGTAATAGTGTTGCTTTGTGGAAGAAAAAAACGTCACTCTTCATGTGATATTGATTAACCATTTGAAATTATGTAAATATATACATTTTCTGCCCCCATATCTTGAATTTTGTGATCCTTCTAAATGCATTTTTAGGAAATGATTTTCCGGACTATTTTCAAAAGCAAATGCAAATTGTATTTTCAATTGCGTTTTCCACATGTGGGCGCATAAATTGAGACATAATCCAAATCCAATTGCAAATCTTGCATTACCATTTTCATTTGCATCGCGAACGCATAGTGACTGCCACATTTCAAATGAAAAGGCAACCCTGATAGCCCTCAAGTCGGCAGCTCCGCTGTACTGTCAGATTCTGTTCGGTCATTCGCCCAGAATATGCCCCGCCTGCCAGTGCCCCCCTGTCAACAAGCTTGGCCCCCCTTTGGCCCCCCTAAATTTGGAATCATATCACATCAAACAATTTTGGGTGAAATGCGCAGTTTGTCCTGTAAACTATAAACAGCTGTTAAATTCAAATCTGCTTTCGTTGGCTGGCACAGAGCCAGAGACACACACGGTTTTAATGCACTGTGCATTATAACCAATCACATAAGATTCTGTTGAGCTCTGCTGATTCTGATTCTGTCATTCGAAAGCGTTCAGATGAGTCATCGCCGAAGCTCCGCTATATCGTCACCGTGCGCGCTCGCTGACTGAATTCTCTCCTCAGAAACAACAAAGTGAAGATGTACAAATGGACACAATGACACACAAACACACACACACACACACACACACACACACACACACACACACACACACACACACACGCATGCTCCCAGACATATGAATGCAAAGACAGGAGTTAATCAGAAGCCCTGAATGTCAGCGAAGACCACGAGAAACAGACCAGTCCTCTGCACAGACCCCTACGGCCAGCAGTGAATGTGTCAGGCCAGGAGCTGCTAGGACCACGATGCAGTTTTATCATGCTTACAGTCACTGTTAAACCAGTCATTCCACTACTGGCTAAACGGCAGCCCTGCTGGACACCCTACAACTTCACCTCCGACCAAATGACAGTGTGACGTATCCTGATCTTCCAGCAGTAGGAGCTGGATGAAATATTCTTAATGACATCTGTCCACAATCTCACTAGTGATGCCGCCTGAAATCATAATGACACCATCGTTGTTCATTTAACCAGAGGAGAGCTGAGCTGACCGCTCCTGGTTTCTCCCAAGGTGTTTTTTCTTCGTTTCAGTCACCTGGGTTGCTGATTTTAATACTGATTTCATTATATTGCATAATGACAAAACTTGAACTGAATTGAGTTGGATTATGATATCACCATTTTCTCCAGAGCTGCTTTATTGCCGAATCGACTGTTTCATAATTAATTTTGCAACATTTTTACTGATATTGAATTTTATTAAATCAACATCAAGTGAATAATGAAACTTTTGTATGCTGTAAAATTCCTTAGCTGAATTGAGCTAATTCATTCGTAAAGATTAACTGAACTGAATTTTCTTTTTAGAGGTAAAGTTTTTCATTAAATAAAACAATGTTTTTGTACAATTTGTGGTTGCATTTTATTTTTTATTTATCTTCATGTAATACCTACATTTTATAGAGCGTGTCATTGTTATTGGCCAAGAAGTTTAGATTTTTTCAGGTTTTGAAGGATTTTCTGGTTTATTAATATTAATATAGGGAGGCATATGGAATATTTAAGAGCAATATAGTCAACATAATGTTTGTCAGCTCTATTTTAGGTCTTTCCATAGGCCAGATTACCCATTTTAAATAAGGTATAAACCCACTTAATGAACGGATCCAGTTCGGATCCGTGCTGTATGAGCTACTTCATGAACGGGTCTGGATTGGATCCAGGCCGGATGAGCTAATTCATTAATGGGTCCGGATCGGATTTGGGCCGGATGAACTGCTTTATTAGCGGATACGGATAGGGTCTGGTAATCCTTATCTGTTCCGGATCTGCTGCGCTGTGCAAGTGGATGATTTTGTGGTACTTCAGGGGCGGATCCGCTCTGGAGTCATTTTGCTATCTGGGAAAGTCCATTTGCAATTGTATTTCCCATGTCTTACGAGTTATGAGCCTGCCATATTTAAATAGCAATATTAATTGCCACATTTGGTTTTTCGCTTTCGCTGCTTCGCACATTTAATCATCGTGATTTTGGGCTCTGTGCTACAGGTCTGAGGCTATTAGCCTGTTTAAAACACTGGCTCACACTGGCCCGACAGTGGAAAAGCGGCTCATGAGGGCCAGTTGTGGGCCGGATCTGGGCCGACACTGCTTGCTGTCTGGGTTTACACCTGTCTCAACATCTCTCACTGTTTCTCTCACTCCGATTGACACAAATAACACGAGTAAACAGACAGTGCAATTCTACAGTTGTGGTTTTCTACGAATGTAGAAAATACAAAGGATTAGGCTACAACATCACTGAACTAAATTATACCCATATGCAAATCACATTTCTTATTAATATATATTTACTAACAATAAAGATTAAAAATAAGAAAGATGCACAAATTTTTACAAATACGTAATTGTAAATGTGATCCTGGATCACAAAACAAGTCGCTGGGGTATATTTATAGCAATAGCTAAAAATACATTGTATGGGTCAAAATGATTGATTTTTATTTTATGCCAAAAATCATTACAATAAGTAGAGATCATGTTCCATGGAGATATTTTGTAAATTTCCTACTGTAAATATATCAAAACATTGTATCTCTGCCAAATATTGTCCTATCCTAACAAACCATACATCAATGATGTATAAATCTCAATTTAAAAAAAAAAAGACCCTTATGACTGGTTTTGTGGTCCAGGGTCACAAATGAGAAACTGTGATGAGTTGTGCAGCAGTAATAACGTAAAAAAAACATATACAATTTCAAGCAAAATGATCATATTTATTCAAGCATTTAACATTTATAAGTTTAATTAAATGTCTTACGAGTTATGAGCCTGCCATATTTAAATAGCAATATTAATTGCCACATTTGGTTTTTCGCTTTCGCTGCTTCGCACATTTAACCTGCCAAAACTCAAATGAAATCACAATTCCTTTTGCATTTGAATTTCCGATGGCTACACGGAAAGCTGTCAATCATTGTGAGGGGGCGTGTTTGTATTGGGAAGTGACGTCATTCACAGACAACCGTGCTGAATGCTTTGATTAATGGAGGTAATCGGTGAAGGCTCAGCTAAAGGCAGCTGCCAATCAGTTCGTGCCTGTGTGAACGAACAGACAACCTTCTTGGCACAATACATAATTCTGTCTTTTTTACCCCAAATGCACTGATTATCCCCTGCTAACAGCGGGAGCCACAACGGTATGCACAATAGGTCAATATTCACTATAAACGAAACGCTTCCCAGACAGCAACATAGCTCTGGCCCAGATCCGGCCCAGATACAGCCCATCTGGCCCATGTGAAATCCATAGCTCGTGCCTCATTGGTGCTTCCTCAGGCCCAACGGTCGGGGTTTTCTGGCCCGATGAAAACCTTGGGCCAAAGCGGGCCAATGGGGACTAGAGGAGTGGTTATGAACAAAGGCAGAGTTTCTCCGCGTCTTGAGAGCGTCAGCGCTGCATATCATTTCATAAAGTTAACAGCTATAACACCAGCATTAAAGACCTTTAAAATAATTTTAGCTCAAAACTCACTTTCAGACAGCAGCAACTGTTTGATATAACTTGATCCGATGTGAATTATGATCACCATACAAGGCAGAAATATTTATAAGTGATGCAAAAGACTATTCACGCTAGCCATAAACATTACCATACTAAACATGGTAAAAACGACTGCTTGAAGAAATCAGAGGTCAGCTTCTCATTCTCTATAACAATCGTGTATTTATTTAGTAACATATTTTATCTGTCATAAGTCTCGTCTCGAGACTTTAGATCCGTGTATATCATAAAAATATATAATGGTTTTTGTTCGGGAGCTCCCTCTGCTACTCAGGTCGTATTTTTGATGGAAAAATATAGAAATTATCATTCTTACTTAACGTGATGTATACTGTGACTACAAATAAACAAAAACAGACTCTACTGAATAAGTAGGGTAGGCCCATTTGTCCTCTTTCTTTTGTGAAATAGTGGTTCACATTACTTTATTTCTGTGTGACTAATTTTCAATCCTGATAAATTGATTCATTATGATCAATGTATCACTTAATAGGCTATTGTAAAACATTGATGCTTTTGGATTTAAATCGAACAAAACATGCAAACAAACGGCCGCTTTTATCATGTTTGTTTTGTGATTGTGCTATATTTCCAGTGACTTATTTCTGATTAGTTTTCTGACAACTTCTCTTTGTTGATGAAATGATGGGGTTGCGTGACGTTGTTCCAGAGAGGCGTGTAAAGGGCGGGTTTTAGTGAAGCACAGCAGAGCTTCTGGCCCGACGGTGGAAACGCATCGTGATTTTGGGCTCTGTGCTACAGGTCTGAGGCTATTAGCCTGTTTAAAACACTGGCTCACACTGGCCCGACAGTGGAAAAGCGGCTCATGAGGGCCAGTTGTGGGCCGGATCTGGGCCGACACTGCTTGCTGTCTGGGTTTACACCTGTCTCAACATCTCTCACTGTTTCTCTCACTCCGATTGACACAAATAACACGAGTAAACAGACAGTGCAATTCTACAGTTGTGGTTTTCTACGAATGTAGAAAATACAAAGGATTAGGCTACAACATCACTGAACTAAATTATACCCATATGCAAATCACATTTCTTATTAATATATATTTACTAACAATAAAGATTAAAAATAAGAAAGATGCACAAATGTGATCCTGGATCACAAAACAAGTCGCTGGGGTATATTTATAGCAATAGCTAAAAATACATTGTATGGGTCAAAATGATTGATTTTTATTTTATGCCAAAAATCATTACAATAAGTAGAGATCATGTTCCATGGAAATATTTTGTAAATTTCCTACTGTAAATATATCAAAACATTGTATCTCTGCCAAATATTGTCCTATCCTAACAAACCATACATCAATGATGTATAAATCTCAATTTAAAAAAAAAAAGACCCTTATGACTGGTTTTGTGGTCCAGGGTCACAAATGAGAAACTGTGATGAGTTGTGCAGCAGTAATAACGTAAAAAAAACATATACAATTTCAAGCAAAATGATCATATTTATTCAAGCATTTAACATTTATAAGTTTAATTAAATGTCAGTAATGAGATGCATAAATTATAGCGATCACGAAGGTCCTCTTTCCCAAACACGTACAGTATGATTTAGTTGATACAGCATCAACTCCCTATCAGTAGTTCTATACTGCCACCTTCTAGCACAGTTGTGTAACTTAGAGAACAACTTTTGTTATGTTGAGTTCATGAGAAAAATAAGTCGTGATAACTAGGAAACAACTTTTGTTATGTCGAGATCACGAGAAAACAAGAAGGGGGAAAAGAAAAGGCATGGCCGCTTAGAACTTCCGTAATAATAAAGAGCGGATCACCTGCATCAAGATCTTTTACTGTTTGCACTCCGATTAAAGCACATAAACAAACAGACAGTGCAAATCTGCACATATTTACCTATTTGCCACCTATATCTTATTCCTATCTTATAATAGAGCACCTGCCTCAAGATCTCTCAGTCTGTTTACACTCCAATTGATGCACGTAACAAAACAGGAAATACTCCTACTCTGCCTGTCCTAGATGAGTCTTCATACCAACCATTCATACCATACCAACAATCTAGGCGCAGCTGTCACAGAACATGCCACAGCCAAAGTGAATTAATATTAAAAATCATGTGCATCAATCGCAGTGTCAGGTGGTTGTACACAGTGAGAGATCTTGAGACATGGGCGACACTTTGGTGCCATGTGACATGTGCTCCATAACGGATTAAAACTGTTAAAATATGAAACGATATAGGTGGGAAATGGGTAAATAAATATAGATTGGCACATTTTTTTTTTTTTTTAAATATTGAGGCATGTGTAGAAAGGAATAAAATGTACTGTAATAAGTGTAGAATTGCACTGTCTGTTCACTCATTTGTGACAATCGGAGTGAGAGAAGCAGTGAGAGATGTTGAGACAGGTGAAAGCGTTTCGTTAATAGTGAATATTGACCTATTGTGCGTACCGTTGTGGCTCCCGCTGTTAGCAGGGGATAATCGCTGCATTTGGGGTAAAAAAGACAGAATAATGTATTGTACCGATTACCTCCATTAATCAAAGCGTTCAGCATGGTCGTCTGTGAGTGACGTCACTTCCCAATACAAACACGCCCCGTAGTATAGTCCTGCCCCCTCACAATGATTGACAGCTTTCCGTGTAGACATCGTAAATTCAAATGCAAAAGGAATTGCGATTTCATTTGAGTTTTGGCAGGTTACATGCGCGATGCAGAGAAAATGAAAAACCAAATGTGGTAATTAAAGGGGTGGTTTACTGCGATTTCACATTTTTCATTTTAAATAGTGTGTAATGTTGCTGTTGGTGCATGAACAGTATCTGCAAATTTGCAGCGCTGAAAGTTCAACGTAAGCGGAGATATTGAAGTTTAATGCCTACCAAAACGACTCATATGGGACTACAACGAGATACTTCCCAGGTTGCATACGAAATAAACCCATCAACCCCTCCCTCCGGAACATGCAAAAAAGGGGGCAAGGCCATGTTCTGCGGCTTTGTCGAAGAGGAAGAGTTATAGTGGCGAGTTGTAGCCATGCCGTCGAAACGTGTTACGGACGCTGTAGTTCGTCAACAACGGTTAAAATTTATGTTTGATTATGTTCCTGACAATTACAATCCTAATTCAGCTCTCTGTGCTGCGCATTTTATGGAAGACAGCTTCCAGAATCTACACGAGTTCAATGCCGGGTTCACACAGAAACTATTACTAAAACATGGAGCAGTTCCAACTTTAAAAACAGAGGCAGCAGTTGTTGGGCCACAACCTGTAAGTAAGATTTAATCATTTTAAATGTATTTGCATGTATAATTTCAGACGCAATGTTTTAGTTTTATCAAGGTTGTAAACAAATGCCAACGCTGGCTTCAGTAGCCAGTTAGTTAAATGCTATTTCGTGTGTCTATGACAAACGCGTACAAACATTTTGGACCCGAATTTGTAATTATGTACTAATTTTGTAAATGTATTTTCCATGTATACTTTATGATGTAATTTTTCGATTTGATCAAGAACGTAAACACAAGCCAACGCTGTTTGGTTAGTAGCTAGTTAGTTCGATGCTATTTTGTGACAAACTTGTACAAACTTCAAAAAATGATATGTAATCACAACAGCAAACTTCCATTCAGAAACGTTTGTAAGAGCCGTGTTTGCGGAAGTTCTGCTTGACTCTCTTCATTACTCAAACTGATACGGCAATATTGACACCATTGTTTACATTTGACTGCAGCACGTGTAACTGTCGCTCGTAAAGGTAATGGGCGTGAAGTTTCCGGACAATGTGCAGTATGCAGTTTAGCCAATCAAACCACACTGGCCCAACTGACTAATCTGAGCCCATTGCCTGTTTCTGAGGGAGTGGTTTCACAGAATCAGGAAGTCAACCGGTCGTTCAAATGACAGAGGAGAAAGCAGCTTACAATAAAGATGAAATATATGAAAAATAAGATTTGCAATTGCATTTGGATTATGTCACAATTTATGTGCCCACATGTGGAAAACGGAACTGAAAATACAATTTGCAATTACTTTTGAAAATAGTCCGGAAAACCATTCCATACATTTTAATAATAGACTGAATCATGCAGTGAAAGACACTCTAATGCGCACGCGCACTAGTCTAGCCTTGTAATGTAGGCTTGCACTCTGTAGGTGTGTTTTGTTTGGTTTCTGCGATATAACGTTACTCATAATGTCAAACCCCACATCGTTAAAACAGCAATTACGATATTATCGCAGACGATATAATGTACAGCCTATCTCACACCCCTACCGAGAGATGAGCTAAACTATAATGCCAACATGACATGAGTACAGGCGTGAATTCATCATTATTATGCAAAATACAATGTAATTTATATAAAATGTATTGTGTCCTAAAGTAAAACATTCGGAAACTCGGTTTAATTCGTTTATCGAATACATACATTAACATATCAGAGGCGGTAATGTAACGTAAGGTAATGTAATACCCACATTTTTCGTTTTTATGTTGAAATTACTGAGACCTGCACTCGGTTTAACTTAAAAATGACTTAATAAAGAAAAAGTTTGGCACTCACCATAACTTTAATGATGGAAAATCCGTCTGGAAATGATGTTTTGTCGCTCCTCAGCATCGGCTCAGCTCTCTCGCACACAGACGTTTGAATTCACTAACTTACACCAACGGTTTCTGTCAGGCGCTTGCGTACACGTGTTTTTTGGTGCAAAGCTTGTTCGGCCAACACAGATTTTTCACTTCTGCTTGATAGATTGGCTGAGCACAATTTAATATGTTCGGTGAATATATATTCTTAACTTTTAACTTAATATTCTTAAATTTAACGGGGAGAAGCTCGCAAAAATCTGTCTCCTCTTGCCTTATATTGAAATCCTCCGACATTTTTCACATCTTCGTTTCAATAGTTAGTGACAGGTGTTTTTTTTTCCTTTCTCCTCTGTGCTTCCATGTTCGTCACTCTCTCCCAGGAGCTTACTCTTGCGAGACTACGTGCTTCTCCCCTGAGCTTACGTTGTGCCTTTCGCGGCACCTATGTCATACGCTCAACCGCCTTGTCGGGAACATGCTTGCTTGAGAGACCGGAAGCTGGACTAAACAGTTTATAAAGTTTTAAGAATCAACATTTTTCTTATACTAACGCATAGTTTCACTTCAGAAGTCCTTTATTAACACCCCGGAGCCATATGGAGTAGTTTTGCGATGGATGGATAATTTTTTCCGGATTCAGAAACAGGGGCACCATTCACTGCAATTATACAGATTGTTCCAGACAGGACAATGTTGAATATAACTCAGAATGTGTTCATCTGAAAGAGGAATGTCAGACACGTCTAGGATGACCTGAGGGTGAGTAAATCTTTGGCTAATTTTCATTTTTTGGTGAACTATCCCTTTAAGTTACCTATATGTGAATACAATTTTAAAACATATAAAATACACATAGTACTATAGTGTGTGTATATACTGTAAAAATTGCTGTAGTTTCTACAGCAACATTTTACAGAATTTTACTGTTTAAACATTTTACAAGATGTAGCTGTAATTCGTAATGCATTATGGGTCAAATAAGGTTTTACAGTATATTTCCATGTCAACTGTAATTAATTTACAAGAAGCAGGTTTTGTCACTGTAGCTCCTGCTTTTTGCACTACTTTACTGTAGTGTGGCATTATGGGATTGCGCGCGCATCGTTCAAATCTGAAATCCAGCCAACTGGAGCAGTGCCAAAATGATTGAAGATTAGAGGCTTTATTCTTAATTCCTGGTAAGTTCACTTAATTTTACTTAAGAAATATATCCTTTTCTATTTATTTAAGTTAATGTATAAGCTGTATCATGCCGCAATAGTCTGCTATCACGACATTTAGACAAGCGGCCTTGGTATGTGCAGTAAGCTGTAAATGGCTATCATAGCATAGTTAGGCTAAATGCTACATTTTTCTCATTTTGGCAGTTTAATTTTCTTATTGAGAGCATTTAAAGTAGTGTTTACCCAACTTTTAACATAATGCCCAGTGCGAACGATTGTAACATTAACTATCTGTCAAAATAAATGACAAACAGCAAAATATGTGAAATTTCATTTGTTTATATATTTAATAACTGTCCCATATTGACTTGACATCTTCCTATAATTAGAAACTACATGTAAATGAGAAATTGTGTCTATTGCCACTGTAGTTGTACTCGACATTAAAGCTTGTCCAGGACAATTTTTTAGTGAAATACATCTTTACATGCCCGATTGGACAAGTTAGCCTGATTAAAACTTGAGTGAAAAAAATAAAAAATAAAAAATAGGGAAGCATCGAAACGTAAGACTTATTATGATTTTATTACATTCAACATCAAAACAAATAACCTTAACAGCACACATAAACTCACGGAAGAAACATGAGGTAAATGTTCAAACTGTTGAGTTTATTTATAACATATGATATTGTTAAAGGTGCAGTTGGAGATCTCGGAAAATGCTAACTTTATCCTGATAGCACTGAAAGCGAACGTCCCACCCTCCCTGCAATCACCGTCCAAAGCCACGCCCACTGAACACACATACGCTAATGTTCACTCTATTCTTCTCCAAGTTCACCGGCCACTTACTTTCATGTATTTTGGGAGAAATTGATGAATTCACGTGCTGTAAATCTGACTGACAGGACTCTCTGAACTGTGGTGCGAACAAACATGGAGGTGCCCATCTCACGTTACAGATCACAATCAAGATCATTTATAAATGATACTCATTTATAATAAAACACAAATACTCATTTGTACATATTTGTGAATCGGAATATCAGATTGTTCATGACATAGTAAGCAAGTTTGTGAATATTTTAAATAAAAGGTGAAAAGAACATGTCTTAGCTTTGAGACATATTTAGTTATGACAGCTTTGAAGGCCAATCTATTTGGCATGACCCTGTAGAAGAACCTTGATAGTGGTCATACTGGACATGGCAATGAATAAGCCAGCATATACCTGAGTCTATTCTGTCTCCTTTCAGTGTTGTCAACCCTATACACTGGACCCTGGCCCTGAAGAGTAAGCTTGACACAGAGGGTGAAGTGGGTGGACAAATACAGCTCTGCTGTGATGCCTTGCTGATACACAGCGACAATGACAATGTTCACTGGCTTGTGTGTCACAAAAGAAGATGAATAAAGAAACAGAGTATGTAATTGGACCATCTTGATTTTCCACTAGAAAGTGAGACAATAAATACAACTTTTGCTCTCTCAGTCGAGAAGCACTGGTGCTGCATTTCTTTGTTGAGGGAGCACTTGCAATAGAAAACCACTGCAGTCCTCATGAGCAACATGAGGTTGGAGTGGGATTCGCCATAGGGCTGGAGAGATGACCAGAGGCAGAAGGAAACATAGGGGTTAGTGAAAGACCTATAGCCACTAGTGTGGCACTATTAGCTCCCAAAGAGGGGGCCCCGTAAGACAGAAAGTATAGCAGATGCTGTTGAGGGTTACGGAAATGGCAGCAGTGAGAGGTCTATGTAGCTGATTAACCAGACGTCGCCTTGGAATTATAAGGTTCTGCATTCTGAGTGGTTTTGAGATATTGAGCTTCAAAGATTTTGCATTCCATATAGCAAAAATGATATGGGGAACACGCCTCTTTCCTACATGAAAATGACAGAGACCCTAAATGTATTCTAAAGGTACAATATCAAAATCCTCTCAAATTTTTAAATGGGGATTTTTGGAACAGGTCAAATGCAGATAAAACCTTCTAATTCTAAAAAGTCATTTTCCGCTTGGAATTAGAAGGTTCTATCTTGCGAAACATTAATTGAAGCAACAATTTTTTTTTTGAAAAACAGTTATATATATATATATATATATATATATATATATATATATATATATATATATATATATATATATATATATATATATATATATAATTTGTTTTAAAACATAAAATTAGTCTTGTAACAATGTGTCAACATGTATGAGAAAGGTAAATTTAATGCTTTCTTTATCACATTTATTCCATATTTTAGGACAAATATTTTTTTCTTGGTTAAGTTAGGCACAAAGGGCAATACTAAATATTTTGTTCAGTGCCAATGTTAATTTTAGCTAGGATTATAGGGGGTAATTAAACACATTATTGAGGGAACAGTTAAGGCAGCTAACGTTACTCTAATCCATCTGACTTTATTCCACAAAAAGCAGCACAGGGGAAATGGCATTCTCTTTAGATCAGTATGGCCGAGATAACATGCTGACGTTTATTGTTGTAATTAAAACCCCATCATTTAAATGGTTGACTATTTGATATTTAAGGCTTAATGTTGTAAAATTTAAGACATTTTAAGACTTTAAACTGCATGAATATTTCGCTAATCATTATATATTCGGGTCTTTAGCGACCCCAGACTTATCCAGCACGGATGGATCTCTAATTGCTGCTATAGCAAACTCTCCTGATATTTTAAGAACATACAATAATAATAAAAAAGAATAAAATAAGCATATTTTCTTACCTTTTGAAACTTAGAAGGGTTCGATTTGAGCTGATGGTTTTACCATCACTGCCATCGTCAGAGCGCATTTCCCCAGTGATTCAGCATCTGGCTCATATTCACGATCTCAATATATTCTCAAAACTATCGTTTTCAGCAGGTTCAAAAACAACATTTTGATCGCTATTCACCACATCCACCATCAAACGACAGTGACACTTATATTTCATTATGTACAGTAATTGCTCTGCAGTAAAGCCATTCAAGCCAGTTCAGTTTTTGCAGATTATTATTTTGCAGATGATTATGAGTGAAAAATCATGTCATCATTATGTTTTAAACAGTGCCACTTTGTGGAATAAAGGTGTATTGCACTTATTGATTATTATGCAGACACGTAATTATTGTTGTTTAATTTTTAATCTTTCCTGCTGTTATGGAGCAGTTTGGCGACATGATAAAGAACGTTGATTCTGATTGGTCGCTTGTGTGCATTGGAAGTGCTGATTGGCATATTCACAGATAGAACCTTATAGAACAAAGTTAGAGTTCGACTTTGTAGATAGAACCTTTTTGTTTTCTAAATAAAAAGTCCTAAAATGTACAAAACTTAAAAAACCATCACATGATGTCAGATAGAACCTTATAATTCCAAGGGGATACGGTGCCTTGATAATATCAATGGCATGGGGAAGATCTGAACATGCTGAGTTAATAGTCAGCGGTCTATCATGCAATAACTAAGCAGATGTAGCAGAACTTAGATGTGGGTGGTTTAGAAGACAGATAAGTAACAACAACAGGTATGAAGTGCCAGGCAGAGATAGTAGGCAGTATATGATGATGAAGGTAAGTATTCCCAGTAAACTGAGAGAGTTATTTACAGTCTGTGTGTTAGACTAGACAGTGATTGTGCGTATGTGTGTGTGTGTGTGTGTGTGTGTGTGTGTGTGTGTGTGTGTGTGTGTGTGTGTGTGTGTTTGTAGCGTCCTTGTTTATTGAGCGGAGTGGATAAGGGCTGGATGAGTCAGAGAGTGAATGCTTGCCAATATACAGTATGTTGATATTGTATATGTAAATATAACAGATACATGTATGTTAAACATTAATAAGAAAAACGTTTATATGAATACAGCATTTTTGTAGATATGTTCTTTTTTATAAACATGCATATATAAATTCTCATTAATTGATTACTTATTAGCATGCCTATTATTAACATAGCCTCTTTATTAGTACTTATAAATCATTTATTCTACATGACCATCCTACCCAATACCTAAACTTAACAACTACCTTACTAACTATTAATAGCAAATTAAGTTTATTGAGGCAAATGTTATAGTTAATGGTTTGTTAATAGTTAATAGAGAATTAAACCTTAAAATAAAGTGTGACCTTGTTAAATATACATCTAAAAAAAAATAGATTTTTGAAATATTTGTGCATCTATAAATTTACTATACTTTTATAATTTACCTTATAAAATTTATTATGGCTATATAGATATTTTATAAACCTGTATCTTCATATATACAGAGGATGTTTAAATGTGAAAATATATAGCAGTATACTAACATGGTAATACCGCTCTTGGGAAAAATGTCATATATTACATTTCTGTATGGGAAAAGACAGCAAACATCAATAAAGCTCTGAAAACTGGTGTCTACCCAGACTTGTCCTCATTAAAAGTAGCTTGCTGCCATTAAGCCATAATCAGTTTGCCATTATTGCACTCAATGAAATAATGGAAATAAAGTGCAGTAACTAAAAGGGGAGTGGGGGCGTGGTGTTTGTATGCTGGCTGGGAATTGGACAGTGCAGACTTCGGAAGGTCCAGGAAGGGGCTGGTCATAATTAAAATGCAGTTCATCTTAAACTTTATGCTCATTCAGGTCTGTGGGCATGGCTGTCCTGTTGCACCCCACCCGGTACTTCAAAGATACCTTTGTGGGTAGGTCCATAGGGAGAGACCAGTCTCTTAAGTAGGGATACATTATAAGATTTTATGGCAGTGGTGATGAAGCCCACAAAAATGGCTTTGGGAAGATTAATATTATACAAGGCTGCATTGTCAAGGGAACATCCCATATGTCTTTTTTATTGTTGTTAGCATAACTGTTGCAAATGAATATACATTTTATATTTTAAAACGTTTTTCAAGTTTTTTGCTATATAATATGTAAAAACTAATATGTATACAACTTTTTAAAATATAAAATGTATATTTTTTTTATGCCGGTGACGGTCAGCGAATCTGCTGTGTTGAGTGCCATGCTGCGTTGTCACAGGAACATCCCAGCTGAAGATTATGAGGAAATTAGATCGCTCCCTTTGCCAAGTGCATTTCAAACGACTAAATAATGTCTCACTCCAAAGTCCACACTCCAAGAGGATAGGGATGATCACTTCGATTTGGAATTTGCCCCGTGAACCATACGGTTTGGTACGTGTACTGTGCCACCATTAGTATATATATATATATATATATATATATATATATATATATATGGACCAGATGGTGGATCAGCAACTAGAGACAACCTCAACAGCCCTGTATGTCAGTGGAGACTATGTCAACTAGATCCCCAGAGACAGATCCCCTACAAAGACCTCGTCACCTAGACGGCCATTGGGATAAGAACACGGGAACCAGATGATTCCTCTGCACAATCTGACTTTGTTGCAGCCTAGAATTAAACTGCTGGTTTCGTCTGGCCAGTGGAGAACAGAACACTATTTCGAGACACTATTTCCCAATTTAATACTGTAAAGCTGCTTTGACACAATCTACATTGTAAAAAAGTGCTATAATAAATAATGGTACAAAAAAAGAAAGAAAAAAAAAAAGCATGGCAATGCATGGCAAGAATAATGCCACCACCAACAAAGGGGAAGTTAACCAAACACTCAATAAATACATTAACAAAACTTGTTGGTTAAATATCTAGCCAGAGTAAGACAGGTAGGTTAAATGCGACACTTTACACAGCTATAAACAGGTTACAATTGGCACTAATTGGTGGTTATGATAAATATCTCACAACAATACCAGTAATTAACCCCTTCTGCCACAATTGTCTGAGTATGTGGACCAGAGTTGATTGATTTTATAATCTCTTTGCTTTTACTGTTGACAGTTTATACTCTATTTGGAAGGCCTTCAACAAGGAGGCAGGGAATTGTTCTTTTTCAGACAGAAGAGCATCACTGAGGTTAAGAAATGACATTGGGTGATGGGTATTGGCTTGCTGTTACACTTTACAATTCACCCCAAAAGTCTGGACATTGTCCAGACCAATCAAGTTCTTCCACATCAGACTCAGTAAACATTTCCTTTTTAACCTTTTTTTTGTTCGTTTTGTTTTTTTCTGTATGGACCTTACATTGTACAAGGGCATTGAAGTTAGAAAAGAAAAAGGTAGGCTTATTCTGCTACAAAACTTGATCTAATTTAATGCAACTGTTAGTAATGGGTGTATCACACATAGCTAAACATCTTATTAGAAAAAGATATCCACATATTTTGAGTCATGTCATGTAATTGAGGTGAGGTTACCAGGGTCTCAAGAGAAAAACTTATGATTAAGAACAATTCAGAAATATTACTTCAATATTTATATTATAAAAATATTATTTCTATAACTGAATTCAGAAAGTATTCCCCCCATGTTATGTTTCACCCTAATACTAAACCTGCAAATATGCAAATTATTTTATTACATCACTCTACACATACCCCATAATGACAAAGCAAAAATGAGTATTCAGTATTCAGAACCTTTGCTTTGAGACTACCTCAGGTGCATTCAGTTTCTCCTTATTTGTTTGGGGAATGTCATTTTTCTGCAGCATGGGTTACCAAGAGCACAATGGCCTCCATAATTCTTTAATGGAAAATGTTTGGAACAACTAGAACTCTTCCTAGAATTGTCTGTCTAAGCAATCAGGGAAGAAGGGCCTTGGTAAGGGAGGTGACCAAGAAACTGATGGTCACTCTGGCCGAGCTTCAGAGTGGTGTGGTAATGGAGAAACTTGCAGAAGGACAATCGTCACTGCAACATTCCACTCTGCTTGATGGAACAATGACCATAAAGTCCTCAAAAATTCCAAGCATGATGTCTGAAGGAAATCAAGCTCTGCTTTTCACCTGGGCAATACTAACCCAATGATGAAGCATGACGGTGCTACTAGCATCATGCTCTGATGGTATTTTTCAGAGGCAGAGACAAAGGAAGGAAGGATAGCTGAGTGCAGCTGAATACACTACAGCAAGGACCTTAATGAATACCTGGTCCAGAGTGATCAGCACCTCAGGCTAGGTTGAAGGTTCACCTGCCAATAACCCTAAGCACACAGCCAAAACAGAGGACAACTCTATGTCCTAGCCAGAGACTAGACTTGAACCCATTCAAACCTCTTGGAGAAACCTGGAAATGACCGTTCACTGGTGGTCCATATCCATCCTGACAGAGCTTGAGAGAATCTGAAGAAAAGAATGGCAGAAAATCCCCAAATCCAGGAGTGCAAAACATGTCACATCATACTCAAAGAGCCTTAAGGCTGTAATCACTGCTGTAATGTTGAATTTTGTATGCCTACTCTTAAGAACTCAGTCCACCCTTATAAGATATCCAAATTAGCCTTTGCACTGGATTTAGTTTCTGCAAGTCAACTCAACTCTCACCCCTCCTTACCCACTCTTGTGCTCCTGCTCCTCCACCCTCCCCCATTTGCGTCTGCCGTAAATGACGTTAATATAGGGAACCCAGACTGTAATTAGATCACATAGACTGGGATAAGTATTAAAGACATTAGAGTAAGTGAATGAGTCTGGGACTGCAGGCTATTGTAGATGGGAAGGATATAACATATTACGCAGACAAACAAATCAAGATTTTACCGTAAACCTGTAAAATTATGTATCAACCATCTACTAAATAATTATTTTAAATGAGTGTATTTAAAATGTCTGTGTAACCCTTCAGAATGTTAATGAATTAAAGTGGCGGTTAGTAAAAAAAATAAATATTCATCATTTCATTCCAAACCCATTTTATGGATACTGTAGTTGCTCCAAAATGGAAAAACAAACAAACAAACAAACAAATAAACAAAATAAACACATAAAAGTATCAAAAAATGGTTCATAATACTTTAGGTGAGGAACTGACCAAAATTTGTTATTGATAGTATTACAACAGCAACCTAAAAATCCTAAATAGCTCTCAGGCTATTAGTTAACATAATTTTTCATACCACATAACAAAATGTATGGATGTGACAAAAAGTGGTGTTGTTAAGTAATTCTGAAAATTTTCCATTAATTTCTACCAGTTTGTCCTATTCATGCAAATGTGTGAACCAATTGCAAACATTATTGGCAGTCATTATGTTTTTGACAATGCAATCAGTCAATTACAGTGAAGTGGAAGCACTGCCTTCTTGTACAGTATGATTTTCACCCAGATTTCACTATTACTCCTCCCACATTTGGACATGTTTGGACATTACTTGCAAATGAGTGATTTGTACATTATCAATCTCATATTTCATACTTGATTATTTTCACATTCCATTTTTTTTTTTTTTTTTAGGATATCTCATCTGCCTCCTGGGACAGAACACTCCTAACATAGTGTTGCTGATTTTGCTGCTGTCTGAGCACTGATAATTGCAGCACAGTATGTGTTATGCTGAAAAGGCTTGTGTGGAGGGAAGCAAGCATGTGTGTGTGTGTGTGTGTGTGTGTGTGTGTGTGTGTGTGTGTGTGTGTGTGTGTGTGTGTGTGTGTGTGTGTGTATTTGTGCTATTATTTATGCTGACCTGCTGGTAATATGAAGTGATGTTAGTAAAGCTGCCTGATCTCAGGCCCTGCTCTTAAAACTGATGTGTCTGGAAGCAGTAAGTGCTCTAAGGGGCTTCAAGTGTGTGTGTGGAGATATGGAGAGAAGCGGGAATATGGAGAAATGGAGAGTGAGGAGAGGGAATATGTAGAAATCAAAATGGGAATGATAGGCTGAGAGAGAGAGAGAGAGAGAGAGAGAGAGAGAGAGAGAGAGAGAGAGAGAGAGAGTCCAAGAACACACACTGTCAGATGAAAAACTTGTGGACAGGAGGTCACCATGGCAACGGCAAAGCCCAAAGGCTTGTTACCGAAACCCGGTTAATTATGGAGAGGGAAAGATAGCTTTATTTCTCTCTTGTGGCAGCTCTCCTTCTATCCATCTTTCCATCCATCCACCCCTCCTGGAAAAAGACATAGAAGGTGAATGAAAAAAAGACAGATAAAAAACAAAGAAATATTGTGAGCGCACACACTGCCAGACAGTTTAATATATAGATGAATAAAATGTTTCTGTGTGTGTGTTACATGTCTAGACCTAAGGCAGAGGAATCCAATCTGTCCACCACCAAGAGGCAAAGAGTGTTTATGTGGACAGACTGCTAATACTGCTTCAGAATGTGCAGACATTCATGTAGAAATACAGGGGTGAGATTATGTAGACTCTGCAGCCTCGTGTGCACAGCAAACTCCGTACAGTAAGCGTTCAACCAAAAATGAAAATTCTGATCATTCATACTCACCCTCATACTGTTCTGCTTTCTTTCTTCTGTGAAACAGAAGTTGTTCAGATTTGGTTGATACAAAGCAGAAGTTTATTCATGTCTTTTGAACCCTTATGCTAGGTTTGCTTGAGGAACATAATTTTTAAGTCTTTATTCATACAGTCGTTATAAATCTGTAGCTTTCAAATGTCGTACAGTCTTGTGTGTCTTCATACTTGGTCAGTTTTGTGTCAGGTTTGATGCCAAATCCAGTTTGGGTTGTCAACATATTCAAATCCATTTAGGTCCTCTTGACCTCTGATGATTTGAAAATACCCATCATTCCCCCCAAAGATTGACTTTTAAACTTCATGCTGTATTCCAGTCATTTTGACCCAGAGAGGATTTAATTTGCTAGTTCATTTTATCACACTGGACTAAATCTTACTGACTTTGCTCATACAGTGTATACAAACTTTTCAGTAGTACTACTACTACTACTACTACTAATAATAATAATTTTATTATTTATAATTTTATTTTTTTATTACTTTTTTAAAAACATTTTCTGGCCTAAAAAACGCTTAGAAAGTTCTTGTTTTGTTATATTATTACAGTACCAATCTTTTTATTAATTTGTTTTCGTTCAGTTGACACAAAACCAGTTGACACAAATATTGAATCCAAGATTTGATGGTAATTTACTGTAGCACAATGAGAAATTTACAAGCATATTTTAAAAGGCCAGTCATTTCTGATCAGGAACACCAACTTTGGTATAGAATTTTCAGCACAGCACAAGGGTTAATGCCAAATAGATAAATATGTTAACTGTGTTAAACAGATTCATCATATTCATTTAATCTCTAAAGAGATTGGCAGCCCTATCCCATAAAGCTTCGATTAACTTCACCTTTCCTAATTTTGAATGTATTACATTAATGATATATCTAAAACCAATGGGTCAGTTGATCTTTTGGACAAAGAACAAGTCTATGTGTTTAAGCAATCATTATATCATCATTATCTTGCATTAGTCCTTACATGAAAAACCCATAATCCATGAGTAACCATGATTCCCTGGAGCAATGTACTTAAGCCTGCAGGTTTAGCCCAGGAGTCTGTCCTTGCAATTTGCTTTTTACAAGCTGCTTTGGGTGAAGAAGAAAAAAAGGCATCTGTAATGACTAGTAGCAAAAAAGACTCCAAACTACCACTTTTTCCTAACATGAATAAAATAATTCACAAATGATATTTCTTAATAATTTTCTGGCCAGCTGTGACTCAAACCAAATACCTTCATGCTGTAAGGCGATAATGTTACCTACTAAGCCACAGTGCCACCAAATCTCTTTTTATATTTTTATGATAGGCAGGTATTGAAGTATGACCACTACAAAGATTTTAACCTATATGAAATAGACTTCAATTCTTCAAAGGAGAAGTTCACCAAAATGTCTAAATTTTGTCATTCTACCAGTAGCCTGCATCATTCTTCAGAATATCTTTCACAGAAAAAAGAATGTCATGCATGATTGGATGGAGTGAAATTAAAAAGTTTAGCAGTTTCTTGATAGTAACTTGACAAGGAAACATACGTCAAGAGACAAAGGGACTAGAAAAACGATGTGCAGCCAGTGACCTCACCTTCACTCTAGTATAATCAATAAATGAGAGTGAATGAGGAACAGAGAGAGAAAGAGAGCAGCAAAACCTACATTGCATTTTTTTCCCCTCTAAGGGCTTGTATATGACATATTACAGCTCATGAAATACATACATTAAATCATTAATGTGTTTTGGGAATATGCTTACCTGTGTGGAGAACACCACAGATGGACTTGTCTCAAAGGAGTACTGCTTCCTGTAGAGAACACAACATGGCCTCCATCTCATAAACTAACAGTACATCTCTGTCAGCCACACCAACCTTTATTAACGGAAACACCATAATAGCCTTTTTTAAAGGCTAGCTATTTTGAAGTGTGTAATTTCTGCAACAACTAGACCAACTAGAACATCAAGCTTGTTTTGCATTTCCAGATGGAAATGTAAGTGGTGCTTACAAAATGTGCTGCCACAATCCAGTTGTCTGTGCACTGCTTGGTAGTTCTGGATGGTTGAATGGTTGCCCACTCTGAAGTGCAATTCTGGTCATTATGGCTCTGGCATCAAAGTTTCATCTTCACTTCCTCCCCTTAAACAGTTCTCATCACTTGATACTGACAGTGCTACTGACACTCTCTGCTCCACTCTGACACCTTGTTTAAACACAGTCTGCCTCCTCTCTTCCAGGCCAGCCTGTACCACCCCTTATGCCCCTAGCTATCTGATGTTCTCCACAAACATCCATCTGAACTCTGAACGTTCTGAACACAACAAAATTAACTATTTTGTGTAACTCTTGCATGCTATTTAAAACATTTTCCTCCTCTGTCCTCCGCCTCCTTCATCAGCTTTAACGGCTGCTACATTTTTCATTAATAATATTACAACTATCAGTGTTCAATTCTCCACATCACAAACTGTCAAACACATCTTAACAGCAAACATACACTCGCTCATGTTCTTCTCTCCACTCTCAGAGGCAGAAGTCTCCAAACCATCAGAAGTCTCCTTTCCAATCATCCTACTACTTGTCCACTTGATCCTATTCCATCTAATCTCCTTCAAGCCATTTCTCTTCCAGTTGTACCTGTACTCACATCATTAACACATCCCTTCACACTGGTGTCTTTCCCTCAGCATTTAAACAGGCTCAGATAACCCCACTACTTATGAAACCCACTCTTAACCCAGCACTTTTAGAAAACTACAGATTCATATCCCTTCTTCCTTTCATTGCAAAAAAAAAAAAACAAAAAAAACATTTGAACAAGTAGTGTTCAACCAAGTCTAAGCTTACTCTCACAGAAGAACTTTCTGGACAGCGACCAGTCTGGCTTCAGAAATGGTCATTCAACCAAGACTGGCCTGCTCTTGTTGCTGAAGCCCTGAGACTGGCAAGAACAGCTTCCAAATCCTCAATACTTATCTTTCTGGATGTGCCTGCTGCTTTTGGCATGGTTAATCACCAGATCCTCCTGACAACCCAAATGGAACAGCACATCTCATGTACCGAGCTCCAGTGGTTCGAGTCTTATCTCTCAGATAGGTCCTTCAAGGTATCTTGGAGGAGTAAGGTGTTCAAGTCGCAACTTCTAGCTAGTGGGGTGCCTCATGGCTCAGTTCTTGGTACAATTCTCTTCTCTATCTACATGGCATTACTAGGTTCTGTCATTCAAAACCATGGCTTTTCATATCACTGCTATGCTGATGACACTCAACTCTACCTATCATTCCATTTTGATGATCCAACGATAGCTGCTTGCATCTCAGCATGTCTAACAGACATTTCTTGCTGGATGAAAAACCATTACCTTCAACTCAGCCTTGCCAAGACAGAACAGCTTGTGGTTTTAGCCAACCCAACACTTAGTCATAATTTCTCCATCCAGCCAGGCACATCAACCATAACTCCTTCCAGGACAGCCAGGAATGTTGGAGTTGTGATTGATGATCAACTGAATTTCACAGACAACATTGCTAAAACTGCAGATTTCCTTATACAACATTAGGAACATCAGAGTATTTCTACTGGAATGTGCTACATAACTCCCTGTGCAAGCTCTTGTTCTGTCCAGGCTGGACTATTGCAATGCTCTCTTGGTAGGTCTTCCAGCATGTTTTATCAAACATCTGCAACTCAGATCTAATAAACTGGACTACGACATGTGTGTAGACTGTATGATAATGACACCTCCCATAGGAAAAATGTATTGCTCAGTGCTTGATTTTCCTAAGCTCAGGAGACTTAGATGAGATTCTCATATATGTCTCATTTTAGAATGAACAACATTTCAGATGTTTCTTTTAAATTTCTTAGGAAAAATAGAATTAGAAACAAATGAGACATGAGCAATATTTGAGAAAAAAAATAAAAACAGTCAAAACAGAATGTGGTGGGAGAAATGTAGAATATCTCTTTATTGTCTTGCTGCAATCTCTATCAAGACTCCAATATTGAAATATTTTATTGCTCTGTGGTTGCTCTTTCTAAGCTCATGAGACTTAGTTTTGATTCTTATAGGTTTAATTTTAGTATCAATAGTGTTTTAGATGTTCTACAATTCTTTAGGAGAAATTAAAGTAGACATAAATGAGACATGAGAAAGTTCTGAAAGAAAGGAATCTGAAATGACAATGGGAGAGAAACGTGTGAGAAACATGTGGGGATCTCTTTATTGTCTTGCTGTTATCTCTTGCAAGATGCCATTATAAAAATGTTTTCATTTTTCACGTTTTCATGATAATCATTTAAATAGCATTAAACATTTCAGAATATTAAGGGTTACTAGTTTAAATTTCTCTCACAATGGTCTCCTTTAAAGTGTTAGAAAAGATCTCAACAACTTTACACACCATGCTCAGATTTTTTCTCCTAATCTAAAGACTGCTGTATTGGTAAAAGTGCTATATAAATAAAGGTGACTTGACTTGACTTGACTGCTGGTCTCATATTTGTCTCCTCCAATGTCTCAAATAAGATCTCAACAACATCACACACTGTGCTCAGATATTTCTCCTTACCTAGAGATGCTGGATCTCTCCCAAGTGTCTCCTGAAATGTTTAGAAGAGATCTCAACAAAATCACATGCTCAGATGTTTCTCCTTAGCTAGAGACTCTGGATCTCTCAAATTTGTCTCCTCAAAAGTTTAGAAAATATCTCAACAACCTTCCACATTGTGCTCAGATTTTTCTCCAACTATAAAGACTTCTAAATGCTCTCACATTTGTCTCCTCTAAATTTCAGAAGTGATCTCAATAACTTTACAAAGTGTGCACCGAGTCACATGCCTCAATATGAGCTCAAACATTTCTATAATATGTATTAATAATCAAATTAGTCAATTAATAATCAAGACTGAGTCATAAGCCATTTATGTGCCTTTCAGCAAAGAAAGCTCCAGGGTTACATTTTCTGTAAATCAGTTTTGATTAAGACATCTGGTACATTACTATTTCCAATAACAAATTATGTGCCTAAGTACATAAACATTGTCCTATAAAAAGTTTTTCCCCCTTTATTTAGAGCCTTCCAAGTACTTGACTTGGTGAACACTTTGTAAAGTTATTGAGATCTCTTCTAAAACTTTACAGGAGACAAATATGAGACCCCCAGATTACAGGTGCATCTCAATAAATTAGAATGTCGTGGAAAAGTGCATTTATTTCAGTAATTCAACTCAAATTGTGAAACTCGTGTATTAAATAAATCCAATGCACACAGACTGAAGTAGTTTAAGTCTTTGGTTCTTTTAATTGTGATGATTTTGGCTCACATTTAACAAAAACCCACCAATTCACTCATCTCAACAAATTAGAATACTTCATAAGGCCAACAAAAAAACAAACAAAAACAAACAAACACATTTTTAGTGAATTGTTGGCCTTCTGGAAAGTATGTTAATTTACTGTATATTTACTCAATACTTGGTAGGAGCTCTTTTTGCTTTAATTACTGCCTCAATTCGGCGTGGCATGGAGGTGATCAGTTTGTTGCACTGCTGAGGTGGAAGCCCAGGTTGCTTTTACAGTGGCCTTCAGCTCATCTGCATTTTTTGGTCTTTTGTTTCTCATTTTCCTCTTGACAATACCCCATAGATTCTCTATGGGGTTCAGGTCTGGTGAGTTTGCTGGCCAGTCAAGCACACCAACTCCATGGTCATTTAACCAACTTTTGGTGCTTTTGGCAGTGTGGGCAGGTGCCAAATCCTACTAGAAAATGAAATCAGCATCTTTAAAAAGCTGGTCAGCAGAAGGAAGCATGAAGTGCTCCAAAATGTATTGGTAAACGGGTGCAGTGACTTTGGTTTTCAAAAAACACAATGGACCAACACCAGCAGATGACATTGCACCCCAAATCATCACAGACTGTGGAAACTTAACACTGGACTTCAGGCAACTTGGGCTATGAGCTTCTCCACCCTTCCTCCAGACTCTAGGACCTTGGTTTCCAAATGAAATACAAAACTTGCTCTCATCTGAAAAGAGGACTTTGGACCACTGGGCAACAGTCCAGTTCTTCTTCTCCTTAGCCCAGGTAAGACGCCTCTGACGTTGTCTGTGGTTCAGGAGTGGCTTAACAAAAGGGATACAACTGTAGCCAAATTCCGTGACACGTCTGTGTGTGGTGGCTCTTGATGCCTTGACCCCAGCCTCAGTCCATTCCTTGTGAAGTTCACCCAAATTTTTGAATCAATTTTGCTTGAAAATCCTCATAAGGCTGCGGTTCTCTCGGTTGGTTGTGCATCTTTTTCTTCCACACTTTTTCCTTCCACTCAACTTTCTGTTAACATGCTTGGATACAGCACTCTGTGAACTGCCAGCTTCTTTGGCAATGAATGTTTGTGGCTTACCCTCCTTGTGAAGGGTGTCAGTGATTGTCTTCTGGACAACTGTCAGATCAGCAGTCTTCCCCATGATTGTGTAGCCTAGTGAACCAAACTGAGAGACCATTTTGAAGGCTCAGGAAACCTTTGCATGTGTTTTGAGTTGATTAGCTGACTGGCATGTCACCATATTCTAATTTGTTGAGATCTCTATTGAATTGGTGGGTTTAAACTACTTCAGTCTGTGTGCATTGAATTTATTTAATACACGAGTTTCACAATTTGAGTTGAATTACTGAAATAAATGAACTCTTCCACGACATTATAATTTATTGATGCACCTTTCTTTACCTAAAGAGAAAAATCTAAGCACAGTATGTGATGTTGTTGAGATCTCTAATCTAAACTTTTGAGGTGACAAATGTGAGAGATCCAGAGTCTCTAGCTAAGGAGAAATATCTGAGCACAGTGTGTGATGTTGTTGAGATCTTGTTTAAACATTGGAGGAGACAAATATTAGACCACCAGAGTCTTTAGACTAGGAGAAATATCTGAGCACAGCGTATGATGCTGTTGATATCTTTTTTGAAACTTCTGAGGAGACAAATGTGAGAGATCCGGAGTCGTTAGCAAAGGAGAAAAAATTGAGCACAGTGTTTGATGTTGTTGAGATCTCTTTAAAGCTTTAAAGGAGACCATTGTGAGAGTGTTAGAGTTTTAAAGTTTGCGAAGCAGGAGACTCAAGCAAAAATCTCCATTTAATCCTCACGTAACCTCATTTCTGTCTAGAAGAAATATTTGAGATGTTAAAGAGATCTCACTTTTGTTTTTTTCTTTCATATGGGCTATTTACTCTAATGCTACAATGCACGTTACTATGAAATAAGAAAATGTCATCAGCATGTGCTAGTGGTGAACAAAAAGAGCATGTTAAATCTCACTTTAGCAGTTGTATTTTTTATGTGGAAAAAAAGTGTAAGTGGCAAAAGAGGAAGGGATATGAGCTTGAGGTAAGCAGTTTTACGTTTTAGCACCATGTCGCATTAATTTTTTTGTCACATTTTTGTCAGCTGGTCAGTAAACGTGGAACATATCAGCAAACACACTGTGCGATGATCATACTGTATCACAGGCTATCTTTGGTCACAAGACCATGACAATGGCCTTCTTTGTAACAAAATTACCTCTCTCACTCTTACTAAACCTCTCTCAATGTACGACATAAGAGCACCGATTAAGAGACATGATCACAGAAATCACCACGATTGTTTCACAATGCCAATCTTTTGTCTGGGACAGCCGAAAATCATGCAGTGTGTTTAGGGCTTAACACTAGTGATCTCTATTCTTTTTCTATTCTGTCTTCTTGTTTTCTTTTTAATTGCTATATATAAAAAATAATAATAACTTGACCCTCTAACATTAGCTCTATCTATTCTCTATTTTTTCTATGTACTTTTTATTGCTTTTATTATACCCCCCCCCCCCCCCCCTCCAAAAAAAAAACAAAAAAAAACACTTGCTACACGTACTGCATTAGTCTAACCGGGACTTGTCACAACACTTATATATTGTCGCTCTTTGGTTGTTTTGATTGTTTCCATTACCCCAATTTGTAAGTTTGTAAAGCATCTGCTAAATGATTAAGTGTAAATTTCATATTTCAGAACCGTATATAAATAATTTATAATGTTATATATAAAGAGTTCAGACGCAAAAGCCTCTAAATGCCATCTGAAATTTTCATATAAATTAGCATTTTTATCAGGCTCCTATGTTTATCTTCAGTTATTTCACTTTAATTGCATAGAAAAGGACATATACATTGCCATTAAAGTAAAATTACTAAACCCAAACATAGCAGCCTGAAAAAAATGCTCATTTTAGATGAAAATTTCAGATGGCACTTAGAGGCTTTTGCATCTGAACTCTTCATACATCAACTGATATAATAATAATAATAATTATGTTAATATATCACCAAATCTTAACAACTAAAATATGATTTTGGACTTAAAATATACTTATAACCACCATAAAACTACATGTAATAAAACTTAAAATCACATCATGAATCAAAGTTTATCATGAAGAGACTTTCCCATGAATAGTGGCCAACATTCAGATACATGAAATGCAAAAAGAAATACAAATACGACAATTTGTATATCTTGTTGAATATAATATAGATTTTGATTTGTTCAAATTGTATGGTAATCCATTTTTCACTTCCTAAAACTTTATGTATTTTACAGTATAGGTTATAAATACTGTGTTTCACAGAAATTTGTTCACTGTATATCATAAGGTAACTTACAGATTTTCCACTGATACTCCATAAACTCATCATTCAGTGAGCTAGAAGTTGACATGAAAAAAGGCAAACAAAACAAAACAAAAAGTCAAATGGATCATCGATGACATAAAATCCCAAAACTGACCTGCTATGTACATAAGGTGCTCTCAGTTAGTGAATTCTCATTTCCTCTGAGTAGCAAATATCCTTGACAGTATATTAACAAAGTATAATAAAGATGCAATTAACCTAAAAATGACAAGCCATTTATCATTTCCAAACAGGGTCACCAGATCATATGCCAATGCATTCACAGTGTGATAACAGCAGCTCTTTCAGCATATGTTCACATCAAACGGCTGTAGATACACTTTATTATGCAAATACTGTATAAAAGGCATACTAGCTTTAGGGTGTGTTCTGTATTCTTCTAATATTTATTTTCCAAGTTGTTTGTTACATAATCTTATGTTGAGGCTTTGAGTGTGAATTTTTAACCCTCTTTGGGGGTTCAAACCCACATCATAACATTTGCCTCTTGGGCATGCTGCCCACACATTCACAAGGACGATAACAAAATGGCTATCCACTGAGGAAATATGGAGATATGAATACTTGTGGTTTATATAGCCTACAGTTCAGGTTAACTCAGTTGCGCTAAAAAAGCTAAACTCAGTTGCGTTAACACAGTTATATGTGCAGACTTCATCCTCTCAAGTCTTTATCATAGGCACATAATTTATTACATTTTTAGGGTTAATGGGAAAGTAGTTCATTTAATGGTTGCAGATGAATTTATGGACTATGATGCTCATTAGTCTGTAGCGGAAGCAAGCTAAGCATAGTTGAGAGTACTAATGATAATTAAGCATGCACTTTAAATGCTAATAATTAAAAATGTATGTTTTCTAATAAACTGATACTGCATTGTATAGAATATCATTATTTCTATGTGAGTCTTTCAAGGGAATGAGAAGAACATAACGAAAAATGAGAATGTGAATCTCACAAAACATGAAAGAAGAAAATGAAGTCTATTTTTGGAGGTTTTTTTTGTGATCATGACAATTAAGCACCCTGCATACTTATAATGATGCAGACTGTAATGCAAATAATCAAACAAATAAACTGTTATATTATTTGTATTGTATATGCTGGTACTTATCTGTGCCACTGTAAAATAAATGAATAAATAAATTCATTAAATTAATTAATGAAAATTAAAAATACAAATTACTCTATTACATTTAAAACGCCGTACAGTTGTAAATTATTGTTTGCTGCAGACTTGCGCTGCTAGACCTTTTTGCGATATTTCTTCAGGGATAGTATCTCTAGATTAAAGCACAGATATATAACAAAGAAAGCCCTCTCTGAGGAAGCCTCGCTCCCCTCCGCTGCTCCACGTCCGTCACTACGTGATATCCGCACTTCCTATGCTCATAAAGCTATTATTCCACTCTTCTGCTCTGTCTGGGCTGATGAACGGGCGCTGAAACATCCTGCGCTTGACATCGCTGAGAAATGGCAGGCGAATCGAGCTGACACGAATGAGACAATACAGCAAGCTCTCTAACGATGGGAACTCCGATTCATATCAGTCAATCGGTTCGTTCAGACGATTCAATGATTCGATTCATTCGAGTCACCATTTCAAAGTGTTTCAAGAAATCCAACAGCGGAGTTTAGCTTTTTTTTTTCTGTAGTGAGAAATATTGTACTCAAATACTGCTATTTGATTCATAATTTACATTTTGCATTTAAGTTTTTTTTTTTTTTTTTTTTTTGTAACACTATTTAGCTTAAATTTGTATTCCTGTTACTGCCACTCAAGTGAAAAAAGCGGAAAAAAATAGTTGGCTTCAACTTGTCACCCACAGTACAGTAGGCTACATCAGTTCAAATGAATCAGGGAACCGACTCAAAAGAACGATTCGTTTGCGAATCGGTCACCGCTGTGAACCGAGCGTGAATTATGCATTCGGACTAACAAGGGAAAGTGATGCTCAGAGAGGAGGACAGAGGACTCGGAAAAGATGCATTAAAGGGCGATGAAGTTCTGTGAAGCGGTTTCTCGTCGCAGCGTTATGTACGCACGTATGATTAATTGAGTGTAGTGTTTTATTGCTACGTAGCACGGGGTGGATTTTATTACAAAGGAAAAAACGATAGTCGATATCGGATGGTCGCTGAAAGGAAGAGAGAAAGGGGGGTAAATGATTTTAATGATGACTTATAGGCTACAGCGGACCGTCACTTAATTTTGAATTACATCTTGAATAGCGTGGAACTTCGCAGTTCTGAGGAAATAACAAAAAAGCGTTTTATTCGGTAAAGGAGAGATGGATGGAGAGACAGGCAAAGGAAGGGATCTCTGACGAAAAGGTAAGTTGTCATAATATCCCATTTTGCTATTTCATGTGCTGTGTCTAAGCGGTTTTCAGGCTTTCATGTCCATCTCACAAAATCGCGCAGCTGTGTAAATGAATGTGAATCCACTGGAAGAGGCAATAACAACAGACGCGTTTAGCGCAGTCAAAAATAAGCACAACTGTCACAGCATACAAAGCAACTGCTGAGACTTTCACCATTTCTGGGTTTCTGCAGAAATATGACCTACGACCAACCCAGCTCGACAAGCACAACATAAGAGCTATTCACACGTGTTATGTGTTTCTGCGCAATCTTTTAATTATTGCTCTGTGCACACATGCGTGTTTTCAGCAGTGGCGTCGCGTCGTAGCCTTTCTATTTCAAAGCGCCTGTCTTTAAGTTAATAACAGTTCAATTTAAAACCGCGTTCCGAGAGGCGTTCTAACCTTTTCTGTTGGACTCGGTAAGGGGATTGGAATAGGTGTTTTAATCGTTTAAACGAGCGAGAGAGAGAGAGAGAAAAAAAGAAAGTTAAATAAGAATTCATGCGTTGGTGTTCATTAGCCTACCTCACGATAAAAAAAAAACGCTTGTGCGATATCTGGCTTTGGCGCGAATAACTGCCATTATTAACTATCCCTCTAACCATTACTGGTTAGGCGTGTAGGCTGCCTTCAAATATTGTTTTTTTTTTTTTTTTTTTCGTTTTTTCATTAATGCAGTACATTGTGCTCATGAAGAGCTGGAGTCAGTGCGGTCACGGCGGCAGGTAGCAGTAGCTGAATGGCATTAAATTGTGAATGGTGCTGCAAAGAAAATGTAGATTTAATTGAGAAACCTAGGGATATAGGCTACTCTTGAAGGTGCTCCTACTTATGAGCGCTAAAATAAAATGTAGCTACCTTTTACCTTACTCTATCAATGAAATAGGTGTCGTGAGAAATCACACCTGTATCTGTGACAGCCCTAGGATCGGCAAAAGGAGTCAGGGGACTGGCCTGTCCTTTTTTGCCAATCAGATATGCTCTTTGCCTGTCAGTCTTGTGAAATTTACAGATTACTGACATTGGGTAGGTTGACATGACATTGGAGGGCTGGGTTTCAGGAAGAGAATGTGTTGTTGAGGTTAGCCACATTTTGGAGGTTAGTAAAACAGCTAGAATCACTTACAACACTGAAGTGGCACATTGTGCTCACTGAAAATTTAGGTTGGCTGACCAAATAAGGCTGTCTAATGATTTAAAAAAAAAACATGTATTGGATATATGTTTGCTAAACATTGTATCATTTGGAAAGAATCTAATCATTGTGATCAAGCATCTGATAACAGCTTAAAACACACATTTTTAAACATCATTTTAATGTCAGTCAGGGAATGTTTTTGAGACATACTGCACATCAGCAATACAGCTCTAAATATTACAGTTTCCAGATGAAAGCAAACATCAATTAGACATCTGTTTGATGTACATGTGTTATCAAAGGAACAAAAACACAACCTGCTGTCTGATGGCCACATAAGACGTGCCTTTGATTCAATAGGGAAACCAATATCCTCTTAAGGCACAGTCGGGTTAAAACGGCTTTAATGTTGTGTTGTTGAATGAATAATCCCCTGGCCATGAGCTTTAGGAAATTTGGAGTGGTGGTTGTATAAACGAGGATTCTGCCTGCATGCGTAACACTCTGGCTCTCCCACAGGGCACTAACAAGACAGTTCACAGTTAGATCACAATCATTGCATCTTGACATCTTGGGCTACATCTTGAAATCAGCAAGTTAGCTTTTAAAGGAACAGCTCACCCATAAACGAAAATTCTGTCATCATTTATTCACCTTCAAATTATTCCAAAACAGTCCATGAAACAGAAAATAGAGGTGCTTTAAAGAATAATCAAAAACACTGATTGTGAACATGGGCTTTCATTCTCCAAAATGGAATAAAATGCATCATAAAAGTAGTTCATATGACTTATGTTCATATGACTTATGTGACTGAAGCCACATAATGTAGCTTTCTGTGCATAGTTCATAGGAATTACTTCTATGGTGCATTTTCACCCTGTTTGGATGATGAAAGTCTGTGTTCACATTCACCTTTTCTGGACATTCTTCAAAACACCTCTATTTTTGTTTAATGTTTTATGTATAAAAAAAAAAAAAAAAAAATCAGGCTGAAATGTAATTCATTATTCAAATAAAGTATTGTTTTCTGATGTAACTTTCAAACCTCATTCTCGCTTTTACATATTCAATTTCAGTTTGTAAAGTATTATGCCAGAGTTGGCATCAGTGAACACCAAATGTCTTGTTTGCAATGTGCAAATAGTAACTGAGACCTATTCAGTAAATAATGACTGAGAATCTCTCATAGGTGATGTCATATGTCCAGGTGCCTTTGGGGGCCATATGAAGAAAAAAAAAAAACTACATTTCTCTTAGACCATCTGTCGTTTAAACAAATTTGGAGTATCACACTAACTTTATAACTTTACTCCAGGCCAGAAAGACCTTTACTCTGCTTGCAGACCTTGAGATACCAAGCAAATGCTACTGCTTGCTTCTACTTAACAATGTAGATTGAATGCATGATTGATTGATTCAGCTGCCCTTCAGTTGAATTCTTCTCTGAAGACTAGATGCAGAGCTCCAGGATATTGATCAATGCTTAGATCATTTTTGTTCATATTCAAATCAGGGGTCAATAAGTCTAGGTGGATATCAAGGCCCAGAAAAACCGGCAACTTTGCTCAGACAAATTTCAGTCATAAACAGTGCATGCTTTTCCCAGCATGAACATTAGAAAAGCTTGCCTTATAGTCATGGTAATATCAATCATTTCAACGATCATCTTACTTGAATAAGAATGTTTGGCATTTGGAGCAATTTGTTCACAATTCAGATGTTTCTTGCTTTTGCTTTTCTTTGTGTAGAGCTTCTATGCTTCTCCTCATGATTATCTCAGGGGAATGGATCATGTTTTCAGCTTTCCCAGATCCAAGGGACCATCCTGGCTGTAAACATGTTCTCTCTCAGTCTTCCTGACTGTCAGAGTGGATGTGGATGAGTGTGTGCATCATTTATGGCCTCTCTGATGGGCACTGAGGGTCTCAGCATTTCCCTTCACTGCAAATGATTTCAGACATTTGAAGGCCCCATTGTGAACGTATGGTTGAAGAATATGAGCTGGTTAAAAGGTCATTGCTGTATTGCCTGTATAGGGTTCAGTACATTGCTCCTTTCTTGTTATAATTGTTTTCTTTGTGAAGTAATTCAAAAAGTATACAATTCTATGTGCACAGAAAACGGATGTGTAGTATACTGGTGATCATCTGCTTGATTAGGCCAATGGGTTAGGCAAACAGTGATTTTTCTTAGTATTTTTGTGATTTATATTTTGTTTTTGTCTTTTCCAGTACAAATGTCTAAACTTTCTTAAATCAAGATACATTTACACAAGAAGCAAAATGACATCCATTATTAAGTCCTGTTTTCTTATCAAAATTTAGTGGGTTTATGCTTACAACAAGGGAAAAAAAATCTGTCCATGGAATAAGAAAAATAAATTGGAGAGATTTGATTGTATGTTTGATGGTTTTAAGCATAAATTCAATTAATTTTGATATTGCACTTAAATCAATAGCTTAAGTCAGTTTGCTGCTCAAGTAATTTTATCTTGATTTAATAATACTTAGATATTTGTACTGGAAAAGACAATAACAAAATCCAAAATAAGAAAATTATTTTTGCAGTGTATTGGAAGTAGATCTGTAGCAGAAAAATATGGGCATGTAGAATAAGACATTAATGTGTGCTTTTGTAAGTACTAATAAACAGCCAATATGCTAGTAATATGCATGCTATTAAGCAACTAGTTAATAGTGAGAACTGGTCTTTAATATAAAGTGTTATTTAGGTTTGTAAGGTGTTCTGAGGGGATTTTTAATCTTGTCTTGCTAGGCAGTTGTTAACTGTTCTCAGTGGTTGGTAGTTGCTAACTGACACAAGACAAAATGCTCGGGTCCCTCCTTCAAAATAAATACATGGTATTTTTCTGCCTGTTTTTTTTTTTTTTTTTGTCTGCAGATGATTGTAAGTCTGAACACTTAAAGTGCATAACAGCACATTTCTCTTCAACAAGCTGCATGATTTGTGGGGTCATTCACGTCTGTAGCTCAAATGATGTGGTTGAGTTATGTACCAATATTCAGTTCATTTTGTTCCTTACAACTGAGCAATACTAGTAGTTACAAATGACAAATCAGCTATCAACCAATATTTCTATATCACTGCATTTCTAAAAGAAGATTTTGCTTCGTTCTCTTAATTAAAGAGCAAAACGGCCTAATTTCTAAGACAAGCAGACAGGAAGTCCACATTTAGGACAAAGGACAAACAAGGACAAAGATGCAATTATTTGTGAATAGTCATCTTTTATTATGTATAAGAGCTGTATAAATGCTGATTTTATAAGATTTATTTTTAAGAGGGCTTCACTTGGCGAATATAATTTCTTTCCTTTTATAGTTATCGCCCTCTCTCCATCTCAGATTTTTTTTTCTCATGTTGTGATATTTCTTTGATCTCTCGCCGTTGTTCTCGCCTTGCTCGCGCATATGCCCCTCCCTCTCTGTCTGTCTTTGCCAGGCTGTTGTAAGCAGCCGTGTTGCTTGTGTCATCAGAGAAAAGGATTGAAAGGAGAAAAGGACAGACGAGAGCCCAAGAAACCATAACACAGTGAGGTTGGGTTACAGAAGAGAGACATGGGTGTGTGTCTTTGTCCCCACCAATCCTTTCTCATTCACAGGGTGACAGCTGGCTAGCAGTAGGGTACAGTGGCATTGCCAAAAGAAGTCAGTCCAGACCACAGCAGAGATTTACATCCAATATCCTGCATGTTTACAACATATACCAAATGGAAATTATGATCATAATACACTTACAAACAAAAATATATTTGATGTGCACTTTTTTCAAAAGATCATTGGAGTTTGTTTTACAAGCAAATACCAACCTGGTCTCATAAAAATACGTACCTCTGTGCACCGTTTTTACATACCTTGCAGCACGTTTCGCCCCAGTTTCAAAGAGAAATGACCACTGAGTGGCACTAAAACTCAGGTTCAATACGTGAACCCTGGCACGTTTTTATTACGTTGATATAGGTACATATTGCTGTGTTTTTATTACGTTGCTTCAGGTACATATTGCGGCGGTTCAGAATTCAAATATCCGGGGACTGTCACTAAAAGGTAATGCTGTATCATGTTGGAAATATGCCCTACACCAATCCAACACTAAACCTACCCGATAGTGTTAACAAATGCAAAACTGATATGAAAACATATTTGTAGATGTAACCATGCTATTTCAACTTCCTTTTATACAGATTTGAACTGCTTTGTCAAATCGTGGTTACACGGGATTCAAACCAGAGCTCTTTGCCTCTCAAGTTTGTCTCCGTACTCCGTGAGCTACCGAACAAACCTACCATCTATGAAAACCCATAGATATGAAGCTGGATATGTGTGATGCTAACGTTCAAATGCATTAGTTTTCAAATCTCCCAGCATATTAATATTGTTTTGAAGTCATAAAATGATATTCTTCAAGTAATTGTGTGAAAATTAGGCTTTATTAATCGAAACTCTCTAAATTTGTGTGAAATGAATAAAAGGTGTTGGAGTTTTACTGCCTCTAGTGTTCATTTTTTTTGGAAACTGCAGTGATATGTACGTATTGGTACGTATTTCGCGTCTCTCAAAAAAGTGCACCCAGGTACATTTATGCCATGAGACCAGGTAGGCAAATACTCTTGCAGTGTTTTTACTTCAAAATCTCACATTTAATTCAATGTGTTAATTAAATGTGTTAATTTAATTCAAATCCTACACCAATTTTTCTCACTGTGTACAGTGTTAACATTACTGACAGTAACACAGAAAAAGAAAACGTTTAATTTATTACAATATACATGCGGCACTTGTAGTACATAAAACCATTAAACTGTAACATTAGTAGGCTATATTGTTGACCTTAATTCACAACTAGTTATACATACTAACAACAATAATAGTAGCAAAATCTAAATTCATATTGTTTTCAATACATTTGATACACACATAATTCATAAAAACAGCTATTCCAACACTATAAATATGCTTTCCATCAAGTAGCCTACACATTTAATGCATGCATAATACATAAAATTCCAGAATTGCAAAATTATAAATCATGCACAGCACATTCTACACATTTACTACATGCAACTCGCACAATACATAAAATAACATTCTAGTAACATTATGCTCCTGCTTTCCATCATGCACAACACATTATACGCATTACGAATTCTATGCATGTTATATGTACTGCACCCACAGAATTTTGTCGCACTGTTGAGCACTGTAGGACACACAGGTGAATTCACACACATATTTTACCCCTGTACCTTGACAAATGGAGCGTATTGCATCACATCAGCAGTGGGTAAAACGTTAGCATATTGTGTGACCAGATTATAAAAGTGGATTTAGTAGAAAACTGTGAAACGGTACAGCTGCTAGCTCAAGGCACACACGCTCTTACATACAAATCAAGAGCGCGGCCATCAGTAACCATGGAAACAGGATTAGGCCCACCCTGCTGAAACAAAACCCACCTAAAACATTTTAAATAAGGGAGGGAATGACTTTTCTTCTCTTTCCTTGCTAAGGCTTCCTGTTTGATTAATGCAACACCTTACGCCAGCATAGTTCATGTGTTTGGATCAATGGATTCCGCCCCAGATTCACACTGCACTACACAAGGCATATCCTCCAAGCCTGACCGCTCTCTTTAGTTAAAATGTGTTGGAATCTGTCCAGACTATTCATCTGCTAGTGTCCGCGGGAGCCGAACCAGTAGTACAGGAAATCTATTTTTCTTGTGTACCCCAAACAAATGAGCTATGAGTCGGGCTTGCTTTTGCTGATTTGATTGGAGATTTGTGTGGAATATTTAGATCTCCTCTGAATTCATTTAAATGCATGCCCATATTCCAAACTGGATGTAGAATGGAATATGAAATTAAAAGATTTACACCTAAATCTTTTCCATGCAATGAAAGTTGTAGTGCGATCAGAAACTGTCAAGCTCTAAGATTTTCAGTAAAAAATGACCTTCATATGGCTTGAGCAGACTTGGAATATAACACATAAGTCAGATGTCAACTATTTGTGTGCTATTTTGTCATTTTTAGGGCTTGACAGCTGAAGTTATCATCCACCTTCGTTGATAGACCAGAGCTGCTTGGAGCTTTTTGTGTGTGTGTTCCATGGGAAAGGAAAATTTTACAGCTTTCAATTAACTTGAACATGAGCAGATAAATGTGTGTATATATATATATATATATATATTATTTTATTTATTTTTTTTACGATCATTACTGTTACTGATAAAATTCCACTGCTCCAAGCGGCAGGTTATGGAGTGTTTGTGCAGAGTATTAACAACTGTCCTGAAGCAAAACCAGCCAGGAACCATTATTTTAAATATTATTTTTCAGAATAAGAATTACATTTTCAAGTTACGAGTCATTGTGAGTACTGTGAAGTGCTTTGAGATGGAGGCTGTGTTGGTTTTACTGTTACATTTTACAAAGAGTTCCTGTTGTGTCTCATCTTGGTTTGTCTAACTGTGAAACTGTTTAAAAAATTGGAAAATTCTATCGTCTAGTCACCTGAATATTGCTTGAACACTATAGGAAGATTTGTTTCTTCTGTGAACACACAAAAGAAGATATTTAGTGAATTGTCCAAGCTGATATTTTGTCATCCAAAATGAAAGAGTCAAGCTCCAAAGAAGAAGAAGAAGAAGAAGAAGAAGAAAACATATACTAAAGGGGTCATATGATGCGATTTCAAGTTTTCCTTTCTCATTGGAGTGTTACAAGCTGTTTGTGCATAGATAAGTTCCCTGAAGTTGCAAAGACTAAAGTCTCAAAACCAAAGAGATATTCTTTATAAAAGTTAAGACTCGACCACGGCCACCTAAAACAACTCATTCAAACACGCTCCCACATCTCTACGTCACGGTGTGGGGAGATTTGCAAAACACCGCCCAAACATATACACAAAGAAAGAGGGCGGTACTTTTATTCTTGCTGTTGTATTGTTGCTGCCGCCAGCACCATGTCCTGGAGATGCTGTGTTTCATTGTGAAAACAAAACTACTTTGTTTGGGGTTCCAAAAGAGGACACAACTAGATATCAGTGGTTAAGTTGTATTTACAACACTGTTCCAGAACAGTTCAACCCAAATATTTGAGTGTGTGCAGCACATTTTACGGAGGACTATTTCCTGAACCTGGGAGTAGCCTGCCAGCTGTGCTCAATGACTGTTTCTATAAAGTGGGGCTATTCCAACTTTGCAAGGACAGTCTGGTGCTTCTGACTCACAGCCTGTAAGTATGTTTTCATATTTATAGAATTTGCCACTGACTATTCAAACGCGAGTTTTGAGCTGTGTAGAGTAGTGCCTGTTGTTTGTCGTTTCTCCGATCACAAATGCAGACATGGTAATGTTTACATGGCGCAATGCAACGCAACGCATAAAAAGACAGTATAAGTCATCATAATCAGTAATTATGTCCCCACTGGAAGCAACATATGGCTCGTTTGTAATGGGTTTGATTGTTTTTGTGTCGTTGCGCCGGGACATGGCATCACAATACAGTAAGGGACATAACATTTCCATCTCACGCTTGAGGTATTCGGCCAATCACAACACACTGGATAGCTGGCCAATCAGAGCACGCCTTGCTTCTCAGAACGATGAGCTTTGTAAAACTCGGCATGTTTCAGAAAGGCGAGGAATAGAGGAGCAACAATAATGTACAGTATGTGGAAAATAATGTGTTTTTTCAACCTTAAACCGCATAAACACATTGCATTACACCAAATACACAAAATAATGTTCTTTTTAGCAACGTCATATAACCCATTTAAAATTTAGTTTAGTAAAAAAAAAAAAAAAAAAAAAAAAGTCTTATGTATTTTGTGGAATTTTGGGGGCCTGTAAACAACTTAGTGCAAGTTTTTGATAATGATACTGTTATCACCTCTGTGTAAACTACAAAATCACAGATTTGTGATAGTGGTAATGTCATACGATTCACGTGTTCAGACTATAGTAATGCATATAAATTCTAAAAGTCCTAAAGCCCAAACTATAGAGAGTAAAACTGACAGAATTTTGTTTCAGTGAACTGCCCATTTAAGAGCTGCACTAGAATAACTCTGTATCATGTGCCGTGACAGTCTATCACTTTAAAGATGTGTGCAAAGGTGCTGTACAAAGATTATGAACACAAACTTCCCACACACAAACATGGAACATGCACCCATCTGTTTGCATTAACACACACACACACACACACACGCACAAACACACACACAAACACACACACACACACACACACGCACACACACACACACACACACACACACACACACACACACACACACACACACACACACACACACACACACACACAAATAGAGTGACACCAGAAATAACTATCATTTTAGACTGTACAAGATAAGGCCACCACACAGGATGGAACCACATGTTTGAGATTGGGGGACCAAATGTGCACTAACTGCGTAAACCTGATTTTTAGTCACCTGCATCTTACTCAAATCTGGCTCAGAACAAAACTGGTGCAAGCTTCATTTCTATGGTTTGAAATGGGATTTAAATGTGAATTCCTTAGATCTGTTTTCATTTGATTTGGATGCAACGTGTATTTACTGCTCACTATTGTCTAGGTATGGATTTCTAAAATACAGCTATGTCATTGTGTTTATATCCACTTTGATGGAGGTGAGCAGAAGCTACATTTTCAGTTTCCATGCTTTATGCATCCTGAATTCTTTCAGATTTCACTTGTTGCTGGAATCACTTGGTGTTGTGCTGACACCTACATCATTACTATAGCAACCAATGTAGATACAGTAGCCTATACCGAAAATAAACTGCACTGCCTAAACAAACGGATGTGATTTAATCACTTCCTGGACAATGTGCACAGTTGGTCCAAAAGTATTGAACAACCAGTGTGGATAAATCCATAGTGCATAGCCATGTAAAAGTAATTTGATCTGTTTTTGTTGTTGTTGTTGTTTTTCAATAAAATATCTTAATATTTAAAACAAGATACATTTACATGAAAAGCAAAGTTGTGCAAGATAATAAGGTTTGTCAAAAAAAAAAAAAAAAAACAAGCAAAGAGTTTATGCGTTTTGATTTGTGTATAATTGTAATAATTTGGCACCAGTGTTATTTTAATATCATTGAGATGCTATTATAATTTTTATTAATATTTTGAATTTGTTTTTATTTTCATATTTTAACTTTCAGTAATTTCATTTTGCATGTTCACAAGTCTCTGAAGTTTGTAATTATATTTTCTTTCAGTTAATGAACCTTTTTTGGGGGTGGGGGTGGGGGGGTTAGTTTGGCACTGTTGCATTAGGAAACTCACTTTGTATTACAGAAAAAGAATAGAAAAACTAGTGCATAAACTATGTGTGTGATTAACTGTGGCAGCAAACAGTTTTTCGGGCATGTCTGTTGCTTATTTTTTACTTTTTTATTTGCAGCCCGTGGAAACCACTCAAAAATAATTGTTTATGCTGCTTTCAAAAGAGATGCATTTAGATCACAGTCACAGTTCTGTCACCAAATTTTGGTCCGTACAGAAGTCGTGACAGACAAGTGTGAGGGAGAAACACTAGGAGAGACAAACATAATGAATGGAGGACAGAGTGTGACAAAGAGCCTCATTAGATAAATATCAGAACTACAGCTATATTTAGAAATCCACGCTAATTAATGATAAGCAATCTTGATTTGGTTTGCGTAGGCTGAGCTTTTCAGGCTGTACTTGCGGCAGCGACAGTCTACACACATGCCACACACTCTCACAAAAACAGATGCAGATCTTGATAGTGCATGAGGAACTGTTTTTCCACTAAATTAATTACAAATACCCTCATCCAAACAATTACAATTAGTAAATTCTTTATTGTTTTGTTGTGTTTATATGGGCAGGTAGAATTTCCTGAATGTCATTTAACAGACTCTGACTGTCTTCAAACAGTCATTATTTGGAATTGACAACCTTACACAGGAAAACAATTTTCGTTCAGAAATTGCTTGTAGATTTCACAAATAATTACAAAGAATCAGCAAATATCACACTGGATTAAAGTGAAATCTAGAAGTAGAAAGACTGAAATAGTATTTTCTTGTAAAACACTGTGAAACAATGTAAAACATTTATTTATTTATTTGTTTACTGAATATTTATTAGCAGGTGTGACTCTCAAAAATCTTCTGAATACAACAGCTTGCAGAAGTGGCTTATGTACTGCCTGTATGAACAAATAACAAAAATTTGTTCTCACCATTAAAATAGCTAAGAGTAAATATGAAACATGCTGACTTCATATGTTAAATCATAATTAACCAAAAGAAACTTTGAAAGAAACGACCATCTAATATTAATTGCATTACGTTCCATCAACATTTTCAAAACCTTACCTTCCCTTCTAAAAGGAAATATTTTAGGTCTGAATTTACTGTTTTGTCATTCTTCATGAAGATTTAATCTTATATGATTTGTTTATTTTGTTTTTGGACTTATACTGGTCTGAGTGGGTTGACCATCTGTTTCATGAGGCAGTGAAATCAGTCAGTCTGTCAGTCATGTTTGCAATCAGTCAGAGCTTTATTGGATGTTGTGCATTAAGAGCTGCACTCTGTCACATAGGCACTTCTTAATTTGATAACATACACATGCTGGATGTAATAGGATTACATTAACATTCATAATAACAGAAAGAAGGTGGGAGAAAGAGTGAACGGATAAATGGCATTATATAAAAAAACGAATACACGCATACTGTACATGCACAATTTAAATCATGCACACATCATGATTTTGCATATTATAAATGTTAAATATATCTGTAAGCTACATTTCAAATTTACTTCAAATTTACATAGAATTAAATTCAACATTAAAGGGGATAGTTCACCTCAAATTGAAAATTCTGTTACATTTACCCTTAAATTCCAAACCTGCATGAATTTGTTTCATTTGCTGAACACACTTACGCACACAAACATTTTTTTGAAGAATATGTGTTACCAAACAGTTTCTGGTCTCCACTGACTTCCAATGTATATTTCCGTACTAGGCAAATCCTTAGGGACCATCAACTGTTCGGTTACCAACATTCTTCAAAATATAATCTTTTGTGTTTAGCAGAAGAAAGAAATGCATTCAGGTTTGGAAAAACTTGAGGGTGAGTAAATTATGACAAAATATTAATTTGTGGGTGAGCTATCCATTCAACTTTGTACCTACACTGCTAGACATTTCAAAGGGTTTTTACAGTAACTTACTGGCAACACTGTTGCCAGTAACGTACTGTAATTAAGATTTACAATAGCAAACTGTATTTGATTTACAGTTGCAAATTGTACTGTTTTACAGTAAATTACTGAAAAAAAAATCAAATTCATCAGTATACTACTGTAATTCATTAATTTTAATATAGATTTCATTAGATTTGATTAATTTTTATATAGAATTCATTTTATTTTTACTCAACATATGTACTACTGGCATTCAATTAAAACACAATAATTACAAAATATAAAATGCTTTATTTAAAACACAGCATGCATAACACTTAAAAATACAGTCTTCCAATGCTGGAACAGTGCATCTTCACCATTTCTCCTGTCTTAGGACGTTTTGCAGTGCATTATGTTGTGTCCTCTGGATTCATCCTCACAAAGAATCTTTAGGCAACAGAAATATAATGGGGAAAAAGACAAACAGCCAAAGAATACATAGCCATCTGCAAAACCCAGGTGCTGCTCCAAAACATGGCCACCACCTTTGCTCACCATCCACTTTGTTAGTGACAGAAATGTCTGAAAAACAAGAAGTAGAAATGACACACTTTTAAAAGGCAAACCTCATATAGAATACACAAACCTCTCAAAACCATAGTTGTTCTCTTACCATGAATTGTCAGTCTCAGGTTGTCTTTCTTGATGCTTCATTGCAGTTTCCTTTAAAACACAAATACAAAAAAATATAGTAAATCTTAAACTCCATTAAAAACTATAACAAACTAATTCTAAAACTAGAAAAGGCAGCTAGCCATAAAACTTGTTTAACTTAGCTAACATAGGATTTTATTTTCTCAGGCTACTGGCCAACATTAGCTACTAACACCTGAACAAAATTTCACATTAGTTAACCTAATGTTAATATAAGATATAAGTGTTGCTTTTTAAAAATCATTTTAATTCGGTAACTTAATTCAATAAGCTGACAAAAGTCGTTTGAAACGACAGCGCAGTTTACCGTAGTAAAGTTTGTTACCGCCATGTTGACAGGTAAATGTTTCTAACATTAGGTAAACTGGTGTTCAAAAATCTGACACAAACACACAGACAAACGTACATATATTTTTACCTTGCTTGCTGGTCTTATTCTCTCGTAAGGTGCATCGACACACAGCGTAGATGTTTCTCCGGAGCTCTTCCACTCTTGCGGGTTCATCCCCGAGAAAAACCCGCGGACGCTGCCCAGCTGCTTCCGTGTCTTCCTCGGACGCGACTGGCACAGTTCGGCGCGACACGATAAAAAACAATATAGATCCCATTATATATACTATCTACAGTGGATGCAGTATGTTTCTGACGTACAGATGCACTAAAAGCGCTCGAGCTGTTTCTGACATGAAGTACAAATGGATTTTCCAATCATTACAAGTGATGTAACACGTCCAGTGTAGTCAGTCCCATGCTGCTGCGGCATTGTAGACACGGTGTAGGGCAAATTGTATCAATCCAAATGTAAGAAATGAGGAAAATAAAACAACCTAAATAGAATGGCAGCAAATACAGTAGTACAGCAAATACAGTAGTATACAGCAATTTTAAAAAAATACAGTAAGTCTCTGTATGTGGGGTCTGACGTCACAGAAAATTCAGGGTATTACAGTTATTTACTGTAAAGGAACTTTGCAGTATTATCCTGGGTGATAGTAATATCTAACAGTGTACCTACCTACCTAAATAAATAAATAAATAAAAATGTTGAATGGGATTTAATTTTATCCACCAGACATTCAATGGATGGTGAAAAGTGGTCTCTCTATGACAGGTGGTTGTTAGTCTCAGCCTCAGACATCACGCCCATGGACCGTTGGCTAAACGTCTGATGCATATGGCACACAAAAGTGGAAACACTTCAGGAGTTTTGAAGTCCTCCTCTGATTTGTTGAATTATACAGGATTTCTGGTAGACATGTGTCGCGTTCTTTAACGTTCCGCCTGGAAACAAAGAAGCCGTGATGCCAAACCCACTTACAAAAGAAGAAAGCCGCCGTGTTTACAACTGTGACGATGACCGCTTATCAGGATCAACTAAACACTGGATTTTCAAAAGTATGTGAAATTTACTTTTGAGGGTTAAGTTTGCGGCATAGAATCTTTAAAATTCAACGAAACAAACTGTGATCGGTTGTTTGACATGTCGGTCAAACGGCATCATGGGCAGGCCTTGGCCAATGAAAGCTGCCCTGGAATCCAGACCTTCAGCCTTCAGTCTGAAGGTCTTGGCTACGTGAGACTAGGTGGTGGAAATACAAGACCATGCCTGTCTGCTAATCTTCAACATGTTTGTCATGATTCATTTTAGAGTAAGCCATATTTGGTGTTATCATTATTATTATTTTTTTTATTATTTTTTTAATACACATTGATTTCTAGAGTCTCATGGCTGACTGTCATAACAAATAAAATAAGAAGTGGAATAGAATAATACAGAAGAAGTAGAATAACAATAATACAAATAGACCAAACAATTTTCCAACATATGAGGATTGGAAATGCAAACATTCCGATCTCATACTATTTAGGACAGACAGTATGTGAATTGGGATGCAAGCTTTTCTTGTTTTGTGTCTGCACTGACACTCACAAGCAGACACTGATGTTGGTTCAGGCCATAGGGATTTTGACTTAGTAATGTGACATGAAGGAACATGTGAGGGCAATAGCACTAAATTACATACTGTATATCTGGATTAGGATTTCCCCCCATATTTCTTTTCCTAAAGCTAGTGTTGTTGTAAAATATCACCCATTGAAATAAGTGTAACATTAGTGGTGCACAGACAAACACACTTGTTTAGTGGCCATTACAATGTAATAAAACCACATCAATGACAATCTGGATGTCAAAGCTTCTTTTGCTAGCCACAGTGTTGAAGCACACTGAATAAACTGCTTTTGAGTGATTCAGTGACGTCAGGGCCATTATATGATTGGCTTACGAGAAACCAGGTTGACCGTTTCGTCAGTGACACAGATGCCAAGGTTGCCACTTCTTCATTTAATAAGAAAATGTGTATGTGGTTTACTACTGCAAAATCTGATGAATGATCTCAATGTCATCTAATGCTCATGTGCATTTAGAAATATGAACTGTGTACTACTAGACTACTAGATAATTAGTTTATGGGGTTAAAGGGATAGTTCACATTCAGTGGGTCCCCACTGACTTGCATAGTGTTTTCTTTTTCCTCCATACAAGTCAATGGAGACCAGCAACTGAAGGTGAACTATCCCTTTAATGCTTATTTTTCTATGACTGTTCAGTCATGGGACAGTTTTAATTAATAGAATTGAATAGAATAGAATAGAATAGAATAGAATAGAATAGTGAATACACTAAATTGACAGCTGAGATAAGCAGTTTGGAAAATGGATGGATGGACAGAAAGAGTTTAAGAAAAGTACGTTACAATAGCCTTTGTTTTGTGAATTCATCAAAAACTTTCGATTCATATTTCTGGGTTTATGGAAACACCCCACAACACTACACTTCTTTTTTTCTTTTTTTTACTTGCTTCAATCTCTTGAATCCACTTAATTTAAAATTCAATTTTGTTAAGTGTCAAAGAGAAAAGGATCTTTATAAGATGGATGCAGGCCAGTTTCTCCTGTTCTTTTCTGAAGGAAAGACCAAATTGTGTTAACAGTGAATAGACTTAATCAGAACATTATCTTTATGTTCCTGCAAGGCTTTCAGATCTCTATACTCAGAGTAGTATACAAATAAATTATAAACTGCATTTAGAATAAAGAATCTACATACAATCTACCATATGAAAATCGACAGTCTGCATTAGGTCGTAACAGATATGGTCTATACAGAGATTATGAAGCTGGCCAATTTTTCAATATCATAAATATATATGAACTGAATAAATTTTGAGCTGTATTTGCCTGTAGGAGGAGGTGGATGGATGGCTGCCAGTCTGTTTGAGGTGTTCTGAATGGCTTTTAGTGCATTTCTATAAGGCCCCTTAAGTATTCTTACTGTAATTGTATTAAATGTGCACTTGAAGTGTACTTCAAGTCTTAAAAGTATATTTAAAAAAAAAAAAAAAATTAGTTTTTATATAATAATATTAATAAAATAAAAGCCTTTAATGAAGTTAAAGTACACGTTCATGACAATGTTTCTTAGCACATTTAAGTACACTTTTAAAACATGTATTTTATAACAATTTCAAATGAATAGTTTTACATAAAGTACATTTTAAATCATTGTTTTAGAAATCTTTTTTCATGCCTTAAAGTACACTCAATGTGTTGACAAGCATGTTACTGTCTCAAACAGAGACGGAAACCAGAGGTGAGTGAAATGACAAGATGGTTTATTAACAGGTTGGGAGCAGATCATGGAGAGAGAGTGGTAGGTGAGTATCTTGGAGTTTGGAATAGTTTGGTGGGTCTTAGCTGTCAGCTGATCGGAGTTTCTATTACAGGACCCCCCCCCCCCCCCCCCCCACCCCATCTGAGGGTTGTCCCCCCCTAAAATATCATTACAAGCAACTCTGTGTAATGAAAATAATATAATGGACATATACTTAAAATAACTGTGTGAGTAGTAAAACAAAATAAACGCAAAAAAAAAACGTTTTAAGTTCAGAAACGTTTTGATTCCCCCCTCCCTTGCCTCACAGTGGTTTGGTCCACGGCCTGCTTTCCACTTTTACCGATACACACACATGACTCCGGTCACTCCGATGGGAGAGAGCAAGTTCCTCAGTAACAGTTAGTTATGTGTAAGTAACTTAGGCTGTCAAGGCTATTTTATTCTCTAAACATCGGGTGAAATGATTCTTTCTCTTTAATAGAGATGATGCTGGATCATTAATAAATTAGTCATGACAAAAAAATTATGATATCCATTTCTTCTATGAGCGATTAAAAGGTTAACCAAATTAATACCGTAGCTTGTCATCCACTACAACTAATACGGCGATAAGCCTGTGTGTGAACTGATATTTGGCTAATATTGTAACATGGTTTGAGCAGGGAAACGTGGAATGTGGGGTGAATTCGATACCTGGGGGGTAGTTGGAGCAGGTACGTGACTTCGTTGATCTGCCTCTGGATCTTGAATGGACCAATATAGCGGGGACTCAGCTTCTTGCAGGGCAGGCGGTGTCGCAGATCTCGGGTGGATAACCACACCCGGTCTCCTGGGTGGTAGATGGGAGTTGGAGCGCGCCGGGTAGGGCTGGGTATCGTTCAAAATTTTTCTATATCGATGATGATACCGATACCTTGAGTTCGATACCGGTTCCTGAACTATACTTTTTTCTATACCAATTTTATGAAATCAGTTTTAACAAGATTACATTATCTCAAAAAACTTTGGTTTTATTTTTCAGCTTGTTGACATTTATACAGAGTCAAAGCCTCATCTCCTGAGCCACTGCACAAAGGAACAAAATATATCCAACACAATAAATCAGAGCAAATAGTTTTAATAAAGTTCAAATAGTTTTCAGTTTACACATCTGTTAGGCTACATTTACACTAGTGCGTGTTCATTTTATCATCATTTCAATTATTCTAGGTTGTTAAAGATTTCAAGAAATTGAAAATCTTTATCCACTTTCATAAGTGGGTGTTTTAGTTTCTTTTACCATATGTTTTATTGTTACCAAATTCTGTGTTGTAGTATGTCTAATTATTTGAATGCATAAAAACAACTTTACAAATTTTTACAAAAAACTAATTTATTCTTAAAATAGACTTGTGAAATGTTTTCTTTTTCCTCAGAAATTCTGTGATCTGTATCTGGTTTTCAAATGAAGACATAAAACATTAATTTCATTTATTTTTAAATGATTGAAAATCAAACTTTATATATTTTGGCAAACAAAGGAGGTTTACTATTAAAATTAAAACATGGAAATGTTGTGTGATCATTACTTAAAAAAAAATAGTTGTAATAATTTTAATAGTAGTAGCATTATGTACATTCTGCTGAACAATAGTAATATATTTCTGCTGCAGTGTCTTCCAATTTAAATCGAACGTTTATTTTGAAGGGTTGCCATGAATACCTTTACAGTTCTGTGTGTAAATGATATGAGGATAGTTTTACTCAAATCAATCGGTCAAATGCTCATGAAGGGACTCTCAGAGCAGTTCTGGTGATGTTGTTCATGTATTTATGTCCTCATTTAGTGAGACGGCAGATGCTGAAATCACAGCGAGAGTCACGCGCACTTCAGTCTGTGTAACTAAGTAAACAAAACCGCGCGTCTCCGCCATTCATTCATTCATTCATGCAGAGATGATCGCGTAATTTAAGTTAATGCTCATCAGATCATGTAAATCAGTGGAAAATGAATAGAAAATGCTTTCACACTACCGCCTCATGCTGCGCTGTACAGAGAGAGCTATATTGCTCCATACGTGTTTGGATCGCTCTCACGGATGTCAAACACTGATCAATCTGTGCCATGCCGCTTCTAGTCGAACACACCTAGTGCTGCAGGCGTATTGGCTCACTGACGTTGACGAGATTAACCCCTTAGGTATCTAAATTTGGTACCGAACGACAAGACGTTTTTGGATACTCGATGGTATTGAGGCAATTTGGTCGGTGCACAAAAATCGAATTCGATACCCAGCCCTAGCACCGGGTATCCGCGAAGACCTTGTGTCTCCGCACTGCCCGCTGAAGGTGGACGTGAGCTGAGTCCCACACTCTCTCGCTCACCCGGAACCAGTGGTCTACAGCTGGAACCTCCGATGGCTCTCCCGTCCACGGGCAGTGCGGGGGTTGGTAACCGAGTATGCACTGGAACGGTGTAAGGCCTGTGGTGTGCATACTCGGCCCACGGGAGGAAACGGCTCCAGCTGTACTGATCTTCCTGGCAGTATGCCCAGAGGTACCGTCCAAGTTCTTGGATCTTCCACTCAGTCTGGCCATTTGTCTGTGGATGATACCCGGAGGACAGGCTCACCGAGACTCCTAGCAGGCGGAAGAAGGCTTTCCACACATGGGAAATGGACTGTGGACCACGATCAGACACTGTGTCTTCTGGTACTCCAAAGTTTCTTAATATATGATGGAATAAGTGTTCCGCGGTTTCTAGGGCTGTTGGCAATCCATGGAGAGGAATTAGCTTGCACGCCTTTGAGAAGCAGTCCACTGCTACTAGGATGCAGGTATTTCCTTCGGATTCTGGGAGGTCAGTCACAAAGTCGATTCCCATATGTGACCAGGGTCGACGAGGAATGGGGAGAGGTACGAGCTTGCCCACCAGCAGATGACGAGGAGTTGAGGACATGGCACAGACCGAGCAACTGCGGACATACCTGATGATGTCACGGGACATACTGGACCACCAGTACCGAGCTTGGAGGAACGAGAGGGTCCGTTGGCTGCCTGGATGTCCAGAGCCCGGTACGTTATGAACTGAGCCCAGAAGGGATTGCCATTGGGAAGATGGAACATACGTCTTCCCTTCTGGGCCTCCCAGCGGAGCAGGTGCGGTGAGAGTGGTGGCTCTGATGTCCTTGTCGATGTTCTAGATGATGGGGTTGACTATGAGGGCTGGAGGGAGAATTGTCTCAGGATCCGTGGTGGAATCAGGTGAGTAGAGACTGGACAGAGCGTCTGCCTTGCAGTTACGATTTCCAGGGCAGTAGGTGATGGTGAAGTTAAACCTGGTAAAGAACAGGGCCCAGCAGGCTTGTCTGGGGTTGAGCCTTTTTGCTTCTCAGAGGTACTGGAGGTTTTTGTGATTGGTGATGACCGTGAAAGGATGGTTGGCTCCCTCCAGCCAATGCTGCCACTCTTTTAGGGCCAGCTTGATGGCTAATAGCTCCCTGTTACCGATGTCGTAATTTTGTTCCGCTGGGGTCAGTTTCTTGGAATAGAAAGCGCAAGGCTGGAGGTATGGAGGCTCACCATACTGTTGGGACAGCACGGCCCCCGACCCCTGTGGTGGAGGCGTCCACTTCCACCACGAATGGTGGCATATGGTGGTCTGGATGACGAAGGAAGGGGGCCGTGCTGAATGCGGTCTTGAGGCTCTTGAAGGCTTTGTGGGCGCTGGAATTAAAGGACAGGGACTTGGGCTTTCCACGGAGCAGGGTGGTAAGCGGGGCTGTGAGCAGACTGAAATTCTTGATGAACCGGCGATAGAAATTGGCAAATCCAAGGAATCTCTGTAATTCCTTAACAGACTGGGGAGTCGGCCATTCGGTAACTGCTGTTACCTTCCCCTGATCCATCTGGATACCTTCCTCTCCGATGATATAGCCGAGGAACTGCACCGTGGGATGATGGAACTCGCACTTCTCTAGCTTTAGGTACAGATGGAATTGCCTGAGTTTTTGAAGGACCTGCGCAATGTGGTGGCGATAGTTGGCCAGGTTCCGGTAGTAAATAAGGATGTCATCGATATAGACTATAACAAAGCGGTTGAGGAAACTCCCGGAACACCTCGTTCATAAATGGAGACTGAGGGGGCATTGGCAAGGCCATATGGCATCACAAGGTATTCATAGTGGCCGGAGGGAGTAATGAATGCCGTCTTCCACTCGTCGCCCTCCCGGATTCAAACAAGATTGTAAGCACTGCGCAGGTTCAGCTTAGAGAAGATGCGGGCCCCACAGAGTTCCTTGAGAGCGGCCGGGACCAGGGGAAGTGGATAGGGGAGCTTGACAGTCTGGGCGTTCAGAGCTTGATAATCAATGCATGGCCTCAAGCCCCCATCCTTTTTACCCATGAAGAAGAAGCTTGATGCCGCTGGTAAACTGGATGGCCAGATGTACCCCTGATCAAGAGCCTCCTTGATGTACTCCTCCATAGCCTTGCGCTCCGGGATGGACAGCAGATATACTCTACCCTTGGGGAGTCCCAGGATGATATCCACGGTTGGTCCCTCCAGTACCAGAAATTTAATCTCTTCCTCATGCAGATTGCAGATCTTGAGCTTCATTGGAGGAGACTCAAATTTCACATACCCACATCCTAGTGGCTTTCCATTGATTGTCTAGACTCCCGGGCATGCCGTTGACGGGGTAGGCATAAGCGGCTTAGGAGGTCTTGGGAGATGAAATTGCCTGAGGAGCCCGAGTCGACCAGGGCAGAGGCTGAAACGGATTGGGCTGGAGTGAATAGTTGCACAGTAAGCACAGAAAGCTTGGAGATTATAGGATATGTTTGGAGAGTACTCACCACTGGACGTGGGGGTCTGGTGGGGCATGACTGGATGAAGTGTTCTGCAGAAGCACAGTAAAAGCACAGCCCAGCTGCCAATCGGCGGGTACGTTCATGGCTGGAGAGACGAGCTGTGTGTACTTGCATGGGTTCTGGTACTGAGGGACTGTTGGCGGGTGAGACAGGCTGGTGAGCGGCTTCGGTGGTGTGGCAGGCAGATAGGGGTTGGGAGATTTGGTTATCCCTTTGCATAAAGCCTTCCAATCCTAGGGTATCATCATATATCGCCATCTGAGTGCGAATAGCAGTATCCAATCCCTGCCGAAAAGCGCTGATGAACGTTGCCTTGTTCCAACCGCTAGTTGCCGCCAGAGTACGGAATTGCAGCTTGTACTCGTTGGTAGAGGAAGTGCCTTGACGCAGGCGCAGTAGCTGGTCCGCCACCGAGAGCACTCCGGTAGCTGATCCAAACACCTCCTTGAAATGGCGAGTAAATGCTTCATAGGAATTTATTTTGGCAGTATTGGCCTCCCATATGGCTCTAGCCCATGTTAAGGCTCGACCGGTGAGAAGAGAGATTAAAAAGGCTACCTTGGAGCGCTCGGTGGGAAACTTTTGTGGCTGCATCTCAATGTACAATGCCACTTGTAGGAGAAACCCGCCACACTCAGCCAAATCACCCGCATAGGCAGCCGGTAATGCCATGGGACTGGCAGAGGCAGATTGAGGGGATGTTGTTGGCAGAAGCGAAGGCCGAACAGTGTTGACCAGCTCCTCCAGGATCTCAGAGGGTGATGAAGGCCGGGAATCCATGGGAGTAACGGTGTTGGTCCGGTCTTCTGTCACACACAGAGACGGAAACCAGAGGTGAGTGAAATGACAAGATGGTTTATTAACAGGTTGGAAGCATATCGTGGAGAGAGAGTGGTAGGTGAGTATCTTGGAGGTTGGAATAGTTCGGTGGGTCTTACCTGTCAGCTGATCGGAGTTTCTATTACAGGAACGATGCCGAGCGGGAACCAGGAGTTAGGGGATTCCATCGCGGAGATTCGCAGGAGGATGGTGGGAGAAGGTCTGAGAATCAACAGGTATGTATAAACACAGGTAAGCTCAAGTGGAGTCAGGTTACTGTTCGGGTGGTGAACCGTAGACCGGACAATGAGTGTCAGAGAGAGTGGGTACTTATGGGAGTGCTGATGAGGGATTGCAGATGTGGATGATTAGAACTGGTGATTGCTGTTGATGGCGGTGACTGTGACTGTGACTCTCTGACAGTTACATGTTTGATATTCCATTTTAAATTGATATATTTTAAATGCACTACATGCAACTTACAAATGTGTAATTATATACACACACACACACACACACACACACACACACACACAAACATAATTTTCAATAGAAATTACATTAAAGTATATTTTAGTTTAACCACATTTCAAAGATAAGCTTATGAAATTATGAAATTACATATAAACATATACTTCCTATTCAAGTTGTTCCAAAAATGCACACTTGAGTTCAACTATTTGCATTTAATATAAATTTATACTATATTACATTTTAATTTCATTGTTAATTTACATGTAATTATATGTCCAAAAACATTATCTTCACTTCAAATAACACACTTAAGTATGTTCTAAAATTTATTTAATGATTTCCATAATACTTACTCTAAGTGTATTTCTTTTTCACAAGGGGTTTCTAGGGTGCAGTTTCTGCTTACAGAACAAAATGGATGCTTCTTAAATGAGTGGGTATTCTGTCGCAGATGCAATGTGAAGACAACAGCATCTAAGCACCAACTGGATTTGTTCAGATCCCTAACCCTAACTATTAACAAACTGCCTTAGCAAAGCATGATTTATATAAGGAGGAGGCCTTCAAGTGTAGCTGGTAGGTCAGTCTCAGTGATCCTCTCTGCACTCTCCACAGTTGTCTCCATCTTCTGCTCTTCCTGCATTGCTATAATGTAAAAACAGGATGCTTTCTATAATGCTGCCAGGGTACAAATCAACACTTGCCAAACATGAATTGCAAGTGGAAATTGGCTTTGGTGAATAAATAAAATGTTGGCTGGTAACTTTTATAGGGAATGCAAAACAATAAATTAGTAAAATCACTATTTAAGAATGATATTCCATGGAAAACACATAATCTTTTAATTACAAATTGTTGTATAATGGACCAACGTGATCTCACAGAATTCCGTGTAATGTTCACGGACTTAATTAACCTCCGAATCTGTGGTGGCATCACGGAATCGCCGAAAATTCCGTGATGGGCTCACAGAAAAAATTCCGTGATGGGCTCACAGAAGTGATACCAATGTAAGTCAGTGACAGGCATCAGCCGTGCTCCATGCACGGAAACCCTTAGCATCAATATGCCGACGCGATACTGGGAAATTTATCGTCATCATTATTGTTCAGAACTGGGTAGGTTTAGGGTAGGGGCTGTCAGGTACTCCAGTGAAAGTATAACTGCATCGGAGTCACTCTTTTTACGTTGAACCATTGAATCCGAGCATGGACCACCGCTGATGCCTTCTGTGAGCCCATCACGGAATTTTCGGCGATTCCGTGATGCCACCACAGATTCGGAGGTTAATTAAGTCCGTGAACATTACACGGAATTCTGTGAGATCAGGTTGAATGGACAGTTTGTGCTCTTTGACCAGAGACATCTTTCAAATTTAGCAAGTGAAAACAGCTAAATACTATCAGTGACATTGCAAATATATATTTTTAAGGAAATCATTCAAAATACAGTTTAAGGTCAGTGAAAAAAGGAGTGAATTTTCTCACTTGACCAGCCACTTCCAATGTCAGTTTTGGGCTCTGAATGATTCATTTCTATACTACACCAAGAAGAAGAAGAAGAAGAAGAAGAAGAAGAAGAAGAAACACTTTGGACTGACTTAATATTCTAATTTATTGCAGCCAATTTTGATTTGATTTGATGTAATATTCCAAATCACAAAAATATTATACAAAGTAAAGGGATTCTTTATTATTATAAAGACCATTACAATAGTTCAATCAAAGAATGGTATCAATTATTTCTTAAAGTATATATTTAGGCTTTTTACAACTTAATTTCACCATAACCAAAAGCTAAATTAGCTATAATATATAAGATAAAAATAAAAATAAAAATAAACATTTTGTTTTGTTAATGTTTAATTTAATTTATTTTAGACTTCAAAAATTGATGTTTATTATGATACCTTTTTTAAAAATGCATTACAAAAATACATTTTCTGTTCAGTTGAAAAAGGAAAGAAAGAAAAAACAGAAATATGAATAAAACTCACAATAAATCCTGCGGTCAGTAACACTATCCAGTAAGTGTTCTGCACATCAATACTCTGGTGTCAAGTAAAAAACTTTTTCTATGGCATTTAAATCAGAAACCATGATTTTTATTTTTCTTCAGTTAGACTAATTTAAAATAAATGACATGGTGGTTTTACTTTTTTCAGTGTAGCCCTTGTACCATATTTCCTCGAAGACTATAGAAACCCGAGGTATTGATATGCTGCCTTCAGGATTCATTCTGAATTTAGGGTTCATGTCAGACAGGAATCTTCCGGAGTTTATGGCTTGCATCATTGCCTTGTTAAGATTGATTAGGGTGTGGTTTACTCTGCATCTGTACTCTGAAGTACTGTAGTAAAAAATACAATCTAGCTAATGGAGTTTTGCTTTGCTGTCAGTGAAAGAAAAGACAGATAACCAAACACCACCCAAACCAAATTATTTCACGACATTCACTCTTGAACTTCGGTATTCTTCTAGCAATTAAAGCTAGACAAGAACATAATTGTTTTTGTAGGTTAATGATTAAAATATGCATGTCACCATATATTTTTGTTTAGCATATATATAACATAAGACAATTTGATCAGAGATCCTCCAAAAATGCCTTCTTTATAATTCCCATACCTAGAGGAGTGGAAAATGAGAGGAGACAAGAAGAGTGTGAACTGTATTGAAAGGAGTGTGAAAGACCTGCTGACATGATCCAATAGGCAGAGCAGTAAAATGAAATCTAATGCAAACGGTGGGGTTACTGGTGTGCTTCTTTCTGTGACTATAGCTTAACCAGGAAGACTGCCTTGGCCAACCACCTTCACTATGCCAGTCAACCAGGGGTACATTTTTGACATGTACAGTGACATAACTTGCTGATACAGTGACATAACTTGCTGATTAACTACCATATATGCATCATTGGAGAAACTAACAAACTAGTTACAACTGTTTCCCAAAACCATAGTAACTTTTGCCTGAGACTAGGTAATAATGTTGTAAATAATGTTCAGTTTCTTGCACAGACTGATAATTTCACTTCATAAGACCTCAGTATATCATCGGATGCCACAGGTATTAATTTTGTGTTCGTTGATATGCTTTTCATTCTCAAAAACATGTAGCCAAATCACCAAAAACCATGGTTTCAGCTATAAAATTGTTCCTATGAGCAAGACCTCTCAAAGTTCGCTTGTCAAACTAAAAATAATCTATATGATTCTAAGCCATTCTTAGAACTGTAGTTCCAACCACATAAATGCGTGATGCTGTTTTTGAATGTTTGTTGGAACTACTGTTTTGGGAAACACCAAATTTTTGAACTGTATTGGTAACGATGGAACTCACAAACATAGTTGGCTAGCCATGCTATTGGAAAACACATCCCAGATAGACCAGCACTAGCCAGCATAAACAGCCTAGCTTTAAGGCTGTGAGAAGTAGGAGTGCTGGGGGTAAAGCAACACCTTCAGTTAGATTTGCATAACATGCATATAGATATATACTGAACAGTTGGATATATGACGAATACTCTCATCAGTATGGATATAATTAATTCAGCATCAATACCGGCAAACAAATGTGCACACCACTTCATATTTGCAGTTCACATATTTGCTCCACATGCAGATGAACACCTCTTTTCAATGCTAAAATGTACACTATTGTGTGTGCTTACTGTGTAATCCGCAAATACATACAGCACAAACCATGTGGTATTTGCACATGTAAATGACGAACCTTGCATTTCTAATTGTGTCGTTTTGCAGTAGTGGAAAACTTTGAGATAGAATACAAGTGAAAATTGCTTACATTTATTTGTGCATTAAATGAGTTATTTTAGTATTTGTGTATTGTTTCATCAAAACATTTTTATATCAGTGCAATGCCAAGACATCTTTAAAACAAGATCAGCTTACTTGAGAAGCAAAATTGGAAAGCTGTTGATATTATTTAAAATTTTGGAAGTTGATATTATAACTTAGCTTGAATCATATTTGTTAGTAATGCTATGTTCAACACAGAAGCTCTGACGGTTGTATCAACAAAAACAACTCATTTCACATTGAAGCACTGTATCGGAGCTTGATTCGTTTTGCCAAAAGAACGTGATTTATGACGTCTGAAGCTTCTTTTGCCTGAAAACCATGTAACTGCTTCAGTATCTGGTTCAAACGAAGAGAACCTACCATAATTTATATAATAACGTCAAGTAAACTTTACCGTAGAAGAAAGAGTCTAAGGACTGAGGTAGAGTTAACATAGACAGATTACAGATTTAATTCATGAGTTTGTTTGATTTGCATTATTTTAGTGGCAGTACACTGACACAAATTAATGACTTTGACAACGGCCATTGTTTTTATACAATATATTAAAACAAAGAATCAGTTAGAACCAGATGTGGAAAGAGAAAGCGTTGAGAGCGTCAAAAAGTTCGGCATTTCTCAACTTTATACAAATATCAAATGAAAAACGGCAGGCGAAAAACAATCGCTGTGAAAAGAGGAATATGAAACGCAAACAGGGTGTAAACACTGTTTTTAGAGACTAGCTTTGCCCTAAATTTGACATGCCCCAAAGCAGTTGCTTTGTAGCATTGCCAGCGGCACTGAGCGCAGATTTGACACTGTAGTGGAAACACACCATCAGGCAAAAGTAATCCACAGAACAGACAATGGTCAGGGAAGGCAGCAAACAGGAATCAGCAAATCAGGAAACCAGGTAAACAGTCCAAGATACAAAAACACGAAGGGAAGGCAAGGCAAAACAATGAAACACAGGCAGGAAAATGGAAACTAGAAAACATACAGGCTAACGTTCAAACACCAGCGAAGTCAGAGTGTGTGCTACTTTTAAAGTCCTTCTAATGTGAAACAGCTGTGAACTGATAATGAGATCTGATGAGAGACAGGTGATTGCAATTGATGATGCGTCCAGGCAGAGGATTATGGGAAATGGAGTCCAGGGTGAGTGGTAAAGTGTACAGGATGGGGTGCCCTCTAGCAGAGCTCATGGGCTGGAGTGCCTAGAGATCGTAACAATATTAATATATTTAAACTTTATATTTATTAATGTAGAAGATTTATATAATAAGCTATTATTTCTAAAGTAACATGAGAAGTAAACTCCAAAATTGCTTAGAACACAGGCTAGAACAGATAAAAAGAATAAAATAGTGAAATTATAGAGGATATATTTTAATTTTATTTTATTTTATTAATATTATTATTATTATTATATTTTTTTATTTTTTTTATGGAGTTTCAGGTTTCAGAGAAAACAATCTTTAGACATTCATTGAACATTGCAAGGGTAGCCTATATATCATGTTTGGTTAGTTTTTGTTTGGTTTTGCTTAATGTCTTATTTGTCTTACAGAAACTTTACAGAGTCTCTTGCATTGTTCTCTTGTTCTGTCAGGTTATTTTAAATCAAGGTTCAAAGTCAAGCCTAGTGTTTTTTTGTTTGTTTTGTTTTGTTTGTTTGTTTTTATTTTGTATTTTCTTGTTTAAATAATAAACTGCACTTGGGTTCTTAAACCTTGACTCTGTAGTGAAGTGGATATTTCCAAGATCATTCCACAAAAGCTATTGTAACTCTTTTTTATTGAATATATCGTAAGGTAAGAAAAACTACATTTAAAGATACATTTATGAACATCTTATACAATTTTGTGTAAGATTAAATTTGACCAGTTATTATGTTTATTTTTTTCTTCCGGCAATGAAAATAGTTCCTCATGCTGTGAGTGCTGATAAGAAACACACAGACTGAAAGCTTGTAATATGCTGTGCATTATGATGAATCAACTGGGTTAAAGCATTTTAATCACTCCTCTCTGGTGCCATTCTGACTTTTTAAGTTCCCACTCACCGATCACCATTCAAGTGAATTTGGTATGAAAGAAAACACTCCAAAAAAGCCTCCAGTTTTAACAGAAAACTCTTCTCATTCATGGGCAATGTCAAAGTTCTCTATCCTCTATGCTTTGAATAGTTTTCTTCATATTGCTGCCAGGAGTGCTGTAAATGGACAGGCAAATTGGTATCAGCATGGTACCAGTCAGTACTGAAATTTTAAAAATGTCTATTTCCCGCTAGCGTTTGAGCGCTGTTGAGCGGGTTCCTAAACTCCGCTGACTGACCATTGTGTTCACGTGCTCAACAGATATGACTGTGATTGGATACAATGATCATCGCTTCACGCTCTTCACTGAGCGCTCACACAGAAGCACACAGGAGTGTTTGAAAGCAGGAGTCTGTCAGTGGATCTGCCTATGTGCAATATATTAGGGATCCTCTGATAGACTTGGCTTTCAAACACTCCCATGCTTCTGTGTAAGCGTGAAGTGATGATCATTGTAGCCAATCACAGACGTATTTGTTGAGAGCGTGAACACAATGGCCAATCAGTGGTGTTTAAAGGGGATGTTGTTTGAACTGAAATGTGTGTTAGCAGTGTGTACACAACCACCCTATAATGATAAAGATCCACCCAGTGTTTTTGGTCCCACTTTATATTAGGTGGCCTTAACTACTATGTACTTACATTGAAATTAATCATTTGTTACATTGCACTTATTGTGTGAATGCATGCTTTTACATTGTACTTATATTTAAAAAAAAAAAAAAAAAAAAAAAAACTTGCTTGTAATTACATCTTTAATTAATTT